>CACVBS010000091.1:67110-77277 GCA_902728275.1 Cyclocybe aegerita
GCAGTCAGGGGATTTCGCCCCAGCTTATTATTCTGCGCGTTGCGATGGGTCGAGCTTGGACGAAGGAGACGATAAATACGGCAAGGGCTCCTGTCTTCGCACCACGGTCTCGAGACCCCCATACGACACAAATATTCATTTCGCAGACAGAGATGCAGGCGATGGATCATGCGAAAACCGAAGGGGACGTTTCTAATGATGATACAGTCAGTGTAGAACGTAGATCAAGCGCTGTATAGTGTACTACTAATAGGAATACTACGAGAAGTCTCGTCAGCTCGCTAAGTCCTTGATTGTGCCACATCAGCAAATCCTGATTTTGAGGGTCAAAATGACCTCGATTTCAGCGTTATAGTGTGCTATGGCGCGTTACGTAGCGCTACGTAACGCGCTATAGCGCTGTAATGCATCTTCTTGTCTATCGGGATGCTTCCCAATTTACAGAGTGCTACGTACCTTCGTATAGCACCCATAACGCAATCAGGAATTGCCGATGCAGGTGCCTTGGACATGCGCGACTTTCATTCTCGCCATCCTTCCTTCCCAGCTCAAATGAAAATATTGGAGCGATTGAATATTGGAGCGTTATCCTGATAAATATCGTGCCACGGCAACCTCAAGCGTCCACACCGACCCTTTCTCGTGAGTCGTGACTCCTCTCCATAAGTACCGTCCCAGATCGTAGGCGTATGGCGCTGACGTCATCGTCAAATGACCACCACCGGAACAATACGCATACTCTTTTCCACACACCACCATGAAGGATGCTTTGAAACGAGCCGTCGAGCGCGCAAAGCAAGAATTTGATGGCGTAGTACCTCACACGACATCTAGTAGCCTCGTCGGAGGGCAAAGCACGACTCTCGACATCTCCGAGAAGAATGTTTACCGATATCGAAAGCAGCGAGGGCTCAATCTCGGTGAGTCCTTTGTCAAACAGATAAACAGGTCATTAAACTATAGAACAGGATCTTGGTTCGTACTCGAGCGGTGGATTTGTGACCGGCCATTCTCCTGTGCGCGTCCTCCAGCGCAGAGTGATCTCGACGTGGCGCGTGGCACGAACGCGAAGGACATTCTCGAAACCCATTGGGACACATGGATAGGCGACGACGATTGGAAGTGGATAGCTGACCGAGGAATCAATGCCGTGCGGATTCCAGTGAGTATTCTCCCTATTCGGAGACGGGGAAAAGCACAAATCATGTTCGGTCGGAAGATTGGGTACTACCACATCTGTGGCGCAGACCGCACCATCTTGAATGGGACCGACTTTTACCCCTTCTACGACACCTACGCGGGAGCATGGCGGAGAGTTGTTCAAGCCATTCATAAGGCTTCTTCACTGGGAATTGGGGTTCTAATAGGTTTGTTGCATTCCCCTCTTTCATTTCGTCCCCTTATGTCCTTCAACAGACCTACATGCCGCCCCAGGGAAGCAAAACAATGATGCTCACGCCGGTACTTCCGACCACGCGAACTTCTTTGGAGATCCTCACAATCAACGCGTTACTATTCATGCTCTACGGGCGCTCGTTACTTCCCTGAAGACTATCCAACTGCCTCCGACGAATATAATCGGAATAGAGCTTCTGAACGAGCCCGCCGCGCCGTCAGACCACGCCCTCCAGTCATGGTACACATCCGCTATTGCGAGCGTTCGTGAGCTCGATCCTACGCTCCCAATTTACTTGGGCGAGTGCTGGCGCACAGACTCGTACACGGACTACGTCGTCCAGCACCACTCGTCGTCTCCTGGACTTACGGTCCTGGACCACCACCTCTATCGCTGCTTTACGTCCTCCGACATACACACCTCGGCGCAAGAGCATGCTCGTGCACTTGGAGACCCGAATGGAGAGATGTCCAAGATGTTCCTGCGCGTCTCTGAGAAGCTAGGGAGAGCAGGCGGGGGTGTCGTCGTTGGCGAGTGGTCGGGCGCACTGAATCCCGGATCGTTACGCGGAACACCCGGAGAGGAGAAATTTTTCGTGAATGCTCAGCTGGAGCTCTTCGAAACTACGTGTGCTGGGTGGTTCTTCTGGACGTACAAGAAGCAGCACCCCGGCGACACAGGCTGGAGCTTTCGGGACTCTGTCGAGGCAGGAATTTTCCCCTCTTTCGTTAGCGGAAGGAAAGGAGAACCCTCAACCTTTGAAATCGAGCAACGTCATGCCGCGAGAAATGCCGCAAGAGATCGAACTTTAGGTAGGCCGACACGATTTCTTGTCGTTCGACAATAGCCGTAAAACGCTCCTTTAGGTGATCATACTCGATATTGGGCCCAATTTCCAGGGAAATATAACCACCAACGCTTCGACGATGGATTCTGCTGCGGATGGGACGACGCCTACAGCTTCATTGTAGCGACCCCTGCTAGTGCGAAGACGATCTCTGAGATTGGTTTTAAAGGGGCCTGGGCTCGCAAAAGGACGGCTGATCATGGACGCAGCTACTGGGAGTTTGAACATGGTTTCGTACAAGGTTCCAACGCGGCCGTAGCAGATTATCACGCCTTTAATCGGTAAATGACTGATATTTTCGTTTCTGCTGCTCGAGATTTTAGATTAGGGCCCCAACCGTCACCTGCAAGTATGGCTAGGGGTTGCCAGCGACTGAAGAGGGTGGCCGAATCAGCAATGTGCACATACCACAGCCTCGGAGCGCGAAATGTAGAAGAAACTTACCCATGATCATGGGATCGTTCTCAAGGACTCCAACTTCCCCGGGCGCGTCCTGCGGAGTATCTACGACCGCTTCCCCGACGTCGATGCGAACCCCAAATTCTCAATTCGGCATCGGCAATTCCTAATGGAGGTTTGTCGGTCTGTCCGACCCTCCTGCTTTCTAATCGTTATCATCGTCCTTTCCTGCCACCAAACTCTTAATGTTGTTCCATGAGGCGGAAGCAGGCGCTATCAACCCGGCTCATGTTGTACCCTCGAAGCTCGTCCACGGATGAAAATCAGCGCTTTGAAGGATCGACCTCGAGCATCGACTCAACACTCCACTTTTCCGCCTTTTCTACTTCGGCAACATCCTTTAATCATTATCTCTATGTCTCGACCGTCATGTCGTATATTTTTAACTCCCACCAGGCGGAAGAAGACTGTCAGATGATATCGTCACAAGGTCCCTGCCGTGCGAGACTTGAGTTCTGCGGCGTTTCGTGAATGGGGTTTCTTCTGTTGAGTGACCACACGCCACTCTTATCTCCTATCCATGTCCAATCCCAGCTCCAACCGTAAAGTGTTCCAAGGGGAGGCTACTCGGTTATGTAGTTATTGCTTTCGCAGGGAGACGGTACACGAGCGGCTGCAGAAATGTGCGAAGGTGAGTCCAATCAAATGGATCTAGTACTCAGGCGCCGATCATGACCCCCATACAGTGCTTGTCCGTCGGCTACTGTGGTCGAGAGGTGAGATGCTTGGATGCGTTCTGAGAGTCGAGATCCTCATTCCTGAGCCGCGACAATCAGTGTCAGAAGAAGGACTGGTAAGCCGGTATTCTCTTAGACACGCGATCCGCTCATGATTCCTGTGCAGGGCTCATCACAAGAGCCTCTGTTTTCCCCCTGAACCACAGCGCATCTACATTCGAAGGATGATGGTTGAGATACCAAAGGAGAAGATACTGCTACGTTACCTTATGATTGCGATTTCTATTGAGCTTTTCAAAAACTCTCCGACGTTCCCAGATCCGAGGTCACCTTGCATCGTCTCCGTCGAGGTTATCCTCCATCCACTCAGCCACAAGCACTACAACTCTCTCATTTACCCTGAAATATTGTTCGACTCTGTCACCAGCATCTCCATGCCGGGAACTGTCAGGTTCATGTCCATCGAACTCGAGAACGTGGCCGACCACGAAAAGTTACGACGCTCCTGGGAAGACAACCGCCAATCGATGGACCGTAACCCTCGTCATCTAGACTCCCTTTCCGCCCTCATTCGAATGAATTATACGGCTCATAGCAACATGTTGGCCTATATCAATATGCCGCTCACCCCATCGGACTTCAACTCAGCGAGAGAGGTGGTGTTGAGGGGAGAGCCTTCGGGCACGGTTTGGGGGCTTACTTCGGGGAATCCCATGCTAGAGTGCGTAACTACGTTTCTTGATTCATTCCATTCACGAGATAATTTTATCTCTAGCCGTATGAACCTGGAGCTCAGTAAAATGAAGATGAAGAGTCATCCGTTGGCGGTCGACGATAAGAGGCTCCTCCGAGATTTCGGAGGCCTCTGCTGTGGCAATAAATAGTTTACCCCATTCCTCTCAAAAATACGCTTACTTATCTGAAAGGCCGTCAACACGGGCTTCCCGGTAGCCAAACGCCAATGAGCACATACCAAATAAATGAAATTTAAACTGCCTGTTGCTGGAGTGAAAGTGCAGTTTGAATCGTGACGCCGCTGGAATAACGGCCAGAGCGAAGAACGAATCTTGAGAAAGGGCGAAAATAAGCGATCGGAAAGCTGGGTCGGGAAAGTTGGAATATTCGCCCATGGCGTTGTGCGGCTACCCCAAATCGTTGGCGAACGTGTTCTTCCTTTCGCCGTGCACACCAGCAGAGGCCATCACTGGTTATTTTAATGAGGATAACCCGAAAGCGCAGCCTAGGGAAAGCGACATACCTCAGAATAGAGGAGTACGGGTCTCAGCTGGACCTCGAGCATCGACACCCTCACGACTTCATTCCTTGTCATATCGTCGAATTAGACGGATGAGCTGGCTTTCTTCGAGAATAAGACAAGTAAGAGAGTGGATCAGTGAAAAACGACATGGATAGGTTTCTCCAAGAGCGAGATACTAAATGAAATAGGACACTAGAAACCAGGCAGAGGAACGAGCACGAGCACGATACACACCAGGTAGTCTTATCCTCCCGTCCGCCCATACCACCGTTTCTCCTTCTTGCCTCGTTCCCAGCTGACGCGTCTCGCTCGACCGGCATCTCCATCTCCGTCTCCATCTGCAACAGAGTGAAACCGCCCTCATGTCACGCGCTCTGCACTTTCAATGAGGCCTCCGGAAAGACCCGGGAGTCTACAGAAGATACGACGGTAAGCACGAGTGGTGGGCCAGAAAAATAAAATCAGGTATCGTACGAGGCGTCGCAGGCTCTCCCAACTCATCAAACTACGGCCATGTTTGCTGCCCAAAATGTTCCTGGTCGCTGTTGTTAGGATGTATATTGATGCTGGCGTATATTCTTCATCTAGAGCCGAGACCTGGTGTAGGCAGCGACGCCCAACAAACACCTTCACGGAGCGGATGGGGAAAGAAATAGGTTTTGGCCCCTGAGCATTGACACGTCAGAGCCTCCTACCTGAGAAACGTTAGAGAGCCGACTAGGATAAGGCACAGATCACGTACGATTGTGTAGCAAGGCTACGTTTACCAAAACGTGAAGGGGTTCTATCACGATTGTAGCACCTACACCTCCAGCCGAAAACGCCGATCTCGCACTGCGACCAAACACTCAGAATTTTCGTGTCGGATTCTAACGTCCACACTGTGCACGAACAGGAGGCCAGGAAGAGGTTATGCAGCGCGACGGACGCAGCCCGTGGTAGGCAGGCAGCAGTCGCGGTTCAAATGGCGAATCCTGTATTCGCAGTCGAGGCTTGATGACCAAGTAAAGGCTAGCGTTGAGCTGAGAACCAAGGTGTGAGTTTCGCGTAGGCGTTGGAGGAAGAACTTGGGAAGAACGGCCGCGATCAGCTGTGCTCCAGTCAATTGGAGAGCGATCTTCGTTTTCGATTTTCATGATGTGTTGGGCGATTCTCGTTCCTCAGGCAGGAGACACGGGTAGCGGCACTTAAGACCCAAACATAGTTCGGGAAGGAAATGGCATTAGACATATCATTCGAGATACATAGCTAAAGGGAAGTTTATCAGCTTTGACGATCGGTGAAAAAAGAGACGTCGAGAAAACTCACCAAGTATTCTTCTACTCGAGATGACACGGTCTGCTTCCCCTCCTATTTCTCCCTCCCTATCGTCTGCACCCATGTCTCATCCACCCTCAGCACCAGCGCCGGATCCACCTCCGCACATGCCCCTTTCATCCGTATCGGTCTTGGTCTATTCGCCTCGGTCTACATTCACCCTGTGTGACGTTTGGCGTCGAACAGGGTGAAGAAGCAGAGGTATGATGAACTTGTCCTTCTCCGGTCTTGCAACGCCCGTAGAGACCCGGCGGAGGCTTGGTATATGGCTTGGACAGAGCGAAGGCGTGAAAATGGCGCTCTTTCCGCCCAGGTTATTGAGCACGATGGCGATCGCGAAGTTCGTGCCTGCCAATCAGAACAAAAGTGGATCAATGCGCAGTCCTGGCGAAGTTGAAACGAAGGGCTCACGAAATTCGGAACAGGAGCTGGATTTACGACGATAAGTAGATCAGCGTGTGGAGTTGAGAGTCATCCGTGGAAGAGGGAGACAACGAAGGAGAAACTAGACAGGAAAAGACATCATTAGCGAATACGACAGAAGACGGATGAAGAGACTTACCAGCCAACCCTACTAGATCGTCTCCTTTCCGATACCGTTCTATCATCGCAAACCCTTCTTGCCACCAGGTCGTCTAGCCATAGTCCAACAGCGATCAGAGCATCAACACGCTGACAGACCCTCGGTCCACCCTTCTCCGCGCCCCGTTCCCGCTGACTCGAGGTAGGTCCACGACTGCAGTGTTGTCATGAAATGCAAAGGTCGTGAGGATGAAGGATGAATATTTGAATTCCTGGAGACTGTGGCCGATGACGATGAGGGCCGGGGGGAGGGCAAGGTGTGCCAGACCAGACGGGCGGCGGAGAGGAGCGTGCGCTAATCCGCCGTCTATTCTACAGGAGGCTGGTCGTCCCCGGATTGCTGCCTACGAATTAGCGGTGTCAATGCGAAGCCTTGTTCCTAGAGCGGTGAGATGGGCTTACGAAAGGCTGGTGGACCCCGCTGATGTCGCTCTGCAATAACTACGCTCCAATTCATAAGGAGAGTGGTCTTGGAGTAGTGATAGTATCGACGCGAAGACCAATATGCCGACGAGGAAGAAAGCAGGTCAGAGGAAACGTGGGAAAATAAGATCGCCGCTGTGTTTGTTTGGTGTCAGCGTGTCGGCAGACTTGCCGAGAGCCTCTCCCACGGTTCACGAATCGCGAGCGACGACTTCCAAACTCTTTGTAGTGCGAGAAATGGGAAATACAAGTTATCGTTAAAGTGTCTCCGAGTAATCCTGCTGAGCTCTGTGAATTTTACTGCTAATCACTCTCGCATGAGTCGCATCATTCGTCTCGGCGTCTGATTCCCCGGTAACGCCATCTGGCCTTCCTTACACTCTGGCGAGGACGACCATGCAGATAGTGCGGTGGATATAAATAAGAACAACAGGAATATGGCGAGATGAAAGATAAAATGTCTGATTGCTTTCGTAATGCTTTTGTGCAGTGCAAAAAAGCGTTCGTGCGCCCAGTGTGACGTCAAACACCCCATTGCCTGACGATGATCGATAATCCTCTCTTCACCATTGCCTCATCCAACTGCGCTCTGCTATGCTCCCAATATATTCCGACATCACCTTTTGACTTTTGACAAAGTACCGGCTGCCTCTGCTCCGCTCTCGCTCGTTCATTTCGATTTTCTACCATCGTCATCGGCGAAGTGCACTTCACTTCGATAACTTGCTACTTCTCAAAGGCAGCCCTCTTCAAGACGTTCAGGATTGAATGTGAATGTGCAGATTGCGAAGTGATCGAGACCCGCTCGCAAATTTCTCACCAGAGCTCAGCTGAGAGGGCGCCTACGAGCGGCGGCGCAGAAGGGTATATATGTAACCGACCCGCCGTTTCTGTACCATGTCGTCGGTGCACTATCTAAGGCGATAACGGTGATGATTGTCGGGCGGAGGACGGACACTCGAGGGGTTCAGGAGGTGCGTATTTGGCGTTTTCAGGCGCGTAAAGTACACTCTTCCGCTAACGGAGCTTTTCAAGGAAGCGGTAGTCCCTTACCTAAAGAGAGATAAACCGTTAACTTGGCTGTTGCGACGACGTTCTCGTTCGGAAACCGACCCTTCTGCGGTACGAAGCTGGCGGTACAGCCTTCGTGCACTCGATGGCTACGTACGTACCACGTACATTTGGCCTGGTGAGAATGCTGCGAGAACTGCATCATGCGTTACTGAACCCGAACCCGCGAACCTGGTCACGTCTAAACTCGTTTGTCCTCTCTCATTGGGTCGTACTTACAGCTCAACGAGAGGTCAAAACCTCCTTCTCGAGCCACAAACGCCGTCTCGAGCTCCGTAACAGCTGGACGGTGGACACGGAAAGCGTCACTGCCTCGGCCATTCTTTTTCTCCGGCTTTCGAGTTGATGTATACCCCATATCCTGGACGTGCTGTGCTGTTGGGGCTATTCTTGAAGGTTCTCTCGGTCGAGGGCTTCGGGGGACGAACTGAGCCCGAACCAGTTGGAGCTTTGAACGTCTTCCCTCGCCTTGTTCTACGTACGTGCTCTGCGGAGAGAACGATGGCTCGGAACGCCAAAGTCCTGCGGTGCGCCATTCCTTTCTTGTAGTTGGTCTGCCTTGACGACTCTCTTTTCAAGTTGTTGCCTGTATGAGTGAGGAGTCGGAATATCCTGTGACTTACCTATGACTGGAAGCCGAATTTTGCTCCTCTTGGGAGGTAGACGCCCCAGGTGCGTAAATGCACCTTGCTACTTCGAGCTGGGAATTCAATTGAATGTAGATGTCCTTCGTGCACAGCCTCGCTGGAGCGGTGGTGGGACTCGTCCTTTGATATCGACCGTCATTCTAATTGATTGGGTCCAGCAGTACGGGCTTTTGGCTATGGGTGGACGTTCTTCGCATTGGCACATTTTCATTTCTCTCAAGGTTCGTTCCGCAGCCACTTTCCATTTTTCCGTCGACGTCTGAAACGAAAGAGGCAGGCACAATGAAGCAAACACACCGGCGTGCGACGCGAGACTGGCCTATTTCGTTGGACGGGTACACGCAGCTAAGGTGCTATAAAGTGTAATATAAATTCCGAAAGTCTTCTGACACCTGTCGCTCATTTATCCTCGGCGTAGATCGCGAAAGTGATGGGCCATATCTGATATGCTGAATTTGAGTGCTCATCCTCGAAAGTTCTTCATCGATTTCGCAGGCGCATCAACACTCCGTTCAGGCTCGAAACTTTTCATTGGTGATTCCTTAAGGATATCTTCAGGTAGTCACAATCATGCAGCATATCCGTGTGAGTTAAATTCAATCCTGACGAGGCGATTATCGATGCTATGATGACGCAAAGCCAAAAATAGATCTTCCTAATAATATAAATGGCCCAGTAGGGCCCTAGCTCTATTCCGTTGCCCGCGCTCGACCTGAATGGTCCCACGGTGCTGGCCGCCTGTTTCCGTGACCGTGACGCACTTTTCCGTCACGCGCGCCACACCCCTCGAGAGCGCCCGTCGAGGGCTATCCGTGTCACGTGGAAAAGTGAAAAACGGACGAAAACTGACCGAGCTGCGCGGGCCGCGAGGAATGGGCCCGAAATTTAAATCCCAGGAAATTCGAATATCTTGCGGGGCGCCCGCCAGCCTGCGCCCGCCCTGCCAGCCGCCCATCCGCACGTGCCTGCCCATCTGCGGGCGCTGCTCTTCTCTTTGCCCATCCGTGCACGTCACCTGGTCTGTGCGCGCTGGGGCGCCCGCGACAGCACCGCCACCTCCGTGCAATGCCCTGCACTGGTACGTGCCTGCCCTCCCCTCCCTGCTCGTCACTCGGTCCGTGCGCATGCCCTGCCCGTTTCCCGCCCGCCGGCCCTTCCTCGGACAATCTCACCCGCTGTGCTGTGCCCGCCTCGCCCCTTGCGCCACCCCTCTGTCCCGTCGAGCTCAGCCCCTCCCTCTGTGCTCGCTCCGTTCCGTCCCGTGCCACTCGCCCCTTTCCGCCCCGCCGTCTGCCCTGCCTGCCTGCCCTTTACGCCCACCAGCCCCACGGCCTTTGGTGCTTTCTGCCCGCCATGCCCCGTGTCTGCTGCCCTCCCCGCCCCTTGTGCAATGCCCTACGTCATCCCTCATCCCTGCTGCACCCCTCCCACACGCATACACCCACTACTCTCGGTCTGCCTGCCAGCGATCGTGTAGGGAAAGAGTGTAG
>CACVBS010000092.1:3144-133751 GCA_902728275.1 Cyclocybe aegerita
AGAGGCCGAAACTTTCGAAACTGGATCAAACAACGCGAGGAAAACCCGCCCAGGCGGAACACCAACATATTCACATGGAGTAGGATCGTTTCATCTGGAGGGAAGGAGATTTTCATGTGACGGTTGCATGACGCACGACAGTCTTCAACGAGTACACCCCCGCTCAATGTCGATACAATGCTCTCGAGAATGAATGGGACCTGTTTGAGGAATTTGCACTGGAAGTCAAGTCGAAGAATGGTCAGGATTATGCGGGCTATGAGCATTCAGACAGTGAGGATGATGGCTTTGATCCTTTTGAAGGCTATGAGCACCTTTATGTCAGTGAAGACCAGAACGTCTCACCAACCTCTCCAGACGGAATCCCCCCCTCTGGTGCCTCTCCTGGTGCCTCCCCCACCTCTCCTGAACCTGATGAAGTAGCAGTACCCATGGATGCTGAAACCAACCTCCTGGTTTCCCTCCGCCTTATGTACGGATTCAACCCATCCCCTACTGCTCAAACACCCCACCCTCAAGCACCCAACCTCCGGAGTTGGTCAGATGTCCTGGGTGTCATCGGGACAAAATCAGAACCTGATGTCTCAGACCGAGACAAGGTTCTAATTCGCGAGTTCATTTCATGCCTCATCGACAGCTCTTCGGGATTGCCAGCACCCTCCGACGACCTCAACGCAACATCGGATCAGCCTTTGGCAACATCCTTTGCGCTCGACACTGTGGAACGCATCAGTGAGGACCTATACGTGTTCAAGCTACCTCCTTCCCCCTCTTGCAAATGGGTCATCGGTGTTGATCGCCCCACGACTGTTCTTTACATCTGTCGACTGGTCGCCTCCGCTCCGAACACGCATACGGTGCTGACAATCGCCTACCACCTACTTGAGCACCACATACCCTTCCGCACCCTCCTTCTGCAGGCCTCCTCGGAGCCCGAACAGCTCAATCTCCCATACGCAGACAACGCCAACCGTTTTAACAAGCACCAATTCACGACAGCAGACTTCAACAGTGCTATGCTCGAGTGCCGCGCGCTGCTGGGCCGCCCGCAAGGGCGAGCTGCAATACTTCGCGGTGGCATTGTAGGGAGGATTGCAAGGGAATTCGGTAGTAAGGAGTCTGGGTTGCAAGGACCGTCCATCGAGGTCACAGTGCATCATTCGGGGTACTTTGTCCCGTCTAAACACGACGGGTATTTCTACTGGGATGACGACCTCACTGGTGAGGAGATTGCATGTTTGTGTGGGACATACTGCCTCTATACAGGTAAGGTCTGTCTTCCGTGAGTGTCTTCAATAGTGAATTGATTCCTCATATACAGGGCGTGGCGAGCAGACAACAACGGTCTCGTGGTTCCCTCCTCCGGACGTTTGGGACAAGCAGGGTTATGGCTGGCCAGGATGGACGGAAACTAACGAGGAGTTTTTCCAGCAGTGGATAGCAGACATTCGCAAGGGCAATGCCAAACCCCTGTCGCGTCAAAACTGGTGGCGCAAGGTTCGTAGCATCAAGAACACGAGGTCGATGCTTAAGAACAACAGGGAACGGGCAAAGGCATACGTCGAGTTGAACATTCATGCTATGTAGCTTTCATCTTGATTTCTTGGACACTGACATGTATTTTTTTTTGGTGCATACACAATAATGACAAGGGTTTTTTTTCCAGTTACATTGTAAGGACTATGCTACACGCTGTGATTACAGGAGGTACCTATGACCTGGTTGTAGCGGTGGCGGCGTTGATTTGACTCGAGTGAACCTATTTCACGGCAGACACCCTTCTATGAGGAGGACACGTGATCGCGTCAAAGGTAACTCTCATGATATTCAAAATTTCTTCATATAAAGCATGTGCCGGCGACATAAGTACCAAATAGATTATGTGATTCGAGCCCTTACATGGTCACTATATGTGAATTGTCTGACTAGTGGATGAGACGAGACCCACAGGATAGACCTACTACTACATGGCTGCAACATCTAAACGCCTGCTAACTAGCTGAGCCAACATCAAATATTTTAGCCATGAAGGAGCTGGTTTGGTATCTGGCAGATGGGTGGAACAAGATGCCCAGGATAGTCCAGCTGCTTCATGGATATTACATGTTGACATGTGCCAGCCAGCTGAGTTAACATTAAATATTTCAGCTGCGATGGAGCTGTTTCCTGATCTGACAGGTGGATGGGATAAGATCTTCGGCATGCTCTTCCTACTACATAGTTGTCATGTCTGAACATGTGCCAACCAGCTAACCTAACATCAAACCTTTCAGCTGCTATATAGCTGACTCCGTATCTAACCCATGTGCGTCGACGTATGCGTCCAATGAAATTAGAAAACGTGACTACGAGATATCATACATTTGGCAGTGTAGCTCTAAGAGATCAGCCGCAGCACGTATGACTAGGATCGCGAGGCCGCGAACGTCCCGCTGGAGCTCTTTGTATTGGTTGTCAACCATTTCAGGCTGTTCGAAGACGGGGTCTATGTGCTGTTCGCCGTATGCCTTCATCCGATGGCTGCGTCGGATTTGCAGAGATTTTGGCCTGGAAGCATCCTGATATTTGACGAAGGCTGCGTGGACCCTATCATAACTTATCAGCACGACTGCCTGTCAATTCTTATTCGTGGACTTACTCTCGATATCGAACAATCAATCCCATATTATCTTTCTGCGAATTCAGGACCTTATGATGGACATTTAGGGCATCCCTGATCTGGCTCAGCACCACCTGAAGGTCCAGACCATTGTATTCTGGAGTTGCTTCTGTAGCAGCGACGCAAAGCTGATTTAGATTCTCGATAATGCCCTCTAGTTGCAGCTGCGGGCTACAGAGAGTGCCTGGTGTCCGGACATCAAGGGAAGCCATAAATGTGTTGAACGGGAAGCGCAGGGCCGGAGAATGTTTCTGCCCTTCGTGACCTTCTAGCGCAATACTTATATAGGTTCAAAGCACTGTGGCCCGATGCACGCGTGTGGCAGCGAATAAGCGCGAAGTGTGGCACAGAAAAGAGTTCCCGATTTAGACAAAAAGATTGGTTGTCGCTGACTGCGGTCTACCCGTACTTACATACGATAGGTAATCCTTCTGATGTGGTGACTCGAAGGTAGACTGCACAACGGTTCACTATTAGTAGGAACATCGAGGGCAGCACTATCAAGCGTAGCACGTAAGGAATCATGCAGAAAAGTCAGAGTAATGAACTACGGTATCGGAGGCATCTCAGGCACGGCGCATACAGCCTGAACCTTCTGAATATCTTCGTCTGAATCCCGTCATGTACGGAGGCTGCCAATGTTGCTTAGTGCCAAAGACGACGCCAAGGCCCTACTTACGCGAACGGTGATTGCCGAAGCAAGAAAACTACATCAACTCAGAACTGTGGCTCAATCGCTCTTTCACAACCACCATGCTCTGCAATCCTCTCCCACTCACCCTTCCTCTCGATATCTGGGGTGAAATTGTGCAACATGTCTACTTCGAGGGAGACATGGACACCCTTCGTTCCCTTTCACTATGCTGTCGCGCTCTCCTGCCGTTTTGCCAGCGCGAACTATTCTACTCCGTGTTGATCCCCGAACGCGTTCCCGAGCATGCCACAGAAAGAGATGCTCGAATCCAAGAACTACACCAAATTCTCTCTCAGTCACCCCATATCTCCAACTACGTTCGGATTTTTACGTTCTTCATTGCTTTGGCCGATGTGAATAACCCGATCATTCGCGAGATTGTGGCACGGTTTACTCGAATACGATTCCTCGAGCTGGACCACCGGGACACAACTACTAACCGGCTTTTGGATTGGGACCTTTTCGACGAGGGTTTCAAAGGAGCTTTCAAGGACATCATACAACTCCCCCATCTCGAATCTCTCGACTTGGCTACGTTCACGAATGTACCGACATCGACCTTTCTTGATTTGTCACAGGAACTAGAAATTATAAACCTCAATGAGGTTGAGCTGAAGGACGATTTGAAGTCACCGACTCCTGGTTTGCTCCGCGCCAGTAGATCAGGAAGAATACCTCAGCCTTCGTTGATTACCGCGATGAATGGGTGCGGAGACATAATCTCTTTGCTCCTGAACGCCACCCCCCAGCTCGTCGATTTCACGAAGTTGGATTATATTGGGATTGGTTGGGACAAAGAGAACATCGTCGCCGTGGTATCTCGGATGCTCAAGGCAGCTCCTGCGCTTGAGTTCTTATCTTGCCGAGGTTCGCATACTTTCAATCATCTTCTTGGGACGGCTAGAGACTCACGTTCCGCGCATCATAAGGGACCAATGGAACAACAATTCCGTTTCGCGGGCTCGCAAACGCGATCTCCGCAGCCAATCTCAAATCGTTGGAACAACTAGAAGTCATGCCGGCCCTGACAGTCCTCAATACTGGACCTTCGGACGACCTCCTTTGGGGTTTACGCGATGAAGTCGCGCTTCTCGCCACGAAGTCCAAGCTCAAGAAATTCAACATCCGATTCGAACTCTATGGAAGCCACTTCGGTCTTCCAACCAAGCTAGGCGAACTTGACAGTCTGTTCGAGACTAAAAATTTCTTCCCCACTCTACGAAAGCTCAGCATACAGATTTTAGTGCTTGTTGAGGACACAAGGACCGTACACGAGAGGCACACCTTGCGAACCGAGCTGGAACAAGGGTGCTATGATGAATGTCGCAGAATCCAACGAACGCCTGGTCTAGTGTTCGATTGTGACGTTTCTGTGGAAACGGTGCATCTCGGATGATAAATAGAGTTATGTGTACGAGTAGTCCTAGAGGATGGTATACAAAGGTATCTACAAGATTTTCAGTCGACGTCGATGGCCAAAGAGAATCTGTTTCTAGGTCACAGGCTGTCCGTGATTGATCGACAGCATCATATGGAATCATTGTGTCGACTCCTGGAAGAGTCTTCTGTGAACAAAGTCTCGTAATTCACTGCAGAATGATCTTGATCGAAACCTAGCATAGTCCTCAACTGGTCCTCAATGAGCGGCTACTGTCCTAATGAACCCCTGAGAGGCTGTGCAAATCGGGCGGAAGCACGGGCCGATTCTCTGTCTCTGCACGTGGCATTTTCGTTGGATAAGGACTCTTTCCTCTATTTCCTACTAGTAAATGAACTTTCTGCGCGACAAACTCAATTTACACACTCTCTATCCAAAATTTTACTTCATGTGAAATTTTGGACGCCCAACCATCCCAACATGTCGCTACACAGCATCGATCCGACAGCGACGATACTGGGTTGTGGTTCTAATTGTGGGCCTCCCGTATCGGTCTATCTGTCATGCACTGTTTGACTACAGCACGAACAGCATCCATCGATTCCTTCACAGTCATTCCCTCTGTCTGCCACGTCTCCGTCTCCTCCCTGAATGGCGTCTAAGGGATTCATGGGAAAAGGAAAGAAGAAGAGAGAGAAGGGCACAGATTGGTTCGAGGCTGGAGTTCAGGGTGGCACCATTCTACTCGCGCTGGTGAAGGAGGCGGCCGAGTTCGCCCCAGTCCCCTACCTGAAGATTGCGGCAGGCACGACGTTGAAGATCGTGACTACAGTCCAGGTCCGTATTACGAGCCTCTTGCTCTTCGACGTTGGGCTGATCGATCGAGCAAAGGCCGTCAAGGACAACAAAGCCGACTACCAGCGCCTCGCGCAGGATGCTACAGAGATCATCGCAGTCGTATGGCGATCGTACCAGAAGGCGGGCGACCCCACCTGGCCGCAGGACAAGGCTGAGATGGTTACAGACCTCGTAACGTGAGCCTCATGTTTTCTGCCGCTCCTGGCGTCTATCTGAATACTACAACCATTTAGGACTCTCCATATGATACTAGGCCACGTCGAGGACCAAATAAAAAGAAGTCGAACCATGCGTGTTATCTATAGCGTCGCAGATACTGTTAAGATCAAGGAGTATCGCGAACGACTGCAAGCTGCCGTCTCCAAGTTCGAAGTAAGTATTCTGTTCTTTGTAGTTTGCCTGCTTATCCTGATATAGAGGGATCTGAAGGTGTCATCTCACCTCACGATTCAAGACGTCCTCTTCCAGCTACTGAAGGGCCAACAGGATATCACAGCTCGGCTCGACAACCATGGCCAACCAATGCCGCTTGTCGTTCAAGTCCACTTGGACGAAGAGAAGGCAAAGGAGGAGGCTGAGGAGGCGGAAGAGAGGAAACGGATCGCTGAGATGGAGAAGGTCAAGGCGGAGAAGGATGCCGCCCTGAAGGAGAAGCTGGAGATGGACGAGCTTCGCAAGGACATGGATCGGCAGCGCATGGAGCAAGAGAAGATAGCCGCACAACTCAAGCGTTGGAAGGAACAGCAGGAAGAAGAGGCTGAGCTGGCGCGTCTGAAGGAGGCGCAGAGACTGCGGGAAGAAAAGCGCCTCAAAGCGGAAGACGAGCGCCGAGCGAAGCTAGCGAAGGCGCTCGAGGAGGAGCGTGAAGAGGAAGCCAAGCGGGTAGAGGCTGAGCGTCAGAAAGCTAGGGCCGAGGAGAAGGAGACACGTCGTCTTGAGAAGGAAGCTGCTCTGAAGAAGAAGATCGAGAGCCACAGAACGAAGGAAAGCGAAACCCTCTCCGCAAAATCCAAATCATCCAAGGCTCCCGTTATCGAGGTTTCGAGCGACGAGGAAGAGAGCCTCGACGAAGATGACGAAGGCGACGATGAGCATTGGGAAGACGACACGGAGTCGGAGACAGAGTCCTCGGAAGACGAAGCCGCACGCGAAGCACGTCTCGAGGAGGAACGCAAAGCTCGCAAAGCAGCGAAGAAGAAAAGCAACAGCGCGCCGTTGCCGACGAGCCCAGAAGCTGCGATGCACAACGCGTTTGCACAGATGGGTTTCGACCCCAGCGCTAGTGGACACCAGTCACCTCCTCTCGGGTCCCCGTATCCAGGATATCCTCCGTACGGTGGACATTCACCGTATTATGGATCTCCGGGGATGCTGTCTCCTCCTATGCTCTCGACTAATAATAGTGGGAATGTAACAAACATGAGCATGTCGAACATGGGGAACGACAATAGCATTCGGTATTACGGATCGAAGCGTGAGTGCCATGAATCATTTGAACCCAGACTGCTCGTACCGTTCTGATTTTCAATGGATGCTGTGCTATAGATTCAAAGAAGGGGACAAGAGCGCGTTCAAGGTAGCTGTCTTGATGGACACATGACGAGCGCAGATGCTCCAGCTGCATACATTGGAATACCACGATCTATTATGTTGGTCTATGTCGAACAGGGTGGAGCTACACTCATAATTCTTTTACACCGCCAGACGGATCTATGAATATATTCTTGTTTCACGCGTCTTCTTCGTGCTATTACCATTTCTCGATGACCACTTTTTCTAGCTCAATTTTGGAGTCGGAGAGTCTACCCTGGCATGATGGCGAACGGGAGGGAGGAACGATGAAGAACGGTTAGATCCCTTCCCAGCAAGCAGACTTAGTCTCGGGAAGAAATTTATTCGCCTGTCGAGAGAGGTCTTAAGTCGTCTGCGTCATGGCTAAGCATTGAAGTACGTGGATGCCAAACCTATAGAATTGATGAGGGGATATCCGAACAGCAGCTGCTTACCAAACGTAGTAAATCACTTTCAGATTGTGGCGCTTTGTCGTTTGTGCCACAATTCTCAGCTCCCACGGTCGGCCCATAAAGTGGCTTCAATTGGTGGCCCGGTGGCTCAGCGTGTTTATAAGAAGATGAAATCCCCAAGAACTCCCCCAAGCACTCCCCCATTACAGCTCCAGCTCAAGGCGCGTTATAGTCGTCGTCTGCTCGGCAAGATGGATCTCCAACGCACCGACCAGGCCGACCTTGAGGGGATAATCACAAATCTCAACCACCTCTGCTTCGCCGTTGATCTTTCAAAGCCGGGCGACAGTGGTGAAGTTTTACGAGTAGTCCTGGACCGCGTCAGGGATATCCTGAAGGCGCATGGCGCCCTTCTCGAGGATGTTGCGGCCATCAAGGAGCGGTACAAGATGTGAGTGTTCCTTAAAAGTTTCCGAGTTTAGTAGCTCATATTATGCAATAGAGTAGAGTCATACCTTGGTATCTACCAAGCCATCTCTGAAGTAGACCTGGGCCGGCGCTGCCCACAAAGTAAAGATCACCTTGATGAAGACTCGGACGTGGACATGGACGTCGACTCAGACTCTGAGTGCGAAGACTCCGATAGCGACGACTCCGATAGCGAGGAAAGCGAATTAGTTGATCTCAAGTACCAGAAGATCCAGCGCGACGTCCGTGGGCTCGCTTTGTACGGGATACTCTCCGCTGCTCGTCAGCTGGAGCGCATGGGCGCCGATTCGGTCTTCGTGCGCAAGAAGAACGTCGAATCCGACAAATAGCTGCAGTCTTTAAACCTTGCCCATCACATAATCCTATGTAGCCTAACATAAACCCGGCTCCTCTATGTGCCCATTAATGTTGTACAATCTATGCTGTACCCGTAGCCTTTCCGTTTGTACGCGAAGTGTAATTCTATAATATCACGATATCCTCTCGTATTCTCGCAGGCAGATAAGAAAGCATCGTTCGGGACCCCTGATTAGCTGAATGCTACGGCTCGCCCGGCTCACTCCCATCTCCCATGGACACATCCGACTCCTCAGAATACGTCGCGTCAGACGCATGCTCGTACGTCGGCATCACGAACGCGGGCAGGTCGAGGCTTGTTCCTTCAGCTTCAGCAGGAAGGTTGGGGCCGTCTTTTGGAGAACCGGATGAGGAGATGAAGAATTTGGGCCCGTAGTTGATGAAGAGCTCGTCGCCTTTCTCGAGGCGGGTTGCTGTTGGAGGGCAGTTGGGATCAGCGGTGAGGGGGGGAAACGAGAAGAGGGTAGGTGTGTAGCTGGGGGTCGACGTACCGGCGTAGATCCCCACTCGGTGTTCGCCGTTGACCAAGCAGACTTCAATGCAAGACCGACATGAGTTTAAATGATCAACACTCCCCGAAGATTAAGAACTCACCTGTCGTCCCGCAATTTGCGTTCGGGCTGTGGTTGATGTACCGCGTCGCATTACCCGCGTTGGCTCCGTCAACCGAGAACGTAGGGTTGAGCTTGAAGACATAGGAGCGTCCGCGGTGATTCGTATGTGCACTGTACGAAGGTCGATAATTAAGGGTATAGAATGATGAAAGGGAGGTACTTACTTCCTCGAGTCGAATGTTGGTTCGCAGATAAGCTCTCCGACGTACTCTAGAAATGGCCAGATTATGAGGGCTCGTGTGATGAGAGAAGAGAGACAGGAGAAGAGGTACCTGCGATAAGGTCACCTTCGTCGCATGACTCGAGCATGAAGAGACCTAAGCCCCATTTACTCTCGCGAACTTCGGTTCTCTGGATAAAACGCACAGATCAATTATACTATTTATAAAGGACAGGAAGAGAGATCGCGCACCTTGGAATAACCCCGCTGGATGCTGACGTTCTTGCACATCGACAAATTCTCGTCTAGAAGGTGACGTCTGAGCTCCTTCTCTCGATATACTGATTCTTGAGTTGACTCACCTCTGATTGATGATGAAATGGGATTGGCAAACGAACGTCAGAATGAAGAACCCTAGGAATCAGGTGAAAAGCGCGCACCGTGCTCCACAAGGTAAGCAAACTTCCGGATCGCATTCGATGTTGGCCATATAGCATGAACACTTGTTCGTCCCGCAGAGTTTTCCTGAACGCGATTTGGCGCAGGAGCAGCCTTTCCATCTCCTCGGACCTGAGCAAGATCAGATGTTCAATAGGCGTTATTTAATTGGTCCAAAACAGGAGGAGAGAGACGAGAAGAATATACAATACGCACAGCTTTTGAAACATCCACACCGTGTATGACAATGCGCCTTGTTTTTCGCGCACGCGCAGCCTGAGCGGGTGTCGCACGGGCCGTCGTGTCTACATGGTAGATTCCTACAAACACCGTATGAGTTGGTCATGCTCGCCCCAGGAAAGAGGACACGAACGGAGTGTATTCGCTTGAAAGCTCGTCTGTCGAGTTCAAATATTTCTTGGGACTATGACTGACGAAAAGCGGAAAGGAAGCGTACTGTACGTCTTGCCGTTCTTTGTAGCGGCACCTGCAGTAGCACTCCGAGAACGGTACTTCGCTCGCTGTTTGTGGATCTACATATGGAGATGGAATCATCGTGAAGTGAGACAAAATGGATGGCATAGTGGGTGAACGAACCTCTCGACAAGGCTTCCTGCACATTGCGGCAAGATCGCACGACGAGCTGTCAGGTGCGTAGTCGAGGAAAGAGAAGAGGAATTCGGTGTCTGCTCGTTGCCAAAACGTGCCCTGCAGAGCAGTGAGCATGAGTCGAATGAAGAGAAGGAGGAGAGAGGCAAAGGAGACAGACGACGGAGTTCTCGGCCGAGATGGGTTGCATAAAGCAGTCGCGTCCACATGGCTCTTGTACGATATCTGCGAGTTTGGAGTAGGGTATTCTGGGCGGGACGGCGCTTGGTGGTTGGGTTTCGACTGTCAATGTGTTAATACCGGGTAGAGATGGAGTTGAACTCAGGTTGAAACTTACGATGTGTCGTACAGAACCCTGTGACGCAGTTCAGGTTACTACAGAAAGTCGATAGAAAGTAATTTGTGATCTCCTTCGGCCCTTGTGTCGTGGAGATGGGAGATTTAGGGAGCGGTGCGAGGTCCTTCGGGTCACGCCATCTAGGAAAATCGCTGCGGAAGAAATTCGGTGAGAAGCAATCCTGGAGGAATAAGGCGTGAACAAACCGTTTTCGATGAAACTTGCGGATCTCCTCCGTTGAGAAAGGGAGAAATTCGGTCTCGTCGATATCTTCGTACGAGATTCTGTGATCCACGACCAGTCGGCGCGTCGTTTCGTACGCGATGACCTCAGCTGTGGAACACATGAGCGCTTCAGTTCAAGGAGGTAAAGCGAAAGTCACCTTACTATCAGGATCCGAATTGGGCGCGGGCCACGCGAAGTACTTGTGTTCGCCAACATCATACGTATAGTCATATGAAGGATCGTCAGAGAAGGGCATGAATGGCAGGTAGTCGGGGTCGTCGCCGACCATAATGTTTCGCGAGATGGGGGTGCAAGATTCGTAGGGCGGATACGGGCGTAGGACCTTGTCAACGGTTATAGGCCGTGAAGACACTTCCCAAGTCTCTTTAGCTGATCCAGAGGCCTCGAAGTCGGTGATTGTGAAGGCTTCGAGGTCGTCAGAGATTTCAGACGGCTGAGGGGGTGACTCTGCAGGTAGCTCCTGTGGCAATGGTGGAGGACGCGTGTATGGGGACCTAGTGGGATTTCTGAGAGTTCCTTCCGAGTTCCGGAGGGACCAGATGTGGTATTCATCCCAGGCGTCGCGATAGACACGAGAAACAAGAGTGATTAGGTCTGAATCGTCCGAATTGACCTCTGGAGTTGGTACTGAAGTAGAAGAGGTTGAAGCCATGAAGAAATATGCGTTATTAGAGGGGGATAAGAAAGCGTCAAGATGATGTGCCGCCTGGAAGACAATCAAGTCGCAAGAACGCGAGGACAAGACGCGTTCGAGCAGGAAAAGAACAAAAACGGATCTCAGTTGCACAGCTTCGGTCTTCGCGTCACGGGCCGGGATAGCCCACATGTCACGTGATAATCAACGAACCGAAATCAGCGGACTTTACAGATTCCTCCACTTTCTCTCCTCTTCCACTTCGTCTTGCTTTCCCGACTAGCATTTACGCACCTACATACGGCGCTGAATACCTGAAAATACACCGCAAATATGCAATCTGCTCGAACAGATCTTGCTCCTCCCAGAGACGACCCATTTACGACTGAGGAACTAAAACAATTCGACGGGAAGGATCCTTCGAAGCCCATTCTCGTTGCGATTAAGGGTGGGTACTAACCTCCGATTCTTGCCCGACTTAATCTGGGCTTTAACTTGTTCTATTCCTGCTACAGGCACCGTGTTCGATGTTTCGCACAAGGCTGACGTCTATGGACCCGGCCGCTCGTACAGCATCTTCGCCGGGAGGGATGGTTCGCGGGGGTTGGGCATGTCGAGCTTGAAGCCAGAGGATGCCGTAGCGGATTACAGCACACTAGATGAGAAGGACATGAAAGTTTTGGACGACTGGCACTCGTTCTTCAGGTGCGCTTCGTTCATGTCGCAGACGCCATCCTGGGGCTGATCGTTTCTGGTATCTAGCAAGCGATACAACATCGTCGGGAAGGTTACGGACGGACCCGTCATTAACAAGTAGAGGTACTCGCTGCCTTCTGTCGCCGTGTTCTGAAGAATACGACGGCGCAAAGAAAGTTGAGCGAAAGTTCAAAGACGAAGAAAGGAAAGACGTGTACAATCAGATGTAACTATTCGTTTTTATCGATATATACTATTGGTATTCTCTGTTTATGTTTGACGCGCTCCTCGTGGCTTCGAAGAAAGAGTAAAATGAGCGGCCAATCTTTGCCCTTCACAAGTCAGAAGTTGCAAGTGAAAGTTATGTGTTTGATGCACAGGCCTCACTACGCAGGGTATATGGGAGAAGAGAAGAGACAGGTGGAATCTAAAGATGTGCAGGGTGGCTCGATGGCTGGTGTTCGTCTCGACCTTGGTTGAAGGGTACACATCGGTGAGCACTATTTACTATTTACTCTACAGTATTCGTAACACTTTAGCAGGCGAAAAGACTGAAGAAGTGACCGGCCGTTGTATAGAATGTGTGCGGCTGGAGAAGCTAGCTCCGCCACGCACTAGGCACGTTAATCTTTCTGCGTGGAGATATCGAGCTTCATAACCCCTGCCCTTCAACGTACGCTTTTCTCGGCATATGGAACAGGTTCAAGTTTCGCCTGGATAGCTTCAGCCAGACTTTCAACATCGAGATAACACCTTCGTAGCGAAGCAAAGATGGGCCGCTCTCACTGCAGCAATCACCACCGAAACACGTTGTGCGCCCTACGCCCACCCTATTTCGGGATATTTCTCTATTTTTATCCTGTCAGCGTGTTTCGAAGAACAAATCCCATCATGTGCCCCTCCCCATACCCTTCCTCCGGAGTTCAGCCGCGTTCTTTACAAGTTTCCCCAAGGTGTACCTTGAAGAAGCGTCTTTCTAAATGGTCTGAGATGATCATGGTGGTTATAAAGGTCGACAGCGACGCGGTGGATTGGAGAATTGATGTGTCCTTCTCATGGGCTCGTCTCTCGCGCTCGTAGCAGCACTGCTGATATTCTCGGTCGTCCATCGAACAAGATCGGCGCCCTCGCCCACCTCAATCGGCTCCGACCTGCAGTTTCTCTTCCAAAATGATCTTGATTGTAAGTGGTACTTCTTCGTCTCATTCATCCGTGCTTTATTCATACTATTGTGCCTAGGGCCATCCGCGACACAGCATAACGGCACCATCTTCCTCAGTACACCCTCCACCAACGCACAATCCCTGGCAGCATGCAACGCGCTCAGCGAAGGTCTCCTCTCAACTTCCGGGCAACACTTCAAAAATGACATAAAAGCCCTCATGCGGTACCTCGTCTTCGACTCGCAGGCGTCTCCGGTGCAGCGCTTCTGGGTGGCTTCTTCCTCTACGAACGGAAACGGAGAGGGAGAAAGCGGTGCCGGAGACGCAGAAAACGCAGACGGAGGGTGTCAGGCGATCGCGGTGGGAGGCGCGGTGGAGTCGGTCCGGTGCGACAGCCGCCTGCCCGCGTTTTGTTCGCAGAGCGCGCCGTATAGACGAAATACGGCGACTGATCAGAGTGAAAGGTTCCGGGTGCAGGTGCAGTCGGAGAAGTCGACGTTTGTTGGGTACGTTCAGTCCTTGGCTTTCTCTTGGTCTGCATATGTTTTATTGGTCGTTAACTGCTGGATTTAAATCAGGACTCGAGATGCTCTCTCCTTCCGCTTTGTCGGCATACCCTATGCAGCGCCTTTCGCCCGATTTTCCTATTCAACTCCATATAACGCCAGCAGCCCAACGACGTTCAACGCCGTCTCCTATGGTTCTCCATGCTTACAGCCCACGGGCGGCTCGGAAGACTGCCTCTTCCTGAACATTCAGACGCCCTTCCTCCCAGCGAACGTGGCTCAGGCTACTCGTGCAAAGATGCTCAAGCCAGTGCTGTTTTGGATTCATGGGGGTGGTTTCATAGACGGAGAGGGTAGTGATGGTGTCTTTGATGGTGGAAATTTGGCGAGTAGGAGCGATATCGTTGTGGTTTCGATTAATTATCGGTACGTGTCTCTTCTTGGTCGTTCTCCTTAAACCAACAGTCTAGTTTATAGAGTGGGCACTCTCGGCTTCCTCGCTCTCAACGATGGCGTTACGAACGGCAATTTTGGTATTGCTGATCAGGTAAGCCAACCAGAGACCTTTCTACCATCCTCATAACACGACTAATCCGTTAGCTTTCTAGATCACTGCCCTCCAGTGGGTAAGAACTCACATCGCCGCATTCGGCGGCGACCCCACCCGAATTACGATCGCCGGACAGTCAGCAGGTGCAGGCTCCGTACGTGCTCTCCTTGGATCGCCACCTGCTTTTGGTCTCTTCGGTGGCGCAATCGCTCAAAGCAACTTAGGCGGCTTCGGCTACGCGACGACGTACACCGAGTATCTGAGCATCGAGACGCAGTATAACAGTTTCGCGAAGGATGTTGTAAGTGGCGTTGGATGCGGGAATGCTACCGACGTGTTGGGGTGTTTGAGGCGTGTAAACGCGACTGCATTGATTATGGCACCGAACGCGCCTAGGTAAGTTGGTTGATACTACGGAATGTCTTCGTTTTTTTTCATGCTTCTACTACAGATACATCGTTATAGACGGGAAATACATCAGGAACTCTCATCTTGCCGTCAACGGCAGAGGCCCTACTGCTCCTGCACACATTATATTCGGATGGACACGCGACGATGGCTCCGATTTCGTTGGGTCTTTCCCCAACACCCGCAGCACGCTCGTCGGGCAACTCACCGGTGCTGGGTAGGTTATTCTTTTCCTTAAGCATTTGCCGTCGTGCTGATTAATGACATCCATTACAGCATGAGTGCAGACGTTGCAAGCAAGGTCCTTGCTCGTCCAGATCTCTTCCCGTTGCCTACGGGCCACAACGCGACCATGAACCTGTATAATCTCACAAGCCGCGTAGGAACGGACGGCCAATTTTTGTAAGACGATTCCGTGTCCTAAATGTGGGAGCCACTGACGATATTTGCTTGCATAGATGCATCGACCAAGCGACACTCATATCCTCAGCGAGGCATCGGTCCTTCCCTTCCGTCTATGCATACCAATTTGATCGGACGTACGCTGGGTTTGAGCCCATTCCTGGAACATGCAACCCACCAACTACGGCGGCGTTCCGAAATGGCGACCCGAATTTGCCTTATTTCCGGTACCTACTCTACCTTTCGCGTTAATATTTGACCATAAATTTCCCCACAGATGCCATTCCGGCGAACTGTACTACACGTTCGGTACACTCGGACAAGATTCTCGCCCATTCCGCGATTCTGCAGACCTTCTGCTCTCTCAAGTCACCGTCGACGCCTGGTCCGCTTTTGTCCGGACGTTCGATCCCAACCCTTCAACCGCCTACCTTATTGCACGGGGTTATATGCCGACGCTGAAGGAGCTCTCCAGGGCTGGAAAGTGGGAGCGCGTGCGCTCTGGCTCTTTATCGACTAGCGGAAACCCGGTGAGGGTTTTGGACGCGAAAACTAGGAATGTGGCGTGGAGAGAGCGTGAACAATGCGATTTGCTCGGATATCCGATTACCATGTTTGAATAGGCGATATAGCCTTGAGCGCTGGGCAGGTGTTCGCTATACAATTTTGCTCCGCTTCTTAATGGCAATTACCAGGAAAAACTGCAAACGTTGCACCTTGAATATTTCACAAATTGATTATACGCGTCTAGTGTGGCCCAGTGTTGCGGTATTTGGCGTGCAGTGGTAATGACAGTGACGACGTTGGCCCAAACAGAGATCCCTCGAAACTCTTTGTTTCCTCTCGAATTTCCATCCTTCTCACAGGCGGCTCGAATTTTATATGAACAAGGTCAGTATTTGTGGGGATAAGGAATTTTTGGAAGGGAAGCGCACAATATCAGTTCTCGGAAGAGTCATCAGGCTCCTCCAACTTGATAATGCTTCTGCAACGAGAATCTGTAATGCAGAGGTCGATGCCGTCCTCAATGAGCGCCTGAAGGAGTGCGGATGCGTCTTTGTCGATATAAATGGCCTCATCGTCAAATCCAGAGAAGATTGATACCGAAATGTCGAGGCTGCATTCACGTCGGAAGATCCCGCTACTACTGTCGTCCGTGTCGCAGCACTGGTACAAGTCACAGATGGAAGTCCAACTGTATGCTCGAGGGCCCCATAACTTGATCACGCCGAGATGTGGGAGGAATGCGTCTTCTTCTTGGTTGTATACGTCAATCGCTGTCGCTCCGAGGTGTTGAAAGAGGGCATCAGAGAGATGGACGAGGAACAAGTCCAGTATCTCGAGGGTTGGGGTGACTTCAAGGAGGGGAATGAGGGGGGCATCTCGTAGCTCGACATAGGAGATTTTTAGAAACGTTAGAGGGCAGGAAGAGCGTTTGAGACAAGCGGTCACACTCTCAAAAACCTCCAACGTTTGTTGTTCGGGAGTGATGGAGAGACAGCGCAATGATGGCAGGGAAATGAGATTGAAGAACCCTGCCGCGTTGTGCCTGTCCCTGTAATCCAACCATTGGAGAGAGCGGCACATAATGACATCGTGCGGCAGCTCGTGCATTTGAATTGGCGGCTGGACAATCTGGAAATCGCATTGGACGAAACGAGGAGCCACGCGAAGAAGGTGCACGCATTCGTCGAAGCGGAACCCGACCATCTCGATGTGGGTTGCATTGGTCCAATCAATAGCGATCGAAGAAAAGTAGAGGCCGCGCAAGCTGATTCTAGTGGGCGATGGAAGAGCGTTCTTCATCACGAAATCCTGCGAGACTTTGGTACGTCGGGGCCACTCGATTGGGGTGATGCGAAGGGCATCTAAATTTGAAGTGGTCGAAGAGTTGCCACAAATTTTGGGAATCAAGGCTGATGGTATATCTAGCTCTAGAATGCCCCAACGATGGGATAAATCGTTGAATTATCTGGGAGGCGTTCGTATTCGTCTCCTCGGGATCTCCTCTCGAGGTAGAGGTCGATGGAAACCAGTAGATCGCCGGAGCGTGTCAACCACTCGCGCATCAATTTGGCCGACTGCAGAAAATCCGGATAGTCGAGCCTGACCTTGATAAAGCTCCAAAGTTGAGGCGTAAAGTGGGCGATGGTGCGCCATCTTCTTGACACTGAAGAAAGGAGCATGGGCACAGGTAACCATTCCTGACGACGAGGACGTTCCCAACGAGGAAATGGATATGACTCCTGAGGCAAGCATTCGATGAATATGCGGGAGTAGAGTTCCGGAGGAAGTTGAGTGAGGGAATCATGCCTGTCATTTCGCTCGGACTTCAAAGTGCGTCTTTTCTCCAAAAATTTGGCTAGGGCCGCCTTGACCACCTCAATCTCCACGTCAAGTTGTTCGATGGCGAGACACGACTCGCATTTTTGGCCTTCAGACAACCGGCATTCCTTGACAGGGACGTCGTACAGATCCAGGGAGTCAGTAGTCCCGCAGGAGCGGCAAGCTAGCATTGTCATCTGGGAAATATTCACAACAACCTGAACCAGAAACACGCAGAGTCTCGTACCTTTCGACCTATGTGTTGCGGAACAGATTACAGAAGTCGAAAAATTCCGTCAAAGCAAGGTAAGACCCCACGTGATCCTCGTAACATACAGAGACAAAAAGTCAGAAAAGCCGAGCTGGAGCACTGGAGAGCACTGGGAGGTAGAGAACGCCCACTTCTGTGCAAACTGCTTATATCTCCACTTGAAGTGAAACATGAGATGAGTCCAAACATTTTCCCCCCATGAAGACGACAATCGTAAATAATTGCTTCATTGTTGTCCAAGAAAAATAGAGTGTGATTGCTCCTACTCCCAAATGAACATCTTTACCTCCGGCACATCCACAAATGACAGAATAAGCCTCTTGTTGGTAATTGAGATATGGATGGTCTGGACGTCTTCTTCCGGACACCCATCCAGAACAGCGTTCGCCAGGACTTTGCCAGAACCCGAGTCCAGGACGCGTACGACCTTCGTCGCAGGTGGTCCGCCTGTAAATACTGGAATAGCAATCCTTGACCCATCGGGCGAAAATGCTACGGGAATTTGTCGCGAAGGAGGTGGCATCGCAGTGCCTGCTGGCTCGATAATCTTCGATTTGCCAGAACTGATATCCCATAGTCGGATGTCGCCCGTACCGTAGCTTGCTAGGAGCTTATTCCCGTCTGGAGAGAACGCCAGGGCTCTAACACCAGCCCCAGGAAGGGTAAGTGGCTGCCCGACCAGTTTCCCAGAGGCGGGGTCAGAGAGCAGAAGCATCCCAGACGACGTCCCAGAAACTACCCTCGTCCCATCTGGCGAGAACGCCCCACACGTACATGCCGCAGGCGATATGCGATGCAGACGCCGAATGCGGGCCTTGTGCTGCTTGTGCTCCGAGACGCCCCACGACACGACCTCGTGGCTCCTTGTCAGCGTTGCCATCCGCTTGCTGTTCGCGTCGATGCACACGATCGGCGAGCTGTTGTCGTTGAACGTCCGCGTGAAGCCACCCATTGCTGGGTGGTGTGCGACAACCCCAGACTCGGATCCGACGACGTAGATGGCGGTGGCAGTCGTGTCTCGTCCTCTGAGCGGAGCGCGAGAGTATGCGATGCAGCTGAGGCGCCCGCCGATGAACGGGCGGCAGATCGATTCGGAGGCTGGGTGGAGGAGCGTCCCATCAGAGGCACTCCAGCACTCGAAGTACCCCGTGGCAAGGCCCGCGATGAGCTCGTTCCCGTCTGGTGACTGGACAAGACAGGTCACACGGGCTGGGTTCCGCATAGTGACGAATCGTTTGTACGGTTTGTCCATGGCCGTATTTCGAAAGAATGTGCCGATTCGGGAGGCGGGTTTGATGCTTGATGTCGATGATCCGGAAGACACAATGGGAGAAGGAGATAGCGATGTTGGAGAAGTCTGTGCTGGTCTCTCGTGAGATCTTTGTGTCGGAGTCTCGTTGCGATACTGCGGTGGGCCTCCTGACTTGCTAGACGAGGCCAATGACACCGTCGAGGTGCTACTACTGGCGTTCGAGGGGTGTTGGTTCCATAAAAGTATGTTGGGCGGAACCTTGGATGACGTGGCGGATGACTGACGAGCAGGCCGGAGTGGATGTGGCGCATGTTGTGCTGCAGACGGAGGAGTTAAGGCCAGCTGCGGTGCTGTTGGAGAAAACTGAGGGGTAGGCATAGCCTGCGGAGGCGGTGGTGCTGCACGAGCAGGTCGGGCTCGACTCGGACGAGAAAGAAGGGCGGCGAGCTCCTCGCACAACGATGTAGCTCGCGGACGAGCAGCAGGATCCGAGTTCCAGCACCTCTGGGCAATAGTCCACACCTCATCGCTGAGCTGAGGTGCATCTCTGGCATCTGGTCGATCAGGTCGAACGTGGTTTTGCACGACCACTTGACGGAGTATGCCTGGAGCGAGGTTGCCAAGAGGTATGTCTCTGGCGTAGAGCTTGATGGTTATCAATAAGAATCTTCTAACTTTGGACAATAGGAGGACAGGAATTACCTCGTAAATCGTCATTCCAAACGAATAGACGTCACATTCGACCTTCAACGAGCGACCTTGGAATAGCTCGGGTGCCATCCAATTCTGACTGCCCATGAATCCGGAGGTGTCGCCGGTCGACCGACTGTTAATGTCGGCCTTGATTCTTGCAAGGCCAAAATCGCACAAGAGGGCCCGCTCGCCTTCGTCGATTAGGACGTTGACTCCCTTGAGATCGCCATGGATGACGTGGTTTGAGTGAAGGTAGACGAGGCCGAGAGAGATTTGGTGGATCTGGGTGGAGAATGAGACTTTGAAAGAGAAACGAAATGTTGAACGTACGAGCTTGAGGCAATCACATTCGGGATGCTCATCGATGTAGTCACGAGCGTTGCCGTTCTTGATGAGGGGCATGACAATGAAGGGTTCCTCATTGAGGATATTCGCCCCTAGAAACTCTGTCGAAGAACGAGATATTTTTTTTTAGAAGGACAACGTGGCGGATAGGACATACGAAGGATGTGAGGATGACGAAGCTTCGACCAAGTCTAGTTGCAGACGATTAGACGAAGCCCAGCCTCTTGCAAAGTTGATTTTGGTGCTTACATCGACTTCACGGCGCACTGCCTGCAACCAGAATGAGGACGCAAAAATACCATATCATGGCGAAAGCCACCTACCGCCGCCCTCGGGGTGATATCCTCGCTGTTCTTCATCACCTTCAACGCCACCTCCATCTTATTCCATGTCCCCCGATACACCTTCCCGCTGGAAACCAACATCAGTCCGTGTCAGAAGAACGTCAGAGACAGAAACTCACAAGCCGCCAGATCCGATCAGAGGTCCAAACTCAACATCGTATGGGCTGATCGTCCACGGCTTGATATCGACCTGCTGGCCGCTAACCCTTGTCAGGCAACGCAGACTGTGCGTGAAGAACTGGAGGTCCTCTTTCTCCCCCTGTTTCTCCTCAATGCGGCGGTGAAGGGAAACCATGAGCGCGGTAGGGCTGTTCTTCTTGATGTCGAGCACCTCCATGAGACGGAGGTTGTCGGCTGCGAGCTGGTTGAGGCGGAGGTTGAGGGACCTGCGATCCTTGGCTCTAGCTTTGTCGTTCCTCTCTTGCCATTGCTGAATGTTGACGAGAGCCGATATCTACGCGATGTGGGTTGAGCTTGCTACCACCGTCGAATAAGAATAAGCGTTCGACTCACTTGGAAAGCTGCTATTGTGGCCGTAAGTCGAGCTTGATAGTTTTCGATCGAAGCGACTGTTTGAGCCTTGACGAAAAGAATTTGGAAGAAAGATAACGAGGCGTGCTTCCTGACAAATGCCGAGATATCTTGCAGAAGTCTGAGGGAATTCAGCGAATTAAACAACGGACACGATACTGACTACGCACGTATTCAGATCCGCCAACTCGGTCGAAGCCGCACTCTCCCCAAGTTTTCCTGCATGAAACTGTTTGTTGAGAGTCTGCAGCAGTATCGCCACTGATTGGGCAAGTGAGTTGAGCTGTTCCTGGCTAGCCTGGGCTTCTTCAACATGGAGAACGATTGATTGAAAGATCGAGAAGGCGAAGCTGAGGCCGGGGACGGGTTGCAGATTCAAACATTGTTGAACGATATTGGACATCCAGGTAGAAGGGAGAAGAGTTGAGTCATGTTCGAATAGGGTTGGCAGCGTAAGGGACGAGATGACTGTGTGATCTAGCTGTCAGCTGAAAATATCCTATCCTGAGCGCTGTGCCCACGAACTTGCGGTCTTGGGCCATCGTTTGCAAATCGTGGCTATGTCTATGTTGAAGAACTGTTCTGCATCAATAAGTTGGATATTCGACTGGTGTGAAGGGAGAGGACGGGAGATTGAGGAGCTGGAAAGAAGAGAACGGTGAAAGTGCACGGACCAAATTGGCAACGGCAACGATGGGATGTCACAGCGTTATCTAATCTAACCCAAGATTTAACCCCCTTTCAGTGAAATACGAAGCCTTAGGTCAACTGCAGGTTGAGGTTGCTCCTCTAAAGCTGTTTTTACGCAAATATTTCTTCGTTGGGTATCTTTACGAAGTCTCGAGAGTCCAGAATATTTTTCATGCCCAACTTAACCAGTTGAAGTCGATCGAGGATTGGTCGTAGACTTCGCACACACTTTGCGAGGACTCGAGAGATGGACTTTATGCCCATTGCCAACTTAATGTAATACCGCTAATTCCTTTACCTATTCACTGTTTAATATTTGACACCTTCTGGACGGCTTGGGACATTGCCCACATCGGGAAGCTTCCGGAGACTCCAATGTACCTTGTTTCTCCCTTAACCGAGAAACCCAGGCGCTTATAGATATCGACCTGATGCGATAAATTAACGGTAGGTTCGCCCGAGCAGTCAGCTTTACATACATTATAGTCCGCTGTCGCCTCCAAGGTGAGCGGTATTCCGTCCATGCATGCCTTGCAGTTATCCGATGTCAATGAAAAGTACAGGTGTTGGCAAGATAGAGGCACACCTTCTGCTTCATTTTTTCGATGAGAGTTCGTGCAATTCCTTTGTGCTGAAATTTTGGTTCCACGGCAAAGGCTTGAAGGTGCCAAGAGGCTAGCTTCACTCCCTCACCAAAGGCCTCCTCGCAAAATGAGGCATATTTCGGGAGCAACTATTCGGGCGCCAGCATAGTAAATCTCGGCTCCTTGTCACGTTTAAGCACCATCGACCTACATATGTTTCCCACCATTTCGTGATCTCAGGACGAAATCTGTCGGCGCATATCGGCCAGGCTTTCTCTCGCTGGTCGGAGCTAACCCAGAGTAAACGCGTGGTATCATCTATAATCTCTTAGGACACGTACGAATCATAGAGCGCTCGTCCTGGTCCGTACCACACGGCCGCGGCGATTATAACCTTCTCAGTGGCATGTTCCGCGACATACACCTCCCCACCATGGAGGCCGGCCACCATCAACGAGCGCCAGAATGGGCCGAAGATAGCACGATCACCTCCAGTAGCAACATCGGTAAATTTGTCTATGATTTAGATTTGAAAGTCAACATTTTGAATACGGACGAAGTAGTCTTCTGGTACCGTACCATTCTCGAAAGCCGCCGCCAAGAATGCATCAGCTTGCTTCGATTCTTTATCTACGACATTGTGAGTACGAGGTTCGAAGAAAATGGACTGACTCACTGTCCATAGTCTCCAATTTTCGAATCGTATAGAACAGCTCTGGGGCGGTCATTGTGCGTCTGGAAGAAGGGAATGAGCGAAAGCCTTGAGATATGACACTAATCCAACATTTTATATGCGGAGGCGCCGGAATATAGGTAAAGCCGAGCGCAAGGGCCCTATGAGAAATGTAAGCAAAGAAGGTTTGAAGGTGTTCTTTTTTGAGCGGGCGCTGAAGATATCTAGGAAAGGGTGAATACGGACTTTCGAATTGCCGAGTGCAGGCACTAGTTACCACCGCGCGCTCTGTGGCAAGGAAGTATAGAAATCCCTTAAGGCCTCAACATATTGCATGCACAAGACCAAACAGCAGTCTGGATGGGAATGCTTGCCAAGTTCGTTGGGATTCTTCCATCTGGATCATTGGAAATAGAGATGTGGGAAGCCGCTTGCAATATTGACGGTTGTGGAGAAAGTAGCACCCACTGCGTACGAATCCAGATTCTGCCAGAGAACTTAGTGCGATTTAGATTCTGAGTCATTTGAAAGCAACAGGGTGTGATGATACACGACGGGATAGACATCATTTTCTTCCTGCCAAGAATGTATCATCGGGCGATTCAATATGGATTCGCGAGGATACACAGGAAAGACGTACTTCAATTGAGCTGGACGTCTCCTTTCTCTGAACCCACAATGACCTCATCCACCGAGACCGAATCCAAAGCGGCGTCAATCGTTCGAACGGGACCCGTGAACCAGTGCCTTCCTCCGTAAATAGGGAGGAAGTAGTATACAACGCTGAGCAGGAGAATACCACCAACGACTACCACAGCATAGTTCATAGTTTCAGCTTCTGGATCTGTGTCGGCAGGAAACATTAGATGATCATTAACGCCATGAAGGCCACTGCGGTGAATGAGACCGGGGCGCTCTGTCACGAGAGAGGATGAATTCAGAGTGGAATGGAGGTAGGAAAGAGGTAGGAAAGAAGTAGGAACGCACCAAACGCCCAAGACTGAACGGCCCAGGTTTGAAAATTTGGCCTCCCAAATGCCGAGCCGAAATAGGGATTGAATAGGCGATGTATTGGCAGATAACGCCCATCGTAAACACCGCGCCGACAGCCACGGGACCAGCGAAGGACAGAAGGCCGAGAACCATGGCCATGAATGCGCAGAAGAACACGCAGACCACGGGCGTCCCAGTGGTCCCATTTATTCGGTATAAGAAGCTGGAGAAGGGTAGGGCGCCATCACGAGAGAAGGCGAACATCTGTCGAGATGCTGCTAGGAGCTGCAGAGAAGCCGTTGTCAGACGAGTTAGAGTCATTCCGGAACTTGGGCTTTACGATGTTCATAGACGTCATATTCCTGTCAGGAGGTTAGCAGGTAGAAACGTACGGGAAGATGGCACACATAGTCACGATGATGAAACTCCACACGGTGAGGGTACCCTTCTGTCCTAGACTGTTGAAAATTATCTGCGTATGGGTAAAATGAGAGGGCAGCACCAGAGGCAAAGTGGTCGATACTTACAGTCGCCATCGACTGGCCTATAGGATTTGATAAAATTGTTGCCGTATCTTTGCCCATATTGAAGGAAACAACGACGTTGAATGCTATCATGAACTGAGTAGCCTAATAAACAAGAAAAGAGGCAGAACTTGCCCCACCCAAAAATACATCCCAAGGCGGTAGACATGATTATCGTTCTTGGAACAGCCACGCTCGCATTTCTTGCTTCTTCGCTAATATGGACGCTGGAGTCGAGGCCACCTTGACCAATCGTTAGTGACCTGGACTGTCGCAAGGCCTCAGTAAGAAATATGCTCACCGACTGTCCAGGCCGGAGCGAGGAACGAGAGGAGAAACGCGAATCCGCTGGGCCAGTGCATTACTAAAGCACATATAGTGAATTTCAGTATACTTTCATCATAATTACTGAAGAAGATTCATACAATTCTCAAAGTTCCCGAATACGTACGCCGCTGAGTTCTTGAATTCGGGTGGGGTCACAATTGGCATCGCGATAAGTAAAACGAGAAAGACTCTTTTCAGTCAGGAATCAAGACTCCCAGATACGTATGAAATGAGAAAGCCATACAAGATGTTTAAGGTGAGGTAGAACCACTGTATACGCGCGACGAACTTGGTTGCAAGGCTTGACAACAACGCGTGGAATACGATGAGCGCGACAAACAGGCCACTGGATTTATAATTGAATAGTCAAGTTAGTACTTTAACGTCGACTAAATTACGAGATAGCCAAACGACGTACTAGATTTGTGAAGTCGTAGGAATGAAGGTGTCCTCTGAGCCGATTGTCACGGCTGCAAATATCTGCAGCGAGGTGGCGTATTCAGAGCCTGCGGTGCCAGCAACGTAACCAACGGGATGGTCCAAAAACGACACAACACTGTGTCGCATCTCACCTCAAAGGCGTCTGTGTCGCATCTTCGGCCGCAATCTTATCTACGTGATTATCTGCCAACGCCTTAGCTAACTCTTTGTTGTATTATAAGATACTCAATACGAGGTCCTCTAGTTAATATCTATGCCTCCGGGGTGATTTTCTTCAGAATATGGCCATCCCAGCCGTTGACTGGTGGAAGGTTGTCTAAGAAGTATTGTGGGTTGAGTGCGCCGTGAGAATACTCACCAGCGGCCATCCAATTAGATCGACTTCCTGCACGAAAGATTCCCACTCATCCAGGTTCGACTTGAGCTTGAGGTCGTATTCGACATTCATTCGGATGTTCATTTCACGAACTTTTTCGGCCGCAGTGGTCGAACGGCGGGCGTGGCGAGAGAGACAGTGTTCAAGCGTGCTACGCGTCCGAGAGCCATCGCCGCTCGTCGTCTGCCTCCATCTCACTTTCCTCCACTGTGGTCCGCCTCGCCTTCCTCATCTGAGTCAAGGATTTCTATCACGCTGAATGTCGCGTATTTTGATGTCGCCAGCGGTGTCTCGGCGCGTCAATTCGATGTCGAACGGCTCTGGCTTCAGCTTAGGGGTGTTCTCGAGAGATTTCGATGCGTCAAACGCGGTGCTGGCGGCGTCTTCGCCCTGTTTAACGCATTTTACAGGTGCATTTTCGTCGAGCCACTGCTGCAAATGGCCTACGTTGACCCAGTCGGTGTTCAGAAAGGTGTCAGGGTGCGCTTGGATCCACGCGGGTGAAAAACTGATTGGTTGGCCGGACATTAGTATTAGCGCCGACGGAAGCCGCTGGACAATAGGTTTGAGGTCGCGGGTTTCGAGACCATGGTGGTGGTTGGGGGAAGAAATGCTCGATGACTGGATCCCCCCCCTCCTGGCCCTTTTTCTTGGTGGACAGCGGCCCCTATGGCGCGTACCCCCTGCGGCATGCACGGTGCCTCCTGTGGCATGGCGCTGAGGAGCATGGGAAATACATATGTATATTTTTCCTCTCAAAAATTAATTACGGATAACTTCCGCAAACATGACTCGACACTGTGTCATATCTCACCTTCCCGACTCGAGATGCGACACAGTGCTGTGTCGTAGAAGGTATATACCCCGTAACCAATGCTATTACTGTCTGAGGGCGTGTCATCATGGGAACCGAATTGCCATTTATAAACAGAGACGTACATCCCACGATCCACGAAAGAACCTTTTGGTATTTCGGTGATGAGAATTTGAATGACCAGTAATAAAGTCCGCCAGTGGTTGGAGCAGCTGAGGCGAGCTCAGCCATGGAGAAAGCGATTGACATGATCAAGACACAGCAGGCTGCCCACTGCGAATAAAGCAATAAGTATGGGGTCTCCAGCAAACGAGTATGAGAATCGTGCGTACCCCCCAGACCATCGCGGCTGCACCGCCATTGGGGAGTGAATATACAAGCACGGCACTATCACGACCTTGATGAGTGCTCTCATATCAAGGATAGCGAAACGGAAACCCACGCTATGGATTGTACGACACCGATGATGCTAAAACTCAGTCCCAGGAGCTCCCCCCATGAGAAGTCCCTCTTCAGCTCCTGCCTGTACCCTAAGCTCGCGAGTACCTCCTCGTCGTTCGAAGCGAAACGCTGGCGAAGGCGGTCGCTCTTTCCCCCGCTCGACATGGAGGTAGAGGATGAGGGTAAGAGCCCTGAGGTGCGCCCAAAGTCCCTTGCGATGGCCTGGGATACATTCTGTTGCTGAATGGGGAGCCAGAATTGCCTTTCGACCTGGCCTCCCGGGTCGAATCAGCTTTCATTCTATGGGTTTAGATAAGCCGAAGCAGTTTAAAAATAGACAGCGCATTCGTGATAAGGACGCACTGAATATGTTTTATTGTCATAGGATGCGGACAACAGGGGATCTTTTGTTCATCAAGTCAGGCAGACAGAGCTTGCATGTCTATTTGAGTGTTGACGATAAATCTAGAAGAGCAGAGCTCGGCTTAGAGAAAGGGGCATATTAAGACAGAAGAACGTACTCATGCTCTTCCCTTGGTATCTCACCAGCTTCATTCAAAGCCGCTCAGACCGCATCGGGTACACCTCATCACGTTCTTATAACGCACTTGTTGCGCAGTCTCCGGGTCGTAAGGAGAAGGCCAGGAATCGACCAAGCAGCGTCCTCGATATCTTCAATATTTGGTGTCGTTGAAGGCAGGCGATTGGAATAGCGGGTTGATGTTGACGGTGACGAACAGAACATGAGAAGAACATCCTGCGTGATCGTCTTCCTCTCCCTGCTAGAAGGCCATCTGTTCCTCCCGGATTTAGTTTACCTGGGCAACAAGATATTTTACTACAATTATGATAAGAAAATCGATTAATCGAGGTTTCAGGCGCCAGTTGTGCCCGTAATACTCACCGAAAAGATGCCAGCTACGCGGCGGCACCACATGAGTGGGATTTTGATCGTGAACATAAACACGACGCAGAGCCTACATGACGTTTCTGCGAAGATTCGGAAGAAAGGAATGACCTGCAAGATCACCAGGAATCTGTCAGGAGTGTGGTCTGGTGTGGTCGTCGAGGGCTGAAAAAGGAATGCCAAGCCTTTCCCCAAGGACTACTCTCGTGCCGGAAGTCCCGGGGCGCCGAAGGCTCCATTCAACCCAACCTCAGTTCAACCTCATCGCGGTGAAGACTCCACGCTGATCCCGTTATTATAGGCTTTACAGATCGACAGTTACTCGGAAGCTAGAAGAAAGGTGATCAATCACTGTAGCTCCAATAGAGAAAATAGCTCAGTAACAAGCAAGTAACAAGTTTTATGAGCGCAAAACAATTGTACCCTCCTCCTCCTATCACCAGCACCCGTCGAGAGAAATGCCACTATCGACGGGTGCCAAACAGAAAAAGCCATATTTTGAGAGAAACGCATAATACTAATCGTGATCCCTGTACTTTTCCAGTCGGAACGCCTGATGCTGTCCAGGGAATGTTCCGCATCGCCGTCGTCTTGCAAATTTCTCGCCTCTGTTGATCAGATTGCTCTTCGCAAGGTCTGCGTGTTGGAGCACCTTTCTTATTTCTTCCAAATCTCACACAGCCAAAGAAGCCCCGCCTGTACGAGCACTTCTCTCTGACGGACCATGAGTCGCTTTACTCGCTTTCTTCCTTTTCCTCTTCCTACTTTCATTACTGCTTTTCCTACTTCTCCTTCTGATCTGGCCAAAATATGCGAAAGTCTCCCTCTTTGTTCACCGGCACATCGAACAACTGTAACTGCAACTGTGACGACGGCGGGACCAGCCTCCCCGACGATGAACCAAGCCCTTTCTTCCTTGCATGGCGTACCAGAACCAGGTCCTAGCACTTCCGTCACGTCGAGTGCTGTCGTTCCACCTTCCATATTGACTATGTTTGTGGCTCTCGACTTATATAGAGGCGTAAAATACTTTGTACTGATTCGTTCATTCTCATTCAGAACAGCACTGGCAGTTGCGACGAGATCAACGAGTATCCTCGAGGTATCCTCATATTCCTGGCCATCGAGTGTGAGAGATGGGTAAGCCGCCTCAAGAGTAGAAATAAACTGAGAGAGGTTAAAAATTTCATCCATAGTAAATCTGGTGATACTGGCTTGTCCAATTCGAACACGCCCACAGCTACTGGCAACCCCGTGGGCCTTCCTACAAGTGGCGAAGCAAGGTATTCCATACTTCGAAGGCACTGATATTCATTCACTTATTACTCCCTTTTTTCTGCTCCACAGTGGACGAAAAGCATTGCTTATTGGAGCGTTTATTGGTGGCGGGATCGTCCTTTTTATTCTCCTTGCAGGAGCGGCATTTCTCGTAATTAAACGACGCAGGCGCGGAAATACGGAATGGTTTTACGCGAATATTGAGATTCAAGAATCCACGGAGGTGTTGAAGGAAGTCTCTCGGTAGGTTTAGGAGCGGGCGAGGTAGGGTCCTTGTTCAAGTTGGGCGCTTATGTATGGAATTGGCAGGGGATATTCGCACTCTTCTCTCGTTATATCCGATTCTCTAGAAAATGTATTTGACACCTTGTCGTTAGGACTGTATATGATTCTAGAGTAAAGTGCTTTATAGGTGTCAGCTCGAGTGCGATACTTCGGCCTAACTGGACGAATGGTCTTGAGGCCGTTCCTCGATGGGGATTTTCAAGTCTTCTTGGGTTCGAGTCAAATTACATCGTGGCGAAGATGAAAAATCCAGCTGGCACCACACGAACCTATTAGGGAAGTTAAATATGTGGTTTCCATTACAGACTGGTTCGACGAGGAGGCCATATTAGGTTACGGAGGCGCGAATTTACAGTAACAGCGACGTGTCTCCCTTCGTGTGTCCTTGACTGCTCGAAACGACTTGAGTGCTGAACATCGTCGCGTCCTTTGTAGACGTCTCCTGCGATGGGAAGTCGTTTTACTGTTGGTATCAATACCAACCGAGAGAGCAGCATGTAACATCGGGGCATCCGAGTTCAACCTGAGTAGTCTTCGTGTATGTCACGGCATGTGGCGGCTTTGCATTTCAGTACTCTATTGAAGCTAGATTTCCTCACTCGGCCGCGGTAAGATTGGACTATTGTAAGTTGGAGAAACATATTATTGTTGATGGACACAAAATGAGTCCATCCCATTCTTACGCTTCGCCGAAATTCGTCCCTTGAGGCCCACTGCGAAAATCCACCGTGACCGAGAATTGTGGCGGCGCGGACATTCTCCCTGTCCGAGTGGCTTTGGCATGCCTGTGTCAACCGATTATCAAGGAAAGGGTTCTCTTGAGAGAATGATTCCACAGGTTAAATACTAAGAATGGTCGCGATCAAAAGGGCGAGATCGATCAGAGTGAATGTCGCTTACGGGCATCCTTCATCCATCTTCAAAGTGCGGTTCAAATGCATTACGCTGGCCGACCAGCATGGAGGGCATTGACAGCGATTGGAAAAACCGGGCTACGACACCAACAGAAACAGAACGAGGGCGGTCGCCATGAAGCCCGAACTAATGATTGATGTGCTAGAGAGGACAGAGGTAAATGATACGGCGGCGAAGTGATGTAACAAGTAGTCGTACCGGCGAAGCCTATCCGGCTCTACACCATTCGGTTGAGTCGAGGTGCCTCTTTCTGAGGTTGTCGTCACCGACCGCTGTCGGGTTAAGAGATGTCCTCGCAGTCGGCGACGGCGAATCTTCTAGCGAAACGGTTGTAGGCAAGTAACCCGATGATGTGGTTGTGGAATAAGAAAGCGACGAGATAGAAAGTGGTGCTCGGTCGTCCGGAGCAGGGTCTCCTGGAAGGGCGACTATAGGTATTGTCGGCCAGCTCGTTGGGAGAGGCGCCACAGTCGCCGGACCACCTGTCGAGCTGATAGCGACGGTGTTGGTTAACAGTATGATGTTATCGAAGGAAGACGTGGGGCTGGAGAAGGAAGAGAGGGCGGGAATTGAGCTCAAGGTGGCCGTCAGGGGAGATGAGGAGCTCATGCCACTGTGGGGGTGCTACAAGACTTAGCCTTGCTTGCGTCTTTATTCTGTTCATAGAGTCCTTCAGATCAATTATAGAAGTGATATAGAGCGGACGGCTTACGAAGATAAGTTGTTTGAGGGGTCGCTGTTAGGAAACGGCCATGCATCGGATTCACAGGGAAGGCATTATCCAGCCACTTGGGTCTTCCATATTGATGGCTTCCCGCACTCGACTGGAGTTCGCTGATATGTCGCAGTACGCAAGGTGGAAGGCCCGGACATTATGGTAGCGGCGGCGTTGGGGGCGAGAGATACGTGTCATGCTGTGGGATTTGACAGCGCATCTCGGGATGAAGGCCAGCTAAAAACATCGGACTTGCGAAGATACCTCAACCGGTGTCGCTCGCGTTCATAAGTCGGCGGTATTGACATTTGGTGATTGAAAGTCTTCGTGTGCGGGCTTGCGGGAGGCTCCATCATGAAACCAAGAGGCAGAGAAACAGCACAGTTGCCACGGAACGCGCAAAATAGCCAGGAGCACTGAGGTAAACGTCACCATCAAGATGTTTAGCAGTAGGAATGTGCGCTCACCGCGGAAACCCATCCCCACCGCTCAATTGACTCGAAATATCTCCAACTCCTGCGCTGTCCGTCGGCGTCGTCACTGGCGTAGGGTCTGTATTCACCGACGGCTGGTTGGACGGTGCTGTGGACCACAATGAATGTCCAGTCGTGAAAAAGACTGATGTACGATCTTGAGGAGCGGGGCTATCTTCCGATCTTGAAAATGAAAGCACCCAGGTAGCAGACGGAGTATCGGTGGCTGGGACGGTCGTGGTGATCCAAGTGTCTCCTGGAAGAAGCAGACTCGACGGGATAGTAGGCCATTTGGTGGGAATAGGTGCGACAGTGGCCGTAATAGTGTCATTAGCAAAGTCAGAGTTGTAGGAAACACTGAAGGACGGGACTGAGGTGGTACCGGAACCAGTTGGGGAAACCTGAAGGCTGGTGGTTAAGTTTGCCATCGTCGTTGTGCGACAAAGAATTCGTTGCGTGTGCCGTGTGCTGTGCTTGATTACAAATATATTTTCACGCCCCTAAACGGTCTCCACGACTCCTTTGACCGCGCTTTCTCCATTTCGAGATTACCTAGCGAAAAATTAAACTGCAAGAATTGCACTTTTCACACGTATTGTGTACATTGAGCTGGGTATGAAGACATACAGCTATTGCAGAGGCAGGAATAGGTCCTCGAACATGGAGCAATTAGGCTGACTTCACCGAGTTGATCACTACAACAAATCCTCCAGCAAATAAGAATTGCCCTCCAACGGAGAAGAATATTTTGGGATATTTCAGAAAGTTCTAGACCTTGGAAGTCAGGTCATCTCAAATTTCAGGTCAAGAAGAGTCTTTAATATTATTCGTCTGTATTAGAATAGAAATTAACAGAGGGCGCTTGAATGTGTCTATACTGAGTGTCCAACGAGCAAAATTCGAACCTTCCATCCTCCAGTAGGGCCATAACATCGGTCGGATCAGTCCTCGCCTTCACCGTCTTCATCACGGGCAAATTAGTACCATCTATTTGCTCAACCAGAGTGTCGAACATCGCGTTATTGGGGTACAAAAGCATCATAAATGTTGCTCGTTGTGCGAGTCGATAGAGCGTAGGAAAGACTCGACGGCATAAGTAATGATTACGTCGGCTTTCAAGCTAAGTTCCTAGCACCAATAAGAGGGAAGAAGAGCATTGACGAGAACAGAAGAAGCGAGAGCAGACCTGATTCTCGTTGATGAAAACGTTAACCAAGCTCCTCGTGGTGTCGAGAATCGAGAAGGTGTGGAAGATACCCCTAACACGGGTGGTCAGTTTAAGCATTCCTGTCTATGAATATTGAACTAACCGTCGACCGTACGACGCGGCTGTGACTAAATGAGGTCGGCGAAGGAGTGCGTTTCGATGTTGCTTCCGAGGTTAGGAATGGCGAGGAAAGCGCCCTCTAGGGGAGTGACATGCATCTGGGGTAGGGAAGGAAGGACGACGACGAGACAAGAGGTAGCTCGGAATAATGCTAACACCAGCATATGAGAAGTCCCAAGAACCCATACTTGTACGGGGCCGCTGAGGAAGGAAAAGAGCAGGAAGGACGCCAATGTGAAAGCATCTCGTCCACTATAAGGTAGATAGGAGAAAACCGCCGCGCTTTCCTGTTCATTTTACTGGAATAGCAATGCCAGGATTACGACACGAGGCGCTGGCGTGAGAGGAAATGGCAACGGAGAGACACAGAACGAGTCAAACGAAAGCGAATCAAGACGAGCAGCGGGGAGTTTTTGACGAGGATCCAACAGAATCACCCACCGCCTCTGTATGAAAGGACGGGGATGGCCTTAAAGGTGGATAGTTCAAAAAGACCAAGCTGCTCGCTCGATATTTCGCCGCCAGCGATACTCGCATGGAGGGATGGGCAAATCATGGTCGAAAGAGCGGAGCGTACACCAAGAGCGACAAGTCTAGAGCAAGCAGCTAGACAGGGGGAGCTTGAATGGGAAAGAGATGGCGGCTCTGTCATCGACGATCGAAAGAATATAGATTTCGGCGGCAAATAGAGGGGCGGACGAGGTTCTGCGGGGTGTGTGTAGATGAACATTATTTTCCGTCTGAAGAAATCTCCCTCACCTCACGATGTACCATTGAGCCACTCATCTACGAAGAGCTGCTGCAAAGCAAGGAGACTGCCGGGAATCGCAGATCTAGGACGACGAGAACTCCCGAATTGAATTTCGCAAGTGAAGTTGAATATCGCTAGAGCGGAAAGGATTGAGCGAGAGGACATCGGGATGATGAAAGAAGTAAGAAGAAAGGAACGCACGATTGGCAAAACGGGTGGGCGACATCAGCCAGGTGCGTGAGACCTATTGTCCTTTCTGGGACGAGAAGGACAAAGATATATCCCTTGGGCGGCTGCTCAGCGCTCAGCGCTCAGGAGCGAGGACAACAAATCCCTACATGACGTCGCGTTCGCTGTAGAGTAAAAATACTTAGCGTTTGAATCTCTCCTTTTCGTCTCCACTCGAACTTAGGCCGACGAAAACATCAGCCTCCGTGCCAGTACGACGCTCGGAGATAGGAGGTTGACTAGCCTTCTCCTTGTCGGAATCGTCCTGCGAGGCCACTCCTCGACCTACCCGTCCAATGAGAGTCAGGTGCACTACGACCTCTCCGCAACCTCGCACTCACTTCTCGGAAATACGAAGAGTAATTTCGCACGAGCGTCTCCTCTTTCTGGGTCGAGGACAGGCGCCGCAGCTGCATTGGCGCTTACCGACGTTTTGAGCCGGCTCCGTTCTGGAAAGCTTTCGTTGAGCGTCTGGCCCTGAACGTTGTCAGGGAGGTGTCGGGTTCTTGAACTGGAAGTGCGCCTTTATCTGTGTTCCCAGTATCGCGCTAGAGTTCCCGGAATGGTTTCGCGTAAGAACGAACTAGTAGTCACAATAAGCCGTGATCATTCTCGAGCAAAAGATGTACTTACTCGAGTGACATCCAGTGTGAAATCGCCCTTCCGCGCTCGCCGCTAGTCCGAGGCAGGTCCACATCCAGTCGGTGGGAGACACGCATCTCTCAGTCTCGCAGTCCCCACCGCTGTCGCCAACGAGCCGCCCAGAAGACGCCGATGGCGACGTAAATGCGGCTCGACTTCCTTGTGCCATTCCTGGCCGAGGTTTGCTAGCTCGGAGGACGTGCCCATACGTCTCCGGCGCGGCACGAAAGCAGCCTAGACAATGTTCGTCGGATTTTTGAGTGTGCTAAGGCCGGTGGCGACAAAATTCACGGAACCCACGTCAATCCCGATGGCCCTTAGGCAGTGCGAACGCTTCCTGAACTGGTCCTCGTTGATGGTGGGTAGCTGAGATGCAGAACGGGTATTCGAAAGAGGTGCGCAGAATCCGGGTCCAGTTCGATTTGAATTTTCGCTCTCCTGTCGTTGTATCACGCAGGAGTTCATTTCATCCGTCTGCAACCCAAGCGACAATAAGTCCCCCCTGCTTTCATAAGACCAGGGTTTACTTGCCTTTCACCTCAGGGCCAAGTTCGTCATGTCCGATCCTTGGCCCGCCCTGTGCAATGAAGCCATAGTCTACGGAGACAGCTAAGACGCTGGAAGAGATTGATTGGTCGATAAATAAGCGCACTTAGGGTACGCGTCACTGCGAAATGTCCACTGCTGCTTCGTGGGGAGGGAGGTTCTGGCAATAGTACGTCACTACGTCAGTAAGGACCAGAAAACGGACGAAGAAAGGTGACTTACCCGAGAAGGGATACCTTTGTTTGAATTGAGTGTGAATCATGGCATGAGATGAGGTCCTCAGTCTTGGACTCGGAGAACCGAAGAAGAAAGCGAGTCGCAAGGGCGTCTAGACTCAGTTGGACGACCACTCGAAGGTCGGCCGGCAAGTCACATGATCGCACGTAGATCGCGACATTCAAGCCTTCGAAGTTCGAATCCAAATTGAACTTACGTTCATACATTCACCAACAGCAGAATCGCGGGGTAAGCCTTCTCGTTTCTATCTTCTAAGCAACCAAAACTCAATGCATTCCCGTCGATTACCAGGCATTTTCGCTCATAAGAGCCTAAAGCAGACGACAGATGACAAGGTTTTCTTGCGCCACGTGTGGTGCCGCAGGCACATTCGGCGTCAACTACCCCGCTACCAGCTGCACATCCTGGAGAAAATCACCGCGTTCTTGTCCACCCTGTTTGAAGCTCAAGATTATAGACAATCAAATTGCGGAAACGCGAGCATTTCTCGACCATCTGGAAGCTCATCGCGATGCATTGAAGGCAGACATCAATACCTCTCATGACCCCTTCACAAACGTCTTCCCCACCGAAATCGCACACAGGATATTCTCCCTATGCAAGAAAGAGAGCCCAGAAATCCTTTCAAAGTACTCTCAATGTCACTTACAGTACCTCAATCGTGTGCCGCTGTCTCTAGCCGCCGTGTGCAAGCGATGGCAAGCCGTAGCGTGGTCGACTCCTTCTTTATGGGCTCTCGTATACTTCCACATCGGCCGTGTTGTCGATACCACCCTCTATGAAGACATATTTCGTCGCTGGCTCAGACGCTCTGGCTGCCAGTTGCTGTCCATCTACCTGCACATTGACGATTACGACAGTAGCAACAGGGAGTGGGACCGATTTTGCCGATCCGTTATAGGCGCCATCAGCGACAATTGGCATCGCTGGCAGAACCTTTCCCTAACCATCCCACTCCACCTCCTTTCTCTATTTAGACGTATGCACCACGACGTCGACGGTCGGCCACACCTTCGCAACTTATTCATTTGCCCTCCGTTCAGCAATAGCCCCACACATGTCACGTCAGTCTTTGACATAGGCACTAGCTTTAGGCCAGATCCTGATACGGTATATCTTTCAGACTGTCTATTCCAAGACATTCACATCGACTGGGTGAATGTTACTCAAGTCACCATCGAGGGCTTTTGCCTTTCGGACTGCTTTGAATTGCTCAAGTCCGCCCCTCTATTGTTCAACTGCGCTTTCGAAAGAGTCGCCGAGTTCGGTGACGATCTTCCCTATAGTGGAGGGCCCATCGTCCATCACCGATTGAAGACGTTGGTCATCGAAATTATGACCCACTCAAATCCCTCCTTCTTCGACAATCTCACGCTTCCGTCGTTGGAGCGACTCACGTACTTCTGCCACATCAGCGAGGAACCGTTGGACGACGTGACATCGCTTCTGGACCGTTCCGAGTGCCCTATCAACTTCCTTTCCGTTTCCGAATCTACCTATCCACACGACACTGTTGGTCTATTCGATCTACTATGGAGTGTTCCGACGATCGAAGGCCTCGAACTGTACAACATTGCTCTAAACGACGAGTTTTTCGAGCTTCTCGCCCTCGACGTGCCGACCTCAGATGGTGGGGAATACGGCGAATTCCTGCCTCGCCTTCAGACGCTCGTACTGTCCATTTCAGACGGGCCCCACACCTTCTCGTGGCCAGCATTATATCAGTCGCTCTCGAACCGAGTTTCCCACAAGCGCACTGAAGATGGCCTTCCGATGCTTAAAAGAGTGCTGATTGACATCTCGACCGGCGACGACGACCAAGGGTATTATATCGACGAATTGGGTATTGCAGCTTTCCAAAATGTGATTGACGAGGGTGATACATAACAGCTACAGATGCCAGGCGGACGATGTGTTGGCGTATTCAAGAGTATATCACGAAGGGATGAAGCATGAGCCCTTGACTAATGCCTCGTAGTTCCCTTGAGTTCCCTTCCTCCAAGGTACAGTAAAGTACTAGATATCATCAATCTAACCCCTCCATCGACCTTCGACCTCAATTTCATGATTTGTCAGGGACACCTCTGTCCAAATCATTAAAAGAAAGAAATTTATCCCATTCACGTTGTATCGCCTGTCTTAACTGAGAAAGGGGACGAAAGAAAATTACTCTAGGAGGGCTTCAAACACGATAATAAGAGAATAAGTCGAGGCAAATGGTGATCTCCGGTGAATAACCTACCCGCTTTGCAGATATTCTTTGACATGGCGTCAGTTCCTCGACGAGAAGCTTAAATGAGATAATAGACCTTGAATAGGCGTAGTAGCATTCAAGTTCACCACTAGAGAGCAGATATTCTTTGAGGTAGGTATGTGCTTCGTCTACGATAGAGTATGTAGTGGCAAGACATCCAGTTCTCGAAAGGGACCAGGCCGGTGCTTTATCAATCAAACAACCAATAATGAAATATAAATCACCAGAAACTACCTGCGATACTGGTCATGGCTTATGAGTCGAAATGTTCCGCTTTGGGCGATGGAGAACCCCTGGCGAGCCTTTCGCCTTCCAAATGCGGAGATTCAATATGATAAGATCATATCCCTTGCCCTCATACCACCACATAACAGCACTTCGAATCGACATTTTCCCTTCGAATTAGCACATAACTACATCGTATTCTCGTCGGTTAAAACTACCAACTCCATTCGGACCTCCGAAAAGCAGGATTTTCTTATCGTGCGTTTTCGCGCTCTATCTTTGAGATAAATATCACTGATATCGAGTCGTAGGAACGGACCGTGAATCGATATGACAGACTTCTACTGTGCAGCGTGCGGAGAAACGAAGTCTTTCGGTATCGGATATCCTTTTTCATGGTGCTGTTCTTGGAGGAAAAAGAAGTCTCCGTGCCCGTGCGTTCAGCTAGGGACGACCGACGACCAAATCGAAGAAACGCGGGCGTTTCTGGAACATCTAGAGTCCCATCGTACGGCTTTAAAAGCACAAGTCAACGCCTCGCATGACCCGCTCGCAAGCTTCCTACCCGTGGAAATATCGCAACACATTTTTTCTCTTTGCAAGCCCGAAGGACGAGAAGACGATTTTCAGTTCGAGCTGAGGTTCCTGAATTACACGCCGTTAGCACTAGCTAGTGTGTGCAGAGGATGGCAAACCCTCGCTTGGTCGACGACCGCCTTATGGACCCTCATTTGCATCGACCTCGACTACGTCCGCGATGCCTCTCTCTACGAGGACATCCTGCATCGCTGGCTCCAACGTGCGGGTCGCCAGCCACTCGACATTTATCTCAATATTCAATACTGCGCCGATTATGATTGGGAAAAGGAACGTTTATGCAGCAGCGTCGTCAACATCATCAACCAACATATGCATCGGTGTGCGGGACTAACTCTAACGATACCCCTCCGCCTGCTTAACCTATTCAAGCACGATGCCGACGACATAGGCCATGAATTGCCCCTGCACAGACTCTCTATTAAACCTGCGTTTCGCGAGGAATCTTCCGCGGGATCTGTGTCTCATTTCGACATGAATCAGGCCATTATGCCGGCACCTGGAACGGTATCGCTCATGGATTGTCCCTTCCAGAACATCCACATCGACTGGCGAAACGTCACTCGGGTGAACATTGACAGTTTTCGCGTTTGGGAATGCCTTCGGTTGCTCGAGTCGGCCCCTCAGCTCCACGAATGCACCTTCAAAAACCTTCATGAAGTCGACAATATTAATGGCCTTCCCTATCCCAAGGAACCCATCATCCATAATCGTCTCGGGAAGATGGAAATCGACGTCATGATAACCTATTCTTCGGGAGTATCATTCTCCCATCATTGGAGCGGTTGGTGTACCGCTATTCCTCTTACGGCGAGCGTTTCGACGCTCTGACGCCTTTCCTGCTCCGTTCGGCATGCCCTATCAAGTTCCTTTCCATCCTCGAAACCGAAGATGAAGATGACGACCCTGTCGGTCTATTCGACGTCCTGTGGAGTGTCCCTACCCTCGAGGCACTCGAGTTGCATTCAATTCATCTTGAGGATGACTTCTTCCAACTCCTCGGACTTGAAGGGATCCCTCAAGCTGCCCACGTTGTCCGGGGCAATGAACAATGGGACTTCTTGCCTCGCCTCCAGTCGGTCCACTTCTCCGTTTTCTCCCAGCGGCTCACTTTCTCATGGCCCGTTTTATATCACTCCTTATCAACGCGAATTGCCTGCCGACGCACCGAGGATGACTGCCCCATCCTTCGGCAATTCAACATGGACCTATCTGTGGAGAAGAACCGGGAAGGGCATTACATCGACCAAGCTGGGGTCGATGCTTTCCAAAGGATAATTAACGAAGGTGTTGAAATCAGATTGCGCAACCTGCGCGGTTATGTATCCACCGATATTATTGCATACTCCAGACTTCACCTGGAGGAAGGGGGAGAAAGTGCAAATCTATGAGCAAATTAATTCATTTTCTACCACACCCCTCGTCCGATCCTTCCTCGTCACCTCAATTTTCCCGCGCCAGCGTATCCGCGGGGCCAAGGGCGCCAGGAGCCGCAAGGCCTTATAATGGAAATCGCATTTTTCCGACACGCATCTCGACTTTTAAGCGCGTAAGCTTATGCAACCGAGGGGCTAGTTATCCGACGAGCGATGCGGTTGCGTATTCAAAGGTTTGCCATTCGAAGAGGGCTCTATGACTCCATAGCATCCATCTAATACTGCATTTTCGTAGTTCAATCTGGAAGAATGCCAGTAGACGTGGAAACACGTGTCGCCGTATTTTGAAGGGTCAGAGGAAAAGGCTAGTGACAAGCCTTGACCAGAAAAGACGTGGGTTATCATTAATATCTACATTTTACGAGCGCGAGAGTTAAGAAGACTGAGTCTGTCATTCCTCATTTCTTTTCGAAAGGATCCTCGTGTGGAAATCACAAATGCAGCGTCACAATAGCAAGACGACGATAGACCGATCTCTGGCGTAAGAAAGGAGCACGAAGACAAGCGTCTCAGATGTCAATACGATCGACTGTGGATAGAGACCGGAGCCTGCTTCGTGTTCCGTAGCGTGTGATATGACGTCCAGGCGACAGGAGAAGAGCAACATTTGACCTGAATGTACCCAATCAGCGCGCCGTCTCGTGAGAGAACCTTGTGGGGTGCACAGAAATGAGAAAGTAAACTTGTTTACTCCTTGCCTAGACAGGTGTTTCGTGAGCGTGTACGTTCTCCAGCAAGGAGGAAAAGTACGAGCGCAAGGCTCACTCTTCATTCCGGGTGACCGGGGAAGAACTCAGAGGTTTGAACTTCGTATAGGGCTCGCCAGATGCAAGAAGCATGTACAGAATCAAGAGCTTTACTTACCTACAAATCTGGGAGGGTCACATTTGTGAGCGTAGAGAATAAATTCCACAACGTACTATAAGTGGAGTGAGGCTCGCATCTGTAAACCAACCCGGTGTCGTAGACTAAGGGCGACGAGCTTCGATGCCCAAGGGGAAAGGCATCTGAGGCATGCCGCGGTGCATTGCGGATGACCAAGACGCGAGAGACGTGACCGTGCGACATGTCTTCCTTTTTAGAAACAACCTTCTCCAAATCTCTCCCGTCGCCTTTCTCTCACCGCCATGGTTCGTCCCCCTTATCATAACTCTAGCGTCGGCTGTTCCTCCGCGGCTGTATACACCGACCCGACAACTATCGACGTATTACTGAACCTGACGTAGTTAATGGATTTCGAGAACATGACGAGGTCGATTGGCTTCGATAACGCCTCCATCATCACAGAAGAATCGGGGAATAGGAGCAAGGATTGAGGTAGGGAGGAAGGGTGGAGTGGGTGGAGTTAGTCGGTGCGCGCGATTCACACTGCCTCCTCACCGATAGACATCATCGTCGTTGCATCGCAGAGCTCTTCCCACTTCGACTGGGACCCCGGTATGTGACCATTTGTCGTCGCCATAGCCCCATCGCGGCTTTCCATCCTCTGCTTCACGTCCCTGACAAACGGTGTATTTCCTCCAATCCTGCTCCTGTTCTTTGTCAACCTCACACAGCTTCCGAGACTGATAACGAGCAGTGCCCTGTGCTTGCCATCTCTCCACCTTTCATATCGCCCTCATTCTTCCGAGAAGCGGTATTTCAGGTTGTGGAGCGCCATCCGGTAAGAGCAAAGGCCCTGCTCGTCTCGTTGCAGAGCATGTCCTCTGTTCCCTGGCACTGATCAACCCCGATGTCCGAATCTCAACAATATACTCTCGACCGATGTTGTAAATCTCTGACTAGGAAGGAAGAGGACAGGCCAGTTCCATGAGCTCACTCGTGCTAGGTACCATGCGATCTCATACGCCCTCGTCGAAGCAAAAAGTTCATATCCGAAACCTTGGTGACCCTTTCCCTCCCTTATCGCAGATTCCAATCTCGAAAGTACGCTACGACGTTCTTTGATCCGCTTGTTCAATCCTCGTCACCGCCCAATGTTAGACTATTCTACGCCCCTCTTGAGTCCGACTCTCGAATACTCCTCCCTCTATCCACATCTCGGCCGTAATGATCTCGTCGCCGAGCGGAGAAAAGAGTCGATTGCATGACATTTATCCATGCTGCCCAACACGTGTCAAGTATGCGTCGGTGGTTGCAAGTGGATATAGTGCTCTTGGAAGTCTGCTCCTTTCTCCTCGAGTGTTGACGCCGAATTCGTCTCTGAGCTACGTAGTCTTCAACATTTCACGGAGTAACTAACAAGCCAAAAGAGCGCATATATACAGGATCAAAGTTGGATCGAAGAAAACATAGCGTACGATTCGTATTTTGTCAGCTCAAACACCGATTAGGCAATCCGCGCTATTGACATGAGGCGTCGGCTACCCGTCGTGCCTCTAAATGTGGCCTGCGATTGTTCTTCTGGTGGCTCAGACTTCAGTCCGCATAAATTTGAGAGTTCCAGTGGCATTTTGAACGCGGTTTCTTCTTCTTTACCTCAACAACCACCGTCGAAGTGTTCGAAGAGAAAATGTCCACCAACAAAGGCGGTTCAACCGTTCTCACTCAAAATAATGACTTCAACAGAGCTTGCTTTCACACACCGATGATAGACGTTGTACAGAGTCCTACTCGCGATGCAAGCGCTCGGCCAAACTCAGCTGCTGATTCGGGAACTTCTATCCAAGAGTAGGTTTCTCCCTGCTTCTAACCTGGTCACATTGGATGTTAAAGAATTGAACCGTTCGTAGAATCTCTCGGTCTGACTTCTGCATACGAAAGCCGTTAGTCCCGAGCAATTACCCCAGGCTCCACCCCGTGTTCAACTGGGATCAGGCACATCCAAAATATCGGAGCACGAAATTCGACAAGGAGAAAATATCCACGAAGACACGAAATAGAACACCTGCCACAGCTCACATTACAACTGGACTACATATTCCGGCCCGATATAGTGGAAGTCTGACTGCCACCACTCAGCTTCGACGGGAAATGCATGTCGCGACTGGAACTCGGCCTCGAAACGGAGTAGGAGCGAGCACTGAAACCTCGTTTGAGGTTCAGACGGCCATGCACCCGCCCGATGAAGTGCCTACCGCGATTGTTCCCCGTACCAGGATGCCGACGTTAGCTGAGCTCATGAATCCGGCCCCACCCTCTCCTGATAAAGGTCTATCACAAAAGCAGAGTATCTCCAAGCCTACTGCAGTGCTCAATAGGCCTAACGGCGAATCTTCGGCCCCTAAAAAATCTGGTAATAGACGCAAGGACTCCATCAAGGCTACAGAGCTAATGAGGGACGGGAAGCACTTCGGCGCCGTTGAAGGATTCAAACATGGAGGGGATAGCCTTCAGACTCGGCGAGTGCCACCACCTTTATTTCTTTCTGGGATGGCCTCTCAGCTCTCAGCTCCTTCCTACAGATAGCTATGAGAGGAACCCGTCGGATCTTATACGCTCCGCCGGCTCGAAGGGAAGGTTTAAAAGAGATGGATGTAAACGATTCGTATATATGGAACCCGAGTCTGGGGATAATTGTGCACCCCATACAAGAGAGCAAGCACCAGAGAATCACGAGAATCACAATTCCGAGTGATGAAAGCACCCCCTCACCCTCGTGAGGGGACTTGTAGAATAAATTAATAGGATCTTCAAATGAGCGAAAGAGTGTTTCGTCCGAATTGCGAGGCAACCCAACAACAGAGTAATCCTTGTAAGGGTGAGTGACTTTTCATTTGTCCTTCAAGCTTCAAGTACGACGCTCACCGCGAGATATCCGTATTTTCAAAAACGGTCCCACCAAATTCAAACTGCAGGTGAGTGCAGTGCCGAAACGCGCAGCCAGAGAGGTCAGATGGTGCTACGATGATCTAGGAAGGAAGAACCTACGTCAGATCGTATCGAGGAACTCCTGAGCTCGAAGAGGGCTCGAGAAGGCCTTCATAGCCTAGAATCGAGCTCCGGCTTCTGACCAGCTTTGATCCTTCGAAGTTGGAGGCCTCTTAACATCGAGAGATTTTGGGAAAGAGACAGCCGGGAATAATGCAACGAGAAAGAGGATATAAGGCGGGGTGCCACTTTTAACCTTGTTACACCAGGAGCCTGCCTACACCCAGTGTGGGTGTAAGTAGGTTTCATCCCTTGGGAAGGGTCCAGTGGTGCCCCGCCTGATACTTCCTACTTTCTTGTCGGTTGTCGATGTCGGTGATGGCGCTAACGGGACATGTTCGTGCGGGTTTCGGAACAAAGGGTGACACCAGAACCTTCATACACGACGCAAATCCCCCGAGAATCCATTTCCACGGGTTCACGGGGCATGAAAAAGAGCGGGAATCGCCTGGGCTTGTTGCACTCCAGATCCAACCGTCAGCTGATGACGCGTACAAGGCGCGCTTCTGCTTGAGAATGGATAGATGAATCTTTCCCAGCCAATCCGCTCTTTCACTCGAATGCGAGGTGGTGGTTCTAGGATGATAGTGGAGGGATCGCGTTCCCCGGTATGCCAATGACAATTTGCCGACGACAACCTCACCTCGACGCTGGAGGAGAAAAGAATCCGAAACGAAAGGGATATATCCAGATCGCAGCCACCGGTATTTTCCACCGCGAGGTGTACAATGTGGATAGATTCCTTGCTGTTTCGCTCTTTTCTCCGTTGGCATGTTGTGGGTTTGGGCGTGGCAGAGAGAGGAGTGAACCGGTGAAGTTAGGATGGTGAAAGACGACGTTAGAGTGAAGGACGATACCTGATTAAATGCGGCGAGAATTGTATCAGTGCACATTATGACTGTTATCGAAAGCGAGAGATTAGGGAATGAGCGAGAGACGAACTCGTCTCAATGACAACGCATAAAAGCGTACGTTATCTCGGGCGGGGTGTGTACTCGGGTACGTGATGAGATCTTTTCCTTCGAAGTCGAATTTCGAGGATTAGAGAATCGAAGGGCAACAGATAAAGACAGAATCATAAGCACGTCCGCCGTCTCTCCGCAATCTGTGTCAAGAAGCGAGAAAGCGAGGTGTAACGAGGCTAGGAAAGGGATGAAATCTAGACGCACCATGGGCATAGACGAAGCGAGCACTCAGCCATGCGGGATACTATACCCACGAAAGAGATAACAAGCCTCAAAGAGACAAGGGAGATAGAAAGCGTGGGGTGCTAATCCGCACAGCGCAGCGCTCGCTTCCGTCTTCGGTGTGCCAGCGGTCATGGAGGATGATGTAGTTTGGTGGATGGAAGGATGAAAGGATGAAATCAGATGTCTTGATGGAGTCCTAAAGCATACTGAAGAGACATAGTACATGGCATGAGTTGTATTCCTGATGCTTGATTGTAAGTCTGGTAGGAAGTCCGAAGGAATGAGGGAAACCCGCTTGAAGAGAGGATCATGAAAGCTCACGCGCACGAATGACCATGCAGAATCGCTCGTTCTTTATCCAGAGGGTTGGCTGTGGAAGATCGTCGTTGAAGTGAGTATCGAGTAGAAAGAAAAACGCTGTCATAGATCGGGGACCGTGTTTGTGATTGCGATGAGATGAGCGGGAAGACTCAAGAGGTGTTGCCACTGTTTGGATTAGCCATAACGAAATGTGACCGTGCGACATTTATTCCATTTCAGCCCTGAGTCGGACGACAACCATCGCCGAAGCGTTGTGGTTCTCCTTGACCGTTCCCACCAAACCCCCACCCATCGTCGTCTCCCTACCAGAGTTGCGTGGCTTTCCCCGCCCCAGTGAGGATGTACTCGTTGTCTCATCCTATCTCCGCGCAGGACGTTTAACAAAGCAGCTTCGATCAACAATCTCCACTCAGGTGAGGCCTTCACCGCGATGCCTACATCTCGTCGCAAGAGGATCTTGTGCTAGCATTGGAAAAGAGGGTTGTATTTCTTGGGTATGCCTGGTGCGCTCGATTGACACTTTCTATCACGGCCATTCTGACTGAACATGCTCTTATACCTTGGGTCCGGCTTACATCTCACATACGATGAAGATGAAGCACTAGATTCGCTTTGGATGCCCCAGTGCCCATCATCGCGACACTTTCCCCTCTCTCCGCTTTCTTGTCAGCGTATCCTTGCTGGCTAAATAGCACCCTCGCCTCCTCTCGGCCTCTGGCACATTACAAGACCGATTACGAGCAGCAGCCAGGCGTGTCAATTTCTCCACATTGGCGATCCTCCTCCTCCTTGCGGGATGTGACGACCTTATTGTGGCTAACATAGTACCTCACGATGGCTCACTGTTCGTTCCGTCTCTATGTCGCCCGGGCCAATTCTCTCGACAATCCCTCTTTCTGCCAGGGGCCTCTACTACTGCCGGCTCGTCCCGTTACGCTCTGCACCTCTTCCTCGTATCCCGTCTCATTTTCCCGCCAATTGCGTATGGAAACGAGCCAGCGGTCGCGCGGTCGAGGCTTTCTCCAGATGTGAACTGTACCCTTGCTTTCCAATGTGGTTTAAGGGCATCCAGCCTCATAGCCACATTCCATTTAATGCCCCGTTCTCAGACAATCTGCGAACAGCCCTCGAGAATATTTGGAAATCTCCGGCTTCGGAGGGAAAGAGCTAGCCATTTCCTTGAATTCACTTGAGTACGGCGTCGTGCAATTACCATCGTCGACCCGAGGTGTTCATGTAGACGAGGTGTTTTACTCTCTTCCTCCTTTGTTGGAGTTAGCCAACCCAGCATTTACTCGAACTTACCAGAATACTTGATTAGTAATATTCTGACTCACTTAGCATAGCCTCGGACAAATAGGAAATTAGTAGATAGTACTAGAATATTGTAGATACATAATTGTACAGTATAAAAGAGCTCTGTAGGAGCCCCGCAATATTAATCCTCTCTTACCTTCTGACCACCACTGCGCCAACAGGTTATGGGCCCCGAGCCTCAGTAAAGCGTGTCTCACCACCGTTTACTGCTTCCATCTTATCTCGCTCTCGTCCTTCCCACGCTCGTTATCATTATCTTATCTAGCTACCTTATCATCGCACCGTAGCCATGGATCGCACACTACTTACCATCCCCAAACTTACTAGTCATAATTACCATGACTGGAAATTTGCCGTCAGCATGGCATTGCGCATCAGGGATTGTTGGGATGTTATAGCCAATGGATCCGAGAAGAAACCGGCCGGCGACGCACTCACGGAATGGACAAAGAAAGCAAATGATGCGCTTACCATCATCGCTCTCACGGTGGACCCGAGCCAGTACACCTACATCCGAGATTGCACCGATGGAGTAACCGCATGGCAGAGGCTCAAGGACATCTACGAGAAGAATTCTCGTGCAACCCGAATCTCCCTCAAGCGCCAATTCTACGGCTTCGAGCACGATATAAATATGCCAATGCAGGATTATGTAAATGGCATTACAGATTTAGCCGCCAAGCTCAACGCGATCGGAGTTACCCTAAATGATGAAGATATCACCGACGTCCTTATCTTCAATCTCGACAAGGAATATTCGAGCATCGCCGCATCCTTATCAGCTGGCAAAACAGATCTCAAAGTCGGAGAAGTTGTTAGCACCCTTCTCGAGGAAGAACAACGGAAAGGGGGAGCACCCGATGTAGTTACCGCCCTTTACAGCAACGGCATCAATAACAATGGCCGAGGACCGCCGGGCCGACGCGGACCGAATCGTGATCGACGCGAAGGAATCATCGAAATGCGCACATGTTACCTATGCGGATACAAGGGACACATTCTCAAGGATTGCCGCGCCACGAAAACCAAAGATGGAAAGGCTATTACCACCAAAATGACTATTGCCGCCCTCGAAAGAATCAAGCAAGAACAAGAAATCGCCAAGTCGAACTATGTATCCGAAATCGGCGAGACCCTGAATGAATTCGCGTATTGATCGACCAATCAAAATTAGTGCCCGTACATGTTTGCGAAGCACCACGGAAATGCTAGACTCATGGTTGAGGATCTCCCAGGTCTATGCATGATTGAAGAAGATTTATTGGAGGTTGAGGCTCTCCCTCCCTGATGGAATTTGGACAGCAGGTTGAGGATCTCCCTGCAGAATTGATTTTTGGGAGAAGGTTTGAGGAATTCCCTTCTTGCCAACACAGAACTTCGAAATTGGAGGTTTGAGGAACTCCCTCCAGAAGGAACAGATTTATTTGAAAGCTCAGCTGAAGGTTGAGGATCTCCCTTGCAGCTGTGAGCAATATTTTCGGACATTTCATTATCAGTTTCTATTTTTGGACTACGACCATTTTTCACCTCACTCGGAATGCTGGATTGAGGGGGAGTGTTGGAGTTAGCCAACCCAGCATTTACTCGAACTTACCAGAATACTTGATTAGTAATATTCTGACTCACTTAGCATAGCCTCGGACAAATAGGAAATTAGTAGATAGTACTAGAATATTGTAGATACATAATTGTACAGTATAAAAGAGCTCTGTAGGAGCCCCGCAATATTAATCCTCTCTTACCTTCTGACCACCACTGCGCCAACATCCTTATTGGAAGGTTCCATTCTCGAGAGTTCCCTGTGCTATTCTTGTTTAATCCTCGTTACCACCGATGTTGGGTGGCTTCACCCTACTTGCTGTCATATCTTCCGACCGTCTGCTCTTGTTTCCTCCCTCTTCCATCTTTGCATATGTCGGCTGCAAGAATTTCATCGTCGCCAAGCGGAGAGAAAAGAGTCAGATTGCCTGACATTTATCCATGTTGCACACCCTACATGTGGCGGAAATGTTAGTGCGTGCAGCTGGATATGCGTCTTGGGGTAATCAGCTTTTTTCTCCTGGAGGGTCGGCATGGGACTGCTATGGAGGGTCCTTGCCTGTCGGCGAGGACATCGAGCAGGGCATATATTCGCGTTCCTAGGAGCATGGAGCACGGCCCGTACGATATCAGCTCAACGTAGGTTATTCTCCATTGCACGATGCCGGGTCAGTGAACAATGCTTCCTGCTTCTTCCGAGACCGCGTCCTTCCCTTTACTTTCAACTTCGTTCTGCGAATTATCACCCAAGAATGTGCTTCAATAGATATCTTCAAGCTATGGGAAATGTAAACTAGGACTGTCGGCACTGAAGTCTCTGGACCGTCCCATCAGTCTTGCCCGTAGGGGAATACCTGCTCACATCCGAAATTTAAACCCTCCAACCCTTGGAAGAGGAAATTGAGGTTGGTATTAAGTGCCTGGCGAAGCTTTCCCGTTGGATTCGGGTAGAGCCCCTTGATCGTTTTGTTGACGACGTTCTCGTACAACAAGCAGAAGGTGGAAAAGTCTGCCGATGTGGGATCGAGGGTGTAGCTGTTGACTTTGCCGACGTTTCCTCCAGGCTGCACAGGATGAGCTAGGAAGACCTGGTTAATCCCTTCCGTGCTTCTCGTTCCGTTTGGGCGGAAGAAATCCTTAGGCATACGGCTGAATTGGAAAAATCCCTGTGCGGCGTCCATATCCAATTGACCATCGTTCCTGCGGCCATCGACGAAAAAGTTGATGGGGAAGACAGACTCGGCATAGGCGGTGAAATATCGAGGCGAGACAAAGGAGAAACGCGGGTTGGTAGCAATCGAGTCTTGAATACGCTTGAATCGGAGCTCTGCTGCGACCGTAAGATTATACTTCCCTCCTCCAAATCGGTTGTTAAAATCAACGAACTGAAAGCTATGTTAGTCCCTCAAAGATATACCATGTGGATGCCGCACCTGGTCGAAGAGCGTTGCATTAAAATTATGATTGTTGCCGAAGAAATCGTCGCCTAGAGTATTAACCTCCTAATTGGATTTGTAAAAAGATTTAAAGCACCTCTTGTCATGCTAGCGTCGCCTGAATGAAATTTGTCAGATGCAGCACTCCGAGCTAATATATTTGTAATTACCTTCAAAGACCGCATGAGTATTAAGTCCACCAACGATAGGTGGAGGATCGCGACCCGTGAGCGGCGTCTTGCGTCCAATGCTCAGCAGGTCGGTGATGAGGTTGCCGTCCACAAGGTGTGCCGCATACGTCAGGAAGATAGCAAGTGAATTCTCCATGTTGAATACTATCAAATACGTATCAGTGACGGAGTAAGAGTCGGATACCCCGTTTCGATTCCTACCTTCCTGAATCGTGTTGATAATTTGCACCGGTGTTGCAATTCCATTTCTTGGGAGATACTGTAAGGGCGCTTGTCAGTCGACTGATGGCTGTGGCTGAACTCCAGTACTTACACCATGAGATGCCAGTGCATTAAGACCTGGACACGGCCCACGGATGTCACCTCGTCGAAGCGGTTTCCACGGGTGAGCCTTATCATTGACCAATTTCGCCGAGGTGTCCTTCAGAGGACCAGGAGGTAGTGCTGGCTTTCGATACTCGAGCGTTGGAAGGATAGATTCCAATTCACGATTGCTGAGACCAGCCAACGAAGCATAGGAAGGAAACGCGGTGACCCTGGCCACACACGCAAAGGCAGGGAGTAGAGAAAAATACTTCATGTCGCACTGAGTTGGGTCTTGACGGCTGCGTGCTGATGAGGAGCGAGTCTTTTATATAGAAGAATGAATCTCAGATGGAGAAAGCTCTCCATACGCTCATGTCGTCTGCGCGCCGGCCAAGGGAGCGACCGAGCCCATAGCGCGTGCCTTATTCTCGTGACAGTCATCGAGGCCCGAGGGAGATGGTTAACATATGAGGCTGCTTTCCTCAACCGACATTTTGGCAGGTCAAGCTAGTTAAATTTATAAACTCTAGGCCTTAAAAAACCACAGGGATGAGAAATACGCTCTCGTTGATTGGCAAACTGGTTGCAGATGTTTGTCCGAGCGGCGAGTCTTCGAGGCGATCCGGTGGATGTAACACGACAGCAGCCAGCTGGGCACCCCTGCCAGTTTGGCACCTCGGTGACGTCAGTACCCGGTGTGTATGGGACCGAATTTACAAGCCTCACCGAAGTGAAGCCTTCCGTAATCTAATATCCAGCTACTTAGATGGATCATAGCTATGGTGGCTCCAAAAATTAAAACGTTGCTCTGGGAAAAGGCACCGTTGGCAGGGTGGGAGGATAAGAATCGCACAGCAGCCAGGGGCCGAGGCAAAGATTTATCCCAAATTTATCCTTGAGGTTCGGATAGTGAACACTCAGCGGGATCGCCCATCGTGAAAGCTCACTTTTGACAGTGAATAGAAATTCTTTCGCTATAGTTTCATGGCCGCTTCCTGAGAGAAAAGGATTCATGCATGGGCGTTTAAACACAATTACTTGGCGCTAAATCGGGGTCTACTAGGACGCATAGATGCCGAGTTTCGCTGAAAGAGGTCCATACAACATTTATCAGGGCGAATAGGCTACAGTTAGGATTCTTGGTGGGCTCCTCTGATGACTTCCGAGTGGTTCTGCCCTACTGTGACTCCAATCTCGGAAATTTCAAGCTATGTATGCTTGGATCGTAGCCGGTATGAAGCTTGACGTGTGACGTCGTACCCGAGGTTCACGAACCTGGGTGTGCACATCCGGGATGTCCACAACCCCGCCAACTTGCAGAAGATGGAGGTGGTGTACGGGAAGGGGTGAACGTTCGCTTTCCCCTGTTTCCATGGCCGAGAGGTTGGGTTGTGGGAGTACTTGGGATTGAGGGCTATTAGGCTAGGTGCTTGAATCATAGTCTGAGCGCGAGTTTGCATGCCTGTATAACAACACTAGAGTTGTTCTATTCAACCGCATTGTCCTCAAAACTCCCTCACGCCGTCACCAGTTCACCGCTTGGGAGCTCAGAGTCGTTGGAAAATTGGTCGCGTGTGTGACTCGTGCATGGCGCGGCTCACTCGTTATCTAATCTGAAACGGCAAATACCGGGAAATAGTCATCCGCTCTCACGGCCTCCCGCCGAACCAAATTACCCTTCGTCAGAACACGGAGAAAGATATGTATATGCAACTACTGAGATCTACCAGACACGCGTGGGGTGATGTAAATGTAGTTCGAACATCTCTCTTTACCTCCCATCTCTGGAATCGCGATCGGGACTCGTCCGTCCGGGCGGACGGTGGTTAGGCGCTTAAAGAGCTGGCATGCAGTGTCGAGCTATTTCTGAAGTAGATTCTATTCCGAGAGATCATTTCTGTTTATGATCGTACGCTGGGTCCTATCTCGAAGAAGTAAAACTTGCTTCGACGTGAAACTCACAAAGTAATGTCATTGCGGACTTGGGGATGGTGATGGATTTTTCTTCCCGAAACTCGTCGTGAATCAACTTGTGGCGTTGTACTTATGTCTCCACGCGATAAGGTGGTAATAAATATGATGAGGACGGCGAATGGCGATAAATATAGACAGTCAAATGGCTACGGATACAGTGATCGAGACGAAAAGAATGCACTATGCACTAATTGATACAGGATGAGTGGAAATAAATACGGTGCACAGCGAAGATCGAAGAGAATAAATGAAATGCGAAATGAAACTCTATGCGAAAATGCAGCCTTAAATACTAATCGATGTTGCGGGCGCTAAAGAGAAGCACGGCCGAAATGACACACGGCTCGAAGAGCCCGACGCCAAATGCTTCGCTCGTTATCTCGAGGACAATTTTCGTGTTATCGCGGGAGAGCGTAAGTCTGGCGAATTGCGCAGGCGGATTCGGACCAGCGCTGTACAACTACCGAGGACGTCTCAGCCTCGGCGCTCATCTGAGAAAATAGTGCAGACTCACATAGATTCCAGTCTCACGAGGTATCCAGGCGAATGTACGGCCACGGATGGTCATCGTCCTGTAACTGGAGGTAGACGACAATCAGTTTCAATATCGTCTCGCGGAATAGCTGCACGGAACGAACCTTTGATCGGAGGTGAGCTTCAGGAAGTCGCCCGTTCTTTGCCGTGCAAGAACTCCTCGCGCCTCGACAGTTGGGTGCTGACTCCATTCTATCCTCGCGTAGTCCTCTGAAGCTTTGCGGATGTGAGTTCGCCCCGACGCGGTCGTGATGTCGAAGAATTTCGTGCGGTTCGGTCCGGTGACTGTGCAGTTGAAGATGTCGGGGTTGAGAGGGGCGAACTCGAAGGTGAGGACGGAGGCGGGTCGGTCTTCGGGAGGAGGAAGAGCGCCGAAAGTAGGAGGGTGCGACGGGTTGGGACGCCACGGCGCGTTGTTGATTGAGTGCGGGTTCTGGGGGTTATGCCATCCAGCCTGAGCATAGGGGTTGTTGACGAACATTTCGACAGAAACTGTTGAGACGAGAACGCGAGAAGGGGAGTCGTTGGGGATTGTCTCTATAGCAGGAGATGCAAGACGAGTGTCGACAGTTGAGAGAATCTCGAAGGAGGGCTTAATGATTCAATGTCATTAAAGCTCTTGAGTTATATACCATCCAACGTAAACGCAGATCTCAGCTGGGGTCCGGCGGATATAGAGATGAAGCACATAATCGACCCTCGATGATATGGACAGGGAAAGAGCGCCGAAACACCTATTTCCCGCAGGATCGACACGCTGCGAAAGACTTATCGCGGGTCAGAGAGTATCTGACAATCTTCGACGACTCATGTCCTGACGAGTACGCCAACTGAGCTGGGGCGGCTGGAGATGTGCAAAAAGCTCCGTTCCGCGCTCGCGTGGTTTTTACCTGGCAAGCGCTTGGAACGGAACGCGAGGGAAATATAGTTAATTCCTCGGTGTGACGTCTCCGTGTGGGTGGTGGGAGCGGCGGGACTCCCAAAATGGCGACCCTGATCGATCGACCTTTAGGCTCAATTCACTAGAGCGGGTAGTCAATTGGGCGCTTCCCAAGACGTTTCCGGAAGTGAGGTGGCCTGCGCAGCGCCAATGAGCCAAAGACTGAAAAAGTGAGAAGGAAACCCTCGGCAAGCGTCGCAACCCTCGAGTCTGGGCGGTGCGCGCACAGCATTGATCGCGTATGTTTCAAGCAACTGGACAGGGTTTCGACAGAGCTCGAGGGAATGGCGCCACTGCTTCACCTTCTGAGAACGCAAGTGCAGGAAACACGCACACTCAGTTAGACTACTGTGGCATTGAGCGATCGGGTCGAGGAGAAGGGATCACGAAGGTCTGAGAATGCGAATTGAGCGGGAAAAGACTGCGATCGGGACGCACTCACGTGGGGGTACGAAAGTAGGAATGAACATGCAAAGGCGTTCATCAAAAGAAAGCGCTCAGGAAGGGTACAGAAATGTTTAGTTCGCGAACTGTATGAATGACCAGGAGGAGAATATGGCTCGAACTTGGCTCGAACTTGGCAGTGATCAGACGCGATCTGATATGATGATGCGACCCCGGGCCGCTTTGGGGACGAGCAACCTTCAGGCGTCAGTAAGTATGCGCGCAGAAATATATCACGGGCGCCTCCGCAGATATGATCCGATAAGACGTGCGGGATAACGAAAATATAGGATATCATGCCGGCATGGATATCCTGAAGCACAATGGCAGAAAGCGAGCTCCGAGTAAAGAGTGTTGCTTATTGAGCAAGAAAGTGTTCTGGAATCTAAGTCTCGTACCGTCATGCCCTGCACCAATGGATACGGAATGGCAACTAAGGTAGAGGATATACCTCGAGAAAAAGGATCACGATTGCATAGAAGACAGAACATCGATGCACAATGAGAGTGGGAATGGAAGAACGGCAATAGGAAGGGATCCAGAATACCAAGTCCGGGGAAGAGAGCCCGTGTCTGCGCCGACACGCTCCAAAATAAAGAGTAGACCACTTTGAAGAGGCGTCTGCCTTCCAACGGCAACCTCAACTGAGGGAAACATATAGAGCCCAGCGGCTCGTATGTGAGATAACTGCGGCTTCCGCTGACGGAGAAGGAGAAAAGAGGGTCTTCGGTCAGAAGCAACTATCCAGCTACAGCGATCGACGTTAAGCCAACACGCGCGGCGGTAGGTATGGATAGAGTTAACGGGGTCGAGCCATTTTCTTACCCCTGCATCAACGGGGCGGCCATGTTTTGGGAGAGACAGCGATAAAAAAGGAGTGAAGAAAGAGGCAATCAGACGATATGTGCGGGAGTGCCTTCTGGAAACCGGCCAGCTATTTCTTCCGGCGCCGAGAAGGGCGTGTCGTGCGACGGATGAAGGAGGAGATAAATAGAATCATTGACGAAGACGGAATGGATGATAGAAAACGCACTGGAGAAGTGCAACGAAAACCGAAGCTGCTGCCCGCTTCCGGCCCCTCATGGGAGCCCCAAACCACCGTACCTGCTTGCTCGCCTAGGTCCACCGTAAGCGCTGTGCGATTCGACGAGAGATTTCAGCCACAACGGGACGAAACGCGGTGATCCCACCGAAATGTAACCTGAAACTGCGCAAGAGATAATCTCCTCTCGGAATAACAAGAGCGGTCGATAACGTGGTAACGATAGACGGACAGGGCGCCAGAGCGTGGGGAGGTCAGGAGGGATAGAAGAGTGCGGACGAAGTCACTGTCGACGAACATCCAGGTTCGATACGGAGATACGAGTGGCGCTCTAGCCGGGACGGGGCGAAGATGGTGACGAGATGGGCGTCAGTACTAGTAGTAGGAAAAGAAAAAGATGTATAAGACTCACCATCATCCGCCTTGATCACCATTACACCTCGTTCCACCACTGGATCATCTTGTAGAGGAGGGACAAAGGGAGGATCCCAATCGAGATCTAGAACGTCGATGCACGAGTGGTTGACGGAATAGAGTAGGCGAGCAAATTAGGAGCTGGTAATATTGAGGAAAGAGGGGGTAGAAGGCGCTGAGGGATACTAGTACTACTAGGTCGAGAGGAGGACTCGGAAATGTCGTGAGGGTTAGCTAGGCCTGCGGCTTATCTTTAATCTTATCTCATGTTAGGGCCGGCACGACCGTGACACCGAATCCCACGCGCTATTTCCTCTTGCTCTCTACCACGATGACGACGATGGCCTATTCCTCAAGGCCTCAATATTTCAATGCTCGGCTACTCTCAGCCCCTCGTCGTTTCTGAACGTGAATCGTGCACTCCAATTTTTCTTGCCAACATCAGCGCTTCCGTTGGAGATCACCGAAGGACCAACCTTGTCCTCCTCTATCAATCCGCTATCGCTACATTCAACCATACTCCAATCTTTCCACTATTCCACTCTTCGTGATCGTCTTTTTGTTTTCCATACCTCGGTTTCTCGTCACCACAATGCACATCGGCTCCGTGGACCGCGTTAGAATCGGAACACGGGTTGCCTCACTGTCTCGAATGGAGTACCTGCTCGCAGGCTTCAGGTAGGTTATCTACCCTTTTCTTTCTCTCGGTGGGCGCTTCAATTCCTTTGAGCTTTGGCGTATCATTTAATGACGAGGAATGCTAGATGGAGCGCAGTCGAGGGCTTCGCATAGATTCCTCGACTACATTGCTCTAGAATGAACATATGCACTCTAGGCGTATCGTGCAAAGCACGATCTATCTCAAACGAGGTCCGTGATATTCGCCACTTTTCTTGATCACTTCTCCGTCATCCTGTTTGTACGATTTGACGACCCCAGACAACGAGAAGATCCTATCCACCCTTTAGCAGCATCTTATGGGCTTCAATCTCAAATTCACTAGAAGCTCGACGTCCCTTCTCTTCCGCCACCTTGTCCCCTGCCCCGCTCACGTGCTGACGAAACCACGACCTTCACAGCGGTCATTCCTTCCCGATGTAGAAGTGCAGATACTTTCTTCTGGATTTCGGACCAACGTCCCTGGCTTGACGACGATAACCATCTCGCAAACCTTGGATCGGGTCATCGACTCTCTCTCCTCTTGAACACTAGCCACGACAGCGAAGCAAGGTGTGCCATTGCTCTCCTTACTGAACCGCTGAAGAATAATCCATCTCCCCGTTTTCTACTCGACATTTCATCTAGACACTCACCTCGCGAGATGGCTCGTTTCTCGTGCAGGGCCTGCGGCGAGCAGCAAGATTTTCCCCCCGAATATCCAGTAATCGCTTGCGCATCATGGAAGAAGGAACCCCTCCTTGTCCTTGCTGCCTCAAAGTCAAGCCATTGGACGAGCGGATCGCGGAAACCCGAGCATTCTTGCAGCATCTCGAAGCGCACCGCGCCGCATTGATGTCCGGGGCCAATACTTTTCAGGACCTTTTGACGGCCCTCTTCCCAGCAGAAATCTCGTCGCGAATTCTTTCGTCCTGCGTGGATGAGGAGGAGGTAGAAATGAGTGTACCGCTCGCTCTGTCCGCTGTATCCAAAAGATGGCGAGCCATCGCACACACGACGCCCTCGCTGTGGACCTCCATTCGCGTTCGATCTGGGTTCTATGGGCGTCAGGATATGTACGAGGAGATGCTCCGCGATTGGCTTCCTCGGTCCGCTCCGCAGTTACTCTCGATCTCCCTCCGCATCGAAGACACCGACGACGATGACGCGCTCAAGTCCCAATATCGCCCAATCCTCGATGTCCTCAATCAGCACTGCAATCGCTGGGGTAAACTCTCTATTGAGATGCCTCTCCGTATACTCGGCCTCTTTAAGACCAAATTTCATGACGGCCCCCCTCTACACAGCCTTTCCATCAGTCCACCCGACGAATACGACGACAACGACGACGTCAATCAGTTCGGGAAGTTCGACCTCGGAGCCACCCTTCCCGCACCGGAAATCGTCTTGATCTCATGTAAAGTGAGTAGGATCCACATAAATTGGGCGAACGTCACCAGCGTGTCCGTTTCCGGGCCTCAAGTTCATGAATGCGTCGCGCTCTTCGCAGCAGCTCCTCAACTACGCGAATGCAAGCTCACACGCGTGCGAGATGGAGCCAATACCACCAATGTGGATCCAATCGTCCACCAGCAGCTGCGAAATTTGACTGTACAAATGTCGGCTGATTCGATATCGCCCTTCTTCGACAACCTTGCCTTCCCGTCCTTGGAATTTCTCAAGTATCACGCTTTCAACCAACCACTAACTTCTCTGTCATCCTTCCTCGCCTGTTCTTCCTGCCCTCTCAAATCCCTCTCGATCGGCGAAAACGAGACCGCCGACCACCGCGATGAACTCTTCGAGATTCTGTGGACTCTACCGAGCTTAGAGGAGCTTGAACGGATCGGTGCGTCCAGTTTTGAAGATTTCTTCGAGCTCTTAGCATCCGGCGAAGAATATTCGCACGAGAGAAGGTTCCTACCGTCGTTGACGAAGCTTTTCCTCGACAACACGGCTGGCTTACAGGGCTTCTCGTGGAGAGACGCGTCCATGGCGGTCAACGCAAGGACATCTCCCTATCGTTCTGAACATGGCCACGCATTCCTCAAGGAGTTCCGTTGGGACATGTACGTACCAGAGGGAGAAGATGGGTACTACATTGATGAAGGAAGCCTTCAAGTCTTTGAGCGGCTGATCGCTGGTGGCGTTGCTATCAATCTCTCCAATGGCTGGCAAACGGACGGCAAGCCAGAAGACATGATAGTATATTCCAGAGCGTTCTACGAGGCGGCGAACAGCGAACCTGCAAGCAACGCCTGACATCGAGGTGGGGTTTTCGCAGGAAGCTTTTAATTCCAGTTTACTGACATTCATGTTCAGTATTACACTCTGTCAGAGCGTTCGTTCATTAGGGTATTTGTTCATTTAATGTAATTTTTTAGCAACGTGCCTTTTGATAAACGCTTATCGCTCGTCGAAGGTATTGATCTCGCGGCCCCGTTCTGTAACACAAGTGGGCATAGGACTTGTTCGGATTAGTACGAAGAAAGTGTAGGTTGGCTCGGGAAATCTTAACTGCTATTGAATTTGATTTTTTCAGTGAGAGATTTGCAAACGAAGCTGTGAAGGAAGTCAGAGTCGAATCTCGAAAGTCCCAGAAGAAAGGCCGCAAAAGGCGCACCACGATGTACGGGTGTCCTCGATGCCGCACTGGCACAAGACCCTTCGGACCGATACGAAGACCGGCTGCAGGAAATGGACGAGATCGCCTCTTCGCGAGTGAAACGCACATAACATTAGCGTAATACCCCAACCTCCAGGGTGGTGGGCCGAAGAGCAGAGAGGATCGGAAGACGGAAGGGTAATTATGCTACACCCAGAGGCATAGAATATACCTCATGGTGCATAAGACCAACGTCAAACTGAAGTGCTGGAACACATGCTTGCCATAGCACAAGTTGAACTATCGCTCTCTAGATACCGTTGGTAGGGATCGTGGATGAGCCGAACACAATAGCTATAATTATTCGTACTCTGGATGTACCCTCTAGTTGGCCGGTTGAACCGCAGACGGGCCCGCAGCTATAGTGTCGAACATTGGAGGAGAAAAGAACTCTTTTGAACATTGAACACTCTTTATAGCCGTCTACAACCACGAACGTTAAGCTGGCGCACGTGGGATTCGGTACAGATAGAAGTGTGCTAGTCAAGCTCTTTTCTCCTCCGCTCGGTGAGACTCATGCGCGGAAGACGGGGATGGATATTGAAGCGGGGTGAATGGTGGCGCACGAGAATCAGCCTGTTGCTTGCGTTAACGTGCGTGGGGTAAGGAGGGTCTAAGGAGAAATGCATGGCGTGCCGAGATGGGAGTAGGCGAATAAGAAGGAAAATACCAGGGGGGTCCTCAACTCCTCATGTCGATGGCGAGGGCTCATGAGAGCGCCTCGACTCGTGAGTGGAGGGTTTAAGGCCCTGCAGGATCTTCTTCCTTCGGATTCTAGCCTTCACCAAGAAGGGCGGCGAGGGGATGAAGAGACGGAAGCGAAGAGACGGACATGTCTAAGAGAATATGGAAGTAATGAGTGACGGCGAGGACAGGAGGACGAGAAGAGAGCCAGGAGTACGTGGGCGTCGCGACCAGATGCCGGATCTGACCGCCTGCTCATTTCCAGTGATCGTACATGCTATGTCGATGAGGGGAAGATAGGTTAGGGAAAGAAAGGGAAAAGACAGAGCGAGACGGGAGAAAGGAGAAGACGCGGGTCAGTCATCCTGTGAATGAAACGAACAGCAAGTCCAACTTCATCCTCGACCACAAAAGATGGACGATGCCTCGGGAATGAGGGTGATCATCATTGTGGGTGATGTCGTGTAGGAGAAGCGGCTCGTTATCGATATTATGGGGAGCCTGGCGTCAGTAGACTTGTATAGTGTGGTGTAGCCCGGGGCGTCGTGCCCTATGGAAAGATCGATGAGACCGGTGCAATTGGTGATCTAGCTGGGACAGGATGAAGACGAGATGGAATTAGTGCATAGGAAGAATCGGACGAATGAACCGTACTCACCAGCTCCCAAGCTGACATAAATCGACCTCGTTACACCCATTCCACCATTCGATCATCTCACAGAGCCGGCTGCAAGAGGACGGGTAACGAGACGAATCGAGATGTAGATTCTCGACTCTCGAGAGCGTTTGACAGGGCAGATTGGGTAATAAATTTGGCAATGGATACCCCAATAGAATATGGGGTGAACTTTGGGACGGGGTGCTGGTGTGGTAAAGGAAGCGAGAGGAGGACGATGGCATGAGGGAAGAACCGCAAACGACCACAGAGCCCGAAAGGACAATAAATTCACACGGTCACTGCCAGCTCGGCTTCTTCCGAATCTTCGGACGACCCTTCTCTTCGTCATCCACCACTCCCACTCGAGTTCGTAAGTACCTTCATCGGATGACTCTTCTACTTATACCTCGCTTGCACTCATAGTCCTTGCCCCGCCTGAGCCGCCAAATGATTGTTCTGCGCTGGCATGGACCAGGGATCTTCGAGTGGAGATCGTCCGTGTTCTGGTGCGCCTATCAGACTACAAACATTCGACACGATATTTCCCCACTCCTGTTCTTTCCAGGCACAACATACGTTATATCCGCCCTCCAGATCCACCCTCGTAAACTCTCACTCTTCTGCAATACGGTAACCCCTTCTGCCATCTGGCTCGTCTTCATGAATCCACCAGTCCATCGCCTCGCATTCCCGCCAGTCTCTCCTCCGTCAACTACAGCCGCTCCTTTATCTATGGTCACCCTTCCTCCTGACGTTCAACGACTGGATTCGACACGCCCCTCTCGACTACGTGTCATCCTGACAAACAAACGATCACCCTCGTCCTTTGGGAGGCGTTCGATCGTTCATGGTGCAGATTATTTTTGATCTCTGGCGGTCTGTTTTCTGCGCATTGACTAGCCTGCTTGTTGTTTGATGAAGTGCTGGATTCTTGTATGCCCGTTTCGTCCGTACGCTGCCTGCGCGTTTTTGTATACTGCTGCTCGAAATATTTCGCAGAGCTTAAATCCCTCTCTTCTTGTCGAACTCTCCGATCATCGTGCGCCTCCTGATGAGATACACTCTACGTGAGTGACAGCTCAATCGGGCTACTGGTGGTCGAAACTCTACGGAAGATTCAGTTATCACGCCCCTGTGAGGCACGGGTTACTTCGACGTGATCAGGATCCGAGAGGATGCTGGCCTGTAGTATTCCTCATTAGTACACCCAAGACCCTTCTCTAGGCCTTAAATGATAAATCCCGTCACCTGCCAGGACAGCTGCTACTGCAGCCCGAATTGCCTTCTGGCGGGCTAAACAGGGCATTAGAGAAGGCCTCGTGTATTACTATTAAATTGCTTGGACGTACAACGGGGAAAGAATACACTAGCAGACAACAAAAGTACCTTCTCCCTTGTTCCGCATTGTTGCTCCTCAGCCTGAACCTATCATTTTAACTCGCTCGGAACGTCACCAGCCCACAACAGGTGGGTTCGGAGAGTGTATTGGAGCCGCCAATTAGATTCCCCCGCAGTCGTATAGTCGACGTAGACAGCGCATATGACTCCCGGAGATCAGTTTAACTCGTACTATAAAGATGGGAATGCTTCTCGTTGTACGTCATCGAGGCGTTTTTGGCACGTTCCGATGTACAGAACTAACAGTGTGCCCAAGAAGCTGAATTTAGAGTGAGTGTTAGTGAAATAAGGTTGAATTTGGTCGGTCGGAGAGGATGAATACCGACGTCAAACAAAGTCAGGTGCTTGTCATCAGTCAGCGGTCTTGTTCAGGATCTATTTTGAGGATTTTTGGATTAATTCTGGAGTATAAAAGGCTGGTAGATATCTCCCATCCCTAGCAGCAAATTTGAGTTCCCTCCTCTTCTTCTACTACCTAGATAATTCTCGAACTCCACAAACCTCAAAGTACCATGGAACATAAACCAATCTTCCACTTACCAGCTCTTCTTTCCACCTGGTAAACACCCTCCGGAATTATCTATCTGGGTCCCCATCTAACAGCTTCACAGGCATAGCAAAGCAGCAGCCGCGCCATGTGGCTACCTCGTCATGTCGCTTCCGGACCTCAAGTTATCCACTGCTGTCACCGTATCTGCATGGGCACGGATGGGCCGAACGCCTAACGAGAAAAGCACCATCCTCGCCCTCGATAGTGCTGGTACTGATAACTCCCCACTATCCCTCAGCGTCTCCAATGCAATCAGGGCACTCAACATCGACGTCCCCGGAGACTTTGGTGGGGCGTTGTTCGGGAAAATGCCCGCATTCACAGGCTATGATCCCAAATTCGCACATGTTGCGCTCGTGTGGTATCCTGCGAACAATGAGTCAAGGCTCTATCTCAATGGCACCCTCAAGGCGATTGGCATGATCACCGACGAAGCGGCCAGCATTGCCAACAAACTCACAGACATCAGCCTGATAATCGGGTATTCCAAGTACCAAAAGAGCCGTGCCAACAGCTGGGATGGAAATGTTTGCCTTAATTCTCACTTTGTAGGTTTGGAGGCTAACAGTACTTGTTCTGTTTAGATTGGAGATGTCAGAGTTTATGACAAGGCCCTCGGGAACGTATGTGGAGTCTCATTCGCTTCTCCGAATATTTCTCATCGCATAACAGGTTGAAGTCAAAGCGCTATACGAGGTCGGCCCTCCTCCATTTGCGGCTCCTACAGCGTACGCGTAATGGACGAGGTTGAAAGGACCTAGCAATTAGAGTTTAGTTGTTGTACACCATTGTGCCCCACTACGCTATGGGCTGTTCTCAGTCTCGCGTTGGCACAATCACCATCGATAAACAAGTCACTTTTGAACGAAATGGGAGTCGACGACAGGGAAGGGAAGATGTATCTGCTCGCAATATGAGCCAACCTCAATAAAGGGGAGACAAGAGACGCAAGGGAGAGATGGAAGTGTGAGCATCAAGAATCAAAGAACGCGTCTCAAGCAAGAAGAGCAGGGCTCCCTGACGTCGAAATATGTCCAAAGGATATCGAGCTCGAATCATGCATGTCTTCATATGGTTGGAAACGCAAATATCCTTAACCCAACACGTGGGGTCCTGCGCTTTGTCTCGGTAAAATTGCGCTGAGGCGTGTGGGGTGCAAATTAAATCACGAAAACAAAGGGATGGGGTATGCACGAACAAGGAGATGGGATACAGGACGAGGCGCAAGAAGATGCCTGCCCCCGGCGTTAGCGCACGTTCATCGAAGAGACGCAGCGGAAGCACGAAGATATGGCTTTTCCAGATGGGGCGAACAGGAGAAGACACCGGTGACCGGCTTCGAAAAGCCTGTGACAGAGTTTCAGGCCATACCAGACCTTCCTCACTCGAATTTGAGCATTAACCAGCATGGAAAGAGATGGGGTAAAGAGATGAGGCCATGAGGCTGGCCAATAATAGGAGAAAACAAGTGGGATATGTGACGACGGGCCGGGAAGAATGGAAGCGAGCAGAAGAAAGTACACACAAATCGCGGTCAGAACCTCTCCTCCTCGTTCATACGGAAGGGGATTTCAATTTGGCCCCGAAAGACGTGTCAATTATTCGCCCGCTTGCTTGTTTCCATCCACCGTACGCGCAGTTTGGAGGGTACAGGAAAATGGGACGAGAATGACGGTAGGCGTAACATGGCCACACGGAGACAAAACGAGCAGCCTGTTTGTCCAACAAACGCAACACCCGCGGAAGAGGCAGAAGTCTTCGAAGAGACGAGGGCGATCGTGAACGTGGGTGAAGATGGAGATACGGGCTGCTCGTTATCGATCTTGTAGCGCGCCAGAGACAAGTGGTGGGTGGCCAGTGGGCTGGTTGGGAGAACGCTGCAGACTATGGTGGCAGTGGTGGAGGAGAATCCGTCGAGCTAGGGCTACGTTCGACCCCGAGGTTGCAGCCATCGATCGGTATGGAAAAAAAAACGAGTACTAGCTGGGGTGGAGGCGATGACGAGCCATTCAGTCAAAATGAAATGGATGAAAGGGATTTACTATACCCACCAGCTGCCTCCTTCCACAGATCATCCCCTTTTCCTGCTTCCACCACTCGGATGTCTTGCAGATGACGCAGCGAAAGCAGAAGGAAAGAGTCGTGCACACAGGCTGAGAAAGACAATGATATCGCACGGTCACGCCCCCTTTAAGTCGGCCCTCACCTTGCTCTCTTTCGTCCACCACTCCTTCCGATAGCCCGTCGACACCCTCCAAACCGTACAATACTTCACACCTTCCATGATCAATAAAATGATCCCTAACTCACAGTTATCGATTTCCCCGTGTGCCCAGGATTTGAAAGGTGGAACAACATCGCATGCTCGGCAGTCTTTGCCGCAATGGATCTTCGAGTAAAGCATAGGCATAGGCTTTCGTGCTTTCGTATGGTGCGTCTCCATTCTCTCTTATGCTAGCCCGAGATCGGTAATTCTCTTTGGTCGTCCTGCCCTCTCACAGATCACAATGATCATGCTGCCTTATCGCGATCTCTTATCCTCAACATCATCATCATGAGAGGTCCCTCTGCCGAAAATAACGAGATCCTTCTCTGGTTCATGCACATATTTGTAGGCAGGTTGTAAAGAATAAGTATATTCTGTGGATGTACGTAGGGCTGGCGAGATATGGGGGGGGGGCGCTCGAGGCGTAGCCCAAGAGTCGATGAATTCCTACGTTTCGTGTGTGGAAAACTCGACGTTTGCGCTGAAGAATATCCTCGAGTATATGGCCATTCCTGAAATTACACGACTGCGGAGCATTTCAATGCACGAATACTCGTCTTTTGTTCCACTTTGCATGATATCTCGAGTCTCTGGAGAGAGCATGACCCGAGAGGGTAAACACCTTTATTGACAATATCCAGCCGGAACCGCTGACGTCCACGAGAGCGATCTTCGGTATGGATAGACTATCCCTTTCTCGACGCATGCTCTGCACTCTCTGTGAAATCAGCATGAGTGTAGGGAGGGTGGAAAGACGAGAAAGAGAACAATGGAAATTATGGACCAGAAGTGCAGGACACGACAGTCTCGAGAGCGTACGTTTGCCTTCGCCTCGGTGGCCACAGAGCAAAAAAGAGCACAAAGGATTGGTGAACAAGAATTCATATCCGGTCGCTCCCGACAATGGGTATGAGATACCCACCAGCTGGAGGATGGATAGATGCAAATTCCTAAGCCAATATGCTCTTGCTGCCTGGATGTGTGACTCTGGGGTTATGACGAAGAGATGGAGATGTGTTCTCTAGCGAACAAAAATAAGAGAAGCTGACAACGGTGTGTCTGGAAGGAAGGGGGGAGGGAACTGAGCGGCGAGAAGCAGAAACCTTCGCAGAATGACGAACACCACCATCACGAAAGCAATCCAACCTCTTGATAGGAAAGACGAGGGCAATCGAAAATGTGGAGGTCTGCAGGCAGTGCCGCTCGCTCCGTCGATCACAACTGCCTTCCCTGGCTCGTAGGAGACGAGCAAGATGAGAAGAGGGAAGAGGGCTCGAAGCAGCCAAGAGATGACGAGGGTGGATTAGAGGAAACTATGATGACAGGTTGTTCAGTGGAAGTGGAGGACAACAAAAGGGAAACCACGCACCACACAGCTCGCCGTTGCTACAGGTGTCGCGTTCTCAAGAAATCTGGTATAGGGAGACGCCGATGTCCGAGTTGAGGTTATACCCTAGGCACGGTGTGACAGAACAAGCAGCGACCTCTGTGCATTTTCAATCAATGATACCCACAGAAAAGAAATCACGGTCGAAAGGAACAAGGGTGATCATGAATGCGGGTGATAACGCAGAGATGTCGCTGCTCGTTATTGCTCTTGCGTTGAGCCAGAGAATTCCGTGCACGGTGGGGGTTGTGTCACTGAGGGAGGTACATAAAAAACTGGGGAGTATGGGAAGAGAGTCGTGATAGAGAGGGAGGATGGAGAAGTGTGGGCGATGTTGCTGGAGACGAACATTCGCGATCGATACGTTAGATGGTAAGTCAACCTGGGCGAGATCGATTATTAGAATGACATTCAGTTAGAAAGGAAGGGAGGGGATACACAGATCGCACTCACCAACCGCTGCCTCTGCGTAGATCGCCCTCGTCGGCTCCTAATCCACCCATTCGACATCTGTCTGTCCGTCCTGCAAAGGTCGAATTCATAGCTAGCACGACGTGACTCAAATCGAGATTGCTTCACGAGGTAATATCAGGAGCATGTCGGGAACGGTGGCTGCTGGTGTGGCGAGCGGACGATGATCGATGAAGGCGGGGGAGGAAAGAGATATGTTGGAGCACCGAAGTCCGAAATGACAAAAGGATCTCACGGTCACGTCACCGCGTTCTCGGCTTTCTCCCGGCTCCGACTCCAAGTCGAATGCTTCCCAGAGGAGCGTCAGCTCATCAAGTATCTCTCTCCTTCCATCCACCTCTATCTAACAACTCTTATTTCTTCCTCGGTTCACCCTGATTATCTTCGCTCCGCAAGATACGCCGAAGGACCGTTCTGCACTGGTGCTAGAGTCGGGATGGCGATGGTGGATCTGTCGGTGCTCTGGTGTGTCTTCCTTCCTCTACCGTATCACAACGCACAACCAACTATCGATGATCGATGTTGATGACCTCTTACAATCTCCTCCAACGCGTCGATTGGCAGTGATCGTCCTCGCTCCGCAAGCTTTGACAGCGGGAAGACCGTTCTACACTGGGCTGGGTATCTTAAGGTGCTCAAGGATCTAGACACATCACGCCTGGGATTCGAATTATAGATGACCCACTTGTATTCCGCCCATCCAGGTGGGTCGCCGAGAGAAGCTTCCAGACGCCTAGCCACGCGCAGCTCCCTCTTCCTTGCAGATCCGACGTGCGGACGATTGGCGTCGTCTTTTCGATGCGTTCAATTGTTCCACGGTCGGTTATGACGGATGGAGCGTTGCTGCGCGTTTTCGTCATCGTCTTTCGCCAATCGCTGGTGGTGATATTGTTTCCTCTAAACTGGGCTTCTCTGCACCGTCAGACTTTCCTCGCTTATCCTTCTACACGTATAGTCCAACCCTCACCCCGAATGCGTCGTATGGACCTCTGCACGATTTTAGAGCCAGAATACGATTCTTCGCTGGGATTCTTGATAGTAATGGATTCAGATTTTCGGGTAGAGCGTTGCCTTCGTCTTGGTGCGCCATCCTTCCTACCTATCCTGCGCCGTGATTCTGAACTCTCTTAAATGTCTCGTCTTCTCACAAGTCACGGTTATTTCTCTGCTCGCAATCCACTCCACCGTCCACCCATCGATGAATCGCCTCCTTCGGCCTTATCTCGACCGGCGTCGCCATCCTCATACACCCGCTCCTTTCATCTTCCTCCTTTCTCCTCATCGTAATCCCCCGGTACCCCCGACGATCCCTTCCCTATCCGACGCACAGTGCCTGTACTTTTCTGTCCTGACGCTCTAACGGCCTCCCTCGCCCTTTGCGAGGCGTTCGTCGTTCGCGGTGTCTGAACGTCAAGGAGCACTGAGGCTCTGTGCGTCTCGGATCCTACTCGTTGTAGTTGGGTATCTTGTCCTCTTGTTTAGAACACAGACGGCGATGTCCCTTTACCGTCGATCTTCTTCCCTCATTATGTCACCCCCAGTCCCATCCAGTCCCCGTCCTGATCCTTTCGCATCCGTCCTTTTGCAGCGTCATGAACGCAGTGCTCGTGCGGAAAGGGATGATGGAGACATCCATCTTTTGCCTCTGGGATCTGTGTTCAGACGGCACTCGGAACTTACGCCGCGTTCAATCATCGAGCCGTGCGCAGCTACTCGACGCGTAAGAGAGGGCCTTCGGTGTGTTGTCTATTTTGCGCCCTCTTTTCGTATCTTGCAACGCCTCGGCGAGGCACTCGCCCGTTCGTTCCATCCATCTAGATTTCGGTGCTGAAGGACGAGCTCACGATCTTTCCCAACGCCGCGTTGAAACACCAGGGAGGCTAAATTTTTTACTTCACATTTGCCGTTGGCCATCCATTCTTTTCCCAGAAGTCAAATAACTCCGTCTGCCCATTTCATCTGTGGCCGCCGCAACTACTTTTTCGTGTACTCATAATGTGTCTCCTGGCGAGACTTCACCGAGTAAGGCAAGAATTAGAGTGGCATTCTTTCTCGTTGGTTGCGGTCAATCAGCATTCGCAATGCATAGACGTGTAGAACCGTAGGAAACACTTTCGAGGATATTTGAAAAGACGTCATAATTCCCTTTCGCGAATTGAATACATGAGTAGTGGCAACTCATCCGTCACGCAGGAAACGAACGAGAATGTTGAACCAACAACAGTGAGAAACGCCTCGCGTCGGCGCTCGACGAGAAAAGAGTTGAACGTCCCAATGAAATATCCAGATGCAACCACCAACATTGATTTTACGTGTGTGGCGTTCTGCGTGGATAGTATTGGGTAATCCGTCCCTTTTCTTTGTCCTGAATCGACGGTAGTGTTATTTCCAGGGTAGATTTGATAGAGACCATCAGTTCCATCTTCTCTCGAAGAATGTGTTCTAAAGAAGGAAGGGCAAGGATGCAAGTAGAAAAACTCTTTGTTTTGATGATGGCGTATGATGAAACCAATCATCTCGGACAAGGAGTTAACTCTTGACCCCACTTGTCCCTTTCCTTCGATGCGAGATGTTGAGGAATCAAGAACGAGGGCGTGAAACAACAGATATAACCATAGGAGAAGATGAGATGAAGCCTCCGTATGGAGGGAAGGAGGAAGCAGGCGGTCAACTTATCATTGTGAACAATCGAAACGAGATGCGTGTCTGCACTATCTGTGCGAGACCGTGCATTCCGTTTGGGTCTGGAACTGCTAGAGACACGCCCGCTTGCTCGTTTCTCGCCACAGTTGCGGTGTCTGGAGGTGGTGGCGCTGAGATCCGTGAAGAAATAGAAAGGAAGGTTGGAAAGGGGATGAAATTGACGAGAGATCGCAGCCACGATGGGGCAAAACGAGGGCGGTCAACAATGTGGTGACATTAGATGGACGGGACACCGCTCGGTGTCATGATTGGAGGAGATCCAGGGAGGAGTGCAGATGGGGTCATTGGCGATGAACCATTCGAGATGGATACACCAGATACGAATGCCTATCGAGCTGCCATGCGGCATGGTTGATGTCAATATGCATGTGAATCGGAAAGCAATGATAGGCTGATTGTACTCACCAAATGTTTCCTTCTCATTATTCGTGCTCGTCACACCCCATTCCACCTCGATCGTCTTCCGATGGCCGGTGTGAAGCCACAACTCACATCGAGATCTCGATCAATTCTCCAGAATGCTTTATGAGATAGAGAAGACTGGCGACTCTCGTGGCAGCCAAACAATTAGGGACAGACAGAGGATACGGAGGGACCGCAGGTGTTACAGCAATAGCGAGAGGATGATGGAAGTGGAAGGGAAGAAGCACGTATAAAAGACTCAGAGAGGCCGAAAAAGATGATAAAGTCACACGATCACGCCCTTCTCATCTTCGGACCTCGGCTTTGTCGGCTGCTTCTTCTTGACTTCGTCCACCATTCGCTTTCCATCCCGCTCGAGCTCGTCGACAGATCTCTGCATCTGCCCGCCTCTAGCCAACGAGTCCCTAACCTCCTCAACCTCATGCATTCGCCCTGATAATCCTCTGCAATATCCGCCAAATAATCGTTCCATACTGGGATGGCCATGATGGAGATCTTCGAATAGCGGGGTTGGGTGTGTTCGGGTGCGTCTGCCTTTCTCTGTCATAAACACCTGCTCAGAGCAATTATCTATCTACCTCGCCCTCTGTTTAATCCTCGAGATGATTCTGATCTCTCATCCTCCTGCCAGATCCTCCCTCGTTCTCAGGCAGCCCAGGATGTCGATATCGATATCTCTTCTCCCATCTGGCCCCATCCTCATTCATCCACTCTCTACATCACGCCCAACGATTCGGTCCGATGCGCAGCTCTTGCCCGTGCGCAGCTCAGACGCACAGACGATCACGCTTGTCTCTTGCCAGGTGTTCGGTCGTTTGAAGCCTCTGAGGCCTAGCTCTGCATAGCTGCTTGTCTTCAACGCGAATCGTCGTCACTGAGCCCCACTCTCAGGGCGGTTGCACATCGCGGGTCCTCTTATTTTGTATTACAACGACCCTCACTTCTTTCTTCATCTTCTCCAACCACCTTTCTTCCCCGTTTCATCCTATACACCGTCCCTGGCATCAGTCTCACCCGGCGATCTCTTCTCTTCCGTCGCATGAATCTTACACCTGGCGATCCAATACCTGATGCAGTGTTATCGCCAAGTCCTCGAGGCATCTACCTCGCCACCTCATATCTGCGTTCGAACGCCGGTTGCAGTTCGAGCCTGCGACTCTCGTGTTTTGCGCAGCTCCGTTGGCCCACAGTTGGTGCCTCCAGTTGACGTTATATCTTCCCTCGCGTGCCTTCCTCATTCCTTCATACTTCTTCCGTTCTTTCTTTTCCCTTTCCTTCCTTCCTCATGTTCCACCCCTCTATGATTCGTTATGACCAAAGACGAACAGCGGGACACATGATTATGGCTTCCCTCTACTCACCTTGCATACCGCTCCGTCTTCTAGACGTTGGGAGTAGCAGATGGATATAGTACCCCGTAATTGTGGCCCGCTGTTCTCGTCTTCTGCACACATACTCGAGTGGGTGGCTAGCTAGTATTTACTCGGATGTATATTTCCATGCATCTGGCTTGAAAGTCGGACAAAGGTCAATATCGCAGTTGATTTGGCTGGGCTGTCATGTGAGAAATCCTGGGTATCTGCCGTGACTTCTGATTAAAATCCCCCCCGACACACCTCATGCTTCTAACACATACGTTTATCGTTCGCTCAACTTCCAATCGTCAAACTTAAATACCGTGCCGTCCGGGTTACGTGCATCAAACGAGCAGTTCACGAATTGAAACCTCCGTATGCTCGTTTCGTCTGCGCGCCCCAATTTTTCTTCTCAACGGAGGGTCTTACTGTCTAGGTTTTCATTCGACCTCTTGTGTTCCTCTCACGGCGGATCTCCTCCGAACATAGACCACGGTCATTTCGTTCATTTTCTATAGTTCACCTTGCGAAGGCGTCTATACCGAGCGCTTACAAAAAGATGAACACTGCCCGAGTCAAATCGCCTGCGATGGCATGTGATGACGGCGGAAGCAAAAAATGTTTGTAAAAGGCCCAATCACATTTTCTACCTGTCAGCATAGGACGAAGTGCACCTCGACGAAATCTCCCTTCGTGGAACATAAGTTTATCCGTTATCTAAGCAACAGGAAACTCTCTAACAGAGAACGAATAGCCATCGCTCATGATGTTTCGGGCCTAGGAAATGAGCATGGACGTCATGGAGCGTACAATCGAAATTATAAAGCCGCAGATGTGCTAGAGGCGTACGTGCTCTTCAACATAGATAGACAGCATCTCCTTCAAATTGTGCTGTTCTACCTTCTTGTGGCCTGGACGTGAATTTTACCAAGAGGTTAGCTAGCCATTTGGATGTCGAATCTAGGGTGATGCCCTGGATAAATAACCCCAACAGGGACCAGGATTGTTGCTCATGCGGCAAACAATTAGATTTTTGACGAATAGACGACACCGAGAGAGAGAGAGAGAGAGAGAGAGAGAGAGAAAATCCTCGCCGAAGTGCCCATGAGACAACTTGCAGTGCCGTCGAAGGCAGAACGAGGTTTTTCGACGTGATGCCATGCACCAGACGTAATAACTTTTCATGAACCCAAACGCATGCGTCGTTCTGAAAAAATTGATCCACAAGACAGACGAGTAAAGTAACGACCCCCTTCGCAGATGATCGAGGAGAAAAGGAGATTTTACTTACAGTTTACATCCAGGCCGCAACTACTTACGTCTACCTGACGTGCGTATTATGCGGTATGGATGGAGTAGGTGCAATTTCCCCTTTTCTTCGTCCTGCGTCGACAGCGCAGCGGCGATCCTTCATACTCGGGTAGAGGCGGAGATAGAGGGAGGAGGTAGTGACGTGAGAGAGGACGACCGAGCGCGATTAGAGGCTGGTAATGCGTATCACAGGATGTAGAGATGCTTGCGAGCGATATGTGCGGGAGAAGGAAAGAAAAAACGGGCACATTACTCACTTCTCCATGCCCTATTCGTGATGAGAGACAAGAATAACATGAATTGTATCGTTTTCAAAGAGGATCAGAGGAAAGGTGACCGCACGAAAAGTAAGCACGAACGCAGTTTGAGAGTAAAAATAAAGTCTCAATGGAATACCCACTTGCGTTATTCACAGCACCGTGACTGGGGGTAATTGTGTGGAAGAAATGGCGGTAGGACTCGAGAACAGACAAGAGGAAGGGCACGCCGAGAACAAGGCGAGTGGTTACACCAAGACAAAACGAGCAGGGAGTACCTTGCGTTCCGGGAACTTACAGAAGAAAAGTCAGGCCTCGAAGAAACGAGGGTGATCCTCAACGTAGGGTATGACGGAGAGATGCCGCCACTCGTTATCAGTCTTACGGTGTGCCAGAGTTCGGTAGCGATTGGGGGATGGGGGAGGAGGGACACCGGAGACGAATGATATGGGAAGGTGGACAAGAGTATGATCATATGAGGAGGAATGGAGGGGCGGGGCGTGGTTGCTGGGGACAAACCTTCGAGATCGGTATGCCAGATGCGAGTGGCGATCCAGCTGGTGAAGTCAGTGTCACTACGAATGTCGGTGAGAAAGAAACGAGTTGATAGATAGATAATGCTCACCAAATGCCTCCTTCACACAGCTCGTCCTCACACCCCGTTCCACCCTTTAGTCGTCTTCCGGAGGCCGGCGCGAAACTGTGACTTGTATCTTGATTGTGTTGAACTCTTGAGACTGCTTGATGGGGCAGAGTGGACGAGAGTATTGGGCGACGAATAATAGTTCAGAAGAATAGAGGACGCAGGGGCCGCGGGTGCTTCAGAGCTAGCGTGAGGACGGTAGAGGGATGAGACAAGTGGTGTCGGAGCGCAGTGTCCGAAAATGACAAGAGGATCTCACGGTCACGTCCTCACCTTACGTACCTCAGCTTTCCTTCGTCCGTCACCATCTCCGGCTTCAAGTTATCAAGGACTCATTACACTTCTACGCGCCCGGGCCATCCAAAATCGCCCATCGGCTACTCGAACATACCGATTCGCGGTCATCGTCCTCGCTCCGTAAGATTCGAGAGCCACAGTACTGTTCTGTGGTGGGCTGGATTGGCGACGATGGAATTAGATCTTCAGGTAGAGGAACTGGTTTGCATTGGTGCGTCTTCTTTTCTGTCTTATCCTGCGCCATGACGCTCAACGCTCTCCAATCCTCTCTTACTCTCATAGACGATGATCATCGCATTCTCTATCTCTTCCGCCATCCCCATTTATGTGTCCCCAACCTCGGTGTTGTGTCTCCTCCGTCTCGGATCCTACTCATCGTGGTCGAGTATCTCGCCCTTGCGTTTGCTCCCGTTTAGAATACAGACGGCGATGTCTCTTCGAATTCGCCTTCCATCTTCTCTCATCACGTTACAATCCCAGTCCGCTCCGGTGCTCACCCTTTCACGGCACAATGGACGCAGCACTCGTGCGGAAAGAGGAGAGGTAGAATATAGAATATCCTCGAGGTATGCAGACCCTCATTTCGGATCCGCGTTTGAACCGTACTCGTGGCCTGCCTCATGCGCGACTCTCGAGCCTTGCGCAGTTAAGCAAAGCAGATATTAAGCCTAGATCTGGTGTGTTTTTACTTATGCCTCTTCGCATGTTCCTTCCTTTCTCGAAGCTCCTCGGCGGGGTGTCTAGACTCCCCCGCTCATTTGTTCATTCGTCTTTTAGCTCTGAAGAGCTAACCAAATCCATCTCCTTCCTCAGCGTTCTACATGACCTGATACCCAATCCAACGAGCACGACAACCCCACTACCAGCTCCTTCCATTCTCTATCCTACAGACTCTGCCTTTGCAGATGACGAGGATGAGCGCGACTGTGTAATGGGATCTTCGTGCTTCTTGAGCCCCATTCGCGGAGGGAAGGTGGGTGCCGAGAGCTTTTGATTTGAATTTTTCAAGCCACTGTTACTGATCGAATGCTCCGCGAATACTAGAAAACCTATTTGTCGGAGAATTCGGTAGCTATGGCGATCGAGAAAACTCTCCAGCGTGCATGGGTCCTTTGTCCGTTGGTAGAGCAGGAGAGTATCGACACCCCTTCGGGAATAGGGATTTACACTTCAAATCTCTAGAAATTCCAGGATGTAGGGCGTCTACGAAAGAGCGGTGAGCATCGAGGACAACAGGCCCATATGATCGAGAAGAGGAAAAAGAGGGGATCCTATGGTGCATTCCTGTGAGTCGGGTATTAAGATAATTTGCCCTCGAGGCCTCGTCCGAATACCCTATCCAAACCTTCGACACCTTGGGCGCATAGTTTGAAGCTGGGGGGTAATACTTTGGGATGGAGACGTCTCCGCTGACTGGATGTCACTGACCTATGCCTCGTCAGAAACTTACTACTGGATCGAAGTACACGATGAGAGGAGAAAGTTATGTTTAATCGCACGATGAACGAGTACGCGACATTGACTCTCACCCAATGAAGAAGCTCAAATAAAATCGTATGAATACCAACTCGACACGAACTAGTGTCTGGACGCGTAAGAATCACAAAGAAAGATCAGGACACCGATACACTACACAAACCCTATGCCATATCCATCGACTACTACACGGCGCCTGGAAGACCGGGTGGTATGCAGCATGGGTAGAAGGCTGTTGTCATCGGTGTCCTTGGTCTTCAGCGTGGAGAGTCTGAGAGACTTGGGTTGAAAGACGAGAAAGATGAATGCTGTCGAGAAGAGGAGGAACCGCGGCGAATGCGAATCCTTTCTCGAAGCGCCTCCGAGAACACTTGGCACATTGAGTCTAGATAGCACATAGTATGCAGATATAGGTTCCCAATATTGTATGGTCAGACGAACCGAAGATGAGAAATCGAAATATTGCACGACTCACAAGCAAGTTCAACTCACGGAGGTACATAAGAGTGGAGCCAACATCTTGAAAATGTCTACCTCCGTGTCCGAACAGCACACCCATGAATGGGCTTGTGTTCCAGATAACTGAGTATAAAGAGGAAGAAGCTGATACACTCCTCGTCTCCATCCGTCCTTTCATTGGTGAAAAGTACAGGCCGTCGTCCAATCTGCTCGGCCCAATACACTGTTACCGGCCCTCGAGATCCGTCGGTGCCTGGCAGCAAGGAACACGAGGTATATTCCACGAGGTGTATATCCACGGGAAGCCAGCGACGTCTGTGAGGCATCGGTGGCTGAGACGGCGGATATCATCATGGACCCTTCGTGCTCCTTATGCTGATTACCAGGGCGAGGACGAGATTCACAGGTTGAAGAGGGAGATATCGTCAATATGAGCTTGCGGACACGGGTGGGCACGTGAAATACGTAGCCTACAGATGAGGCGCGATAGATGCGTTTGCAGTCGTCTCTGATGCCAGAGGAGCGAGCCGTACGAAGGCCGTACCGAATGCGGGAGACATCGCGTTCTCTCAAGAGCAAAAGGAACCGAGCAGCCCTTCGTAAACACACGATGTAAGTTCGTGGTCGCAAAAGAAGGCTGCCTGGTATGTCTCGATGTTCATGACGCAACGCGATGCGTTGTTTGCATGAGGCAGAACAAAACAGATGACCGATGATCGATGACCGGAATTCGAACTTGAAGCCTGCAGGCTGGATGGAGGAATTGGATGGAAGAATAGAACGAAAGAGGAGTGGAGGTTGGAGGAGAGAAATCGGGCGAGAGGGCGAGAGGCGAGGCGACAGAGGCGAGGGTGAACTAGAATCCATGAAAGAAGTAGGCCGAAAGAATGTCGGGGAGCGCGAGAAGAATAAGAGCAATCTGGGATGGAATGAGCAGGGACGGGAGAGAATCACCATCATGCGTCGAAAGAACGAAGATGATCGATTCGCAACCGTGGACTCATTCACCCGCAACGCTGCTCGTTTTCGGCTCCAAGATGCACACGCTGCCGACTTATGAAGGGTGTAATGAGCGGACCGCAGAGGGAAGATGGGGGAGAGACTCGATTGGAAGGGAGAGAGGGAGGGATGCGGTTAGGTGCACGAGTGACGATCGCCTGAGATCGATATGCCAGATGCAGCCTACAGTGGAGCGATGTATACGATGTGGTGTTCAGTATGAAAGGAACAATTTAGATAGGTGAGGTGTACGCACCAGCTGTCTTTGTCTCCCATGCTACTGCTCGGCGATCTTCCAAAGGCGACGACATGAAACGGATCAAGATCTTCGAGAGTTGTTCATAAGGCAGACGAGACGAGAGAACTATGCAGTAGAAAGAGCGTTACAGACCAGAAGGGGTGTGGAGAATGCGTTGCTGGGACGAAGGTGGCGAGAGGAGCATGGAGGCGGGAGGAAGAGTCGTCTGAGAGAGAGCCCGAAACGACCAATGAAATCACACGGTCACGCCCCCGCGCAACCACCACTCTCTTTTCATCCCGCTCGAACGTCTCATGTCCAATCCTTCCACACGCCTATACTGGCCAACGCCATACTTATCTCATAAATTACGTCGATTCGTTCTACTCATTCTCACTCAGCAGGAGCCGAAAGCCGAAGCATTGTTCGTTTGTGCTGGGCTGGCAGAGGCTGGCAGTGGTGTTGGTTCTTTGAAGGAAGGCACTAGGTGCGTCTAGCCATTCTCTCACATGGGTCCATTGTGACTAACTCCTTTGATTTACCCCGTCCTGCTGAGGCCATCACGACCTTCAATTTCGCTATCGGAGGCACCATCGTCTCGCGATCTCGCAATCTTTTCAATCGTCTGCACCTCCTCGTTTACCCATTCCCTCTCATGCTCCCGCCTCATTGCCTCGCTCCTCACCCGCCAACCTCTTTCCCCCATTCCGCTTCCAACGACTCAATCCGATGCGCAGTAACTGATGTTGTGCACCTTCGACGTGTGGACGGAAGCCCTCGTCTTTGCGAGGGGCTACCGTGTCCGTAGCATCGTGCCGTCGCGACGACTGAGCTACTGCGCACGTCGTCTTCGAGTTATTGCGAAAGCCCACCAACTAGAAGCATGCGCGCGACGGACTCATCCCAGTGGTATCCCTTCCCCACCGATCCTCGTTGCTTCGGCGTGCCTACCTTTCGGCCGCCATCTTTGCGTACTGCCAATCTTCATATGCTAAACTCTCGTCCTGCGCACATATCACAGACGAAGTGACCACGAACACTCGAAGTACGCACCTCCCAATATGCAATCCGCCTTCGAACTTCGAATCAGTGCAATCTTCCTCTCGTTCTGCTTTCACTTCCACTCTTAAAAATCTTCGTCGTTATCCTCTTGTTCGTTCCTTCTTCCTACACCTTTGTGGTTGGATCGCGACGGTGTATCGTGAAGGTTGAATGATTTCATGGTAGTAGCACAAACATCTGGGCTACTACACCCGTCCGCCATCGCTACTAGATCGTTCTCTTCTTTTCCACATACTCTCTCCTTGCTCGATTCTCTTCTTTCCTGACCATGCGTGTCGTTCTCTTTCCCGTCGCCTTCCTCTCCCACCCGCATTTCCCATTTCACGATCGCGAAAGATCGACAACAGGATGCCGATGACAAAGGCTGCACTCTTCCATTCCATGCCCACGCTCCGCCTCCCGTGTCAAATAGACACTGGGGATAGCAGGTGGGTATTATGTTTGTTTGCATCCTGATCAGCGGTGTCCTGTTGTTTCCGTCTTCCGTGCATAGAGGATTTCTTTTCCATTTACTGCTTCGAAATGTCCTTCCGTGCTGTTGTGCTCAATACGGGCTCGGAAATTGCGGGTCGAATATTGCGCTTCCGCCCGCATGAAAGGAATTTAGCGCTCTATCGCCGAGTTCGTCGATTCAGTTCCTTCAGCAAACCCTCATCGCTTTCTCTTTCTTTCTTCTTCCTCAAGGAATCTGTAGATGAGTTATTAATGCTATCCCTTTCCTCTCCATCCCCTTCATTTCCTCACACCCGTTGCAGACGAAAGAGAAGATGAAGAGCCACCCAGCTTGCATGCGAACCTTGCTGTATCTTTTCCACAACCTCCCGCTGTCTGCGGTGATCGCTTGTGGGGGGATATATGTTATGTTTATAGCATTCTCCCTGAGGGGCTCTTTGCTGCGCTCCGTTTCTCTGGGATGCATTCCGCGGTGTCGCTCTACACACCTCATTGACTCGGACTTTCGTAGTACACGGCATTGATATCATTTCCGGGCTGTTTAATCTACGAGTCGGTACGTATAGAAGGTTCCTCAGCCGTTCGTACCACTCGGATCTCTCCCAATATATTCGGCCTTTTCCTCTATGCTGGGATTTCACCTATGCCTGAACTTCATGCTACTTCTCACTTCGACCCATAAAATGATTGATGGCCGGTGAGTGAATATGAAACTGTACGCCTGTATACAACGTTTGCTACGATTGCTACGAGGGGAAAAATAAAAATCGTCTTGGCGAACCCGAATATATGCGCTGTTCCTTCCAACTTTGTAGAAAGAGGCGGAACTCAGTAAACCATAAGAATGAATGCATGGCGTCGATGATCAAGAAGAAAAGGTTACGATTTCAGCCAGCATATATCCCGCCGCAGCCACGAGCATATACGTGGGGCTTGTGGTATGTGCTATGAGTAATCTTTGGGCTATCCGTCCCTTGTCTTCGTCCAGCGTTGAAGGTGGACAGAAATGATAGGGCCTATTACCTCGAACGAGGACGAAGGTGGATTCGGGAAAAATAAAGATGGAGATGGCAGGAATAAATGTAGTGTTCGACCGGTTTCGGTCTGCGACAATCAAACGCAGAAGCGCGAGAGAGGATGGAACATGGACACACTGAGACGAAACGAACAGCGGCCTCTTTATCACAACAAGTACACCCACAAAAGAGAAATACAGCCTCAAAGGGAAGAGGGTTCTCGTAAACGTGGGGGGATGGCGTGGGCGGCGCTGTTCGTTATCGGTCTTATCGTGCACCAGGGATGAGTAGAAGGTAGGAAAGGGGGGGAAGGGGTGCCAAAGACGAGTGGATAGAAGTATGGAAGTAATAGAGGAGAACGGACGAGCTTCTCGGCAACGAATACCCGAGATTCATACCCAAGGCGTTGACTCGATCTACCTCAATGAGATGACCTTCCGTTGGAAAGAAACGAGTTGCACGGATGTAGCGTGCTCACCAAACGCCAAATCGTCCCAGATCGTCCTCGTTGCACCCTACTCCATCGTCCTGAATTCGGTCATCTGAATCTCGCAGAGACGGCTAAAAAGCAGGAGATAAACGCCGATCTGAGTCCGGTCGACTCTCGAGAGTGCATACCTGATGGACAAGCTGGACGAGCAGAATGTGCGAAAAATCGAGCGCCACAAGTTTTTGGGGACACGGAGGGGCTGCCGGCGGGACAAAGTCACCGAGAGGATGAGGAGGATGAGGTGAGAGGCAAGAGCAGCGTCCGAGCGCAAAATGACGGTACGATCCCAGAGTCACGTCATCACCTTTGTCAGCCTCGGGCATCCGACATCAGCTCGTTCTCCTTCGCCCACCACTCGCGCTTCCAGTTTCGCAAGGTACCTCGAGACTTCGGAGAAAGAGCATGAACCAAAAGAAAGGTGGCCACTTCTATGCCACATCCAGTTAAAACCGCCGACGTGTACGCGACGTGCACAGTTTTCAACATGGATATACACCCCTTTCGCGGTCCATGCTCTTGCCTCTGAGAGAGCCGAAACAGTGTATGGAAGGTGGAAGACGATGAAGAGAATAGAATGATGGTCCCGAGAGCTTATGCCTCGGTACGCAGAGCGCAAAAAAGAGCACGGGGTCTTCAAAAAATTCTTCCTTATCCAACCACACCTGACGACGAGGACAAGGCACCCGTGCGTTGGAGAGGGGATAGGTGTAATTTCCAAGCCAACGTGCTCTTGCTGCCCGAGCGTGTAAACTCTGGGAGTATAATGGAGAGATGGGGGTTTATTGGCTATGATAAGCTGGAGGACGTCGGAGGACAACAAGTCTCGAAGGGCGGTGTAACCTTCTGTTAGATAAAACTAAACATTCGCTCCTGAACGAAAAGCAGAGAAGCACTCGATGGGATGAGTCCCAAGGGAAACGGCGAGGGAAACGAGGAACGGGCAGCAGTAACCTTTTCTAGAATGACCAACAACCAACGTCAGAAGAGCGATCCTGCATCTTGGTCGGAAAAGATGAGGGCAATCATAGGCATCGGTATCGGTGGGAGGCACTGCTCGCTCTGTCGATCACAATTCGCCTTGCCTGGCCGGCAGAAGAGTAAGAGATCAGAACGGACAAAGCCGTGTCCCCCGAAGAGCCTAGAGTAAATGGGGGTTGGCAGAGGAAGCTACGACGGCCAGTTGATCAGTGGGGGTGGAAGAAAGAAGAAGGGGCAGTCACATACCATACCACGCTGCTGCTATAGGTGATCGTGGTCTCGGGATATTATGCGCCAGGTGGTGGGGGTGAGGCTGTGATTCAGCGTGAACTTGGCATACCGTGACGAAACGAGCAGCGATCTCTCTGCCTCTCATGGCCATAAGCAACCCACGGACAATATATTACGCCTCGAAGGAACGAGGTTGATTCCGAAAGTGGGTGATGACGGCAAGATCTCGCTGCTCGTTATCGCTCTTGCGGTCGGCCACAGGTTGTTTGAGGTTGGGTGCTGGTTGTCCGAGGGGAGGATGCACGGATTAGAGGATGGGGTGAGAGAATCGGCAGGGAGAGGGTGGTGGTATACGGACGGGGTTACTGGAGACGAGCATTCGGGATCGCGAGTTTGAGTCGATTTACCTGGTATTGGACGAGATCGAGGATGTAATGGACTTCAGTCGGAAAGGAACGAGTGATATATATAGGCCATGCTCACCAGCCGCTGCCGATCACCCTCCTCACTCCCTAGTCTACTCCGTCATCGGCCCATCCGGCCAAAGTAGCTGAGGAGGCGGGGACGAATCGAGGATGTCTTTGCTTATCTCGAGTGCTTGATGAGACAAGAGAGACGGGACCGATATCCAATACACGAAAGAGAGGGGCGAGCAGAAAACGCAGAGGGGCCACCATGCGACACGGGTAGCAAAAAGACGATGGAGGTGGGAGGGAAGAGCCGTGTTCGAGCACAGATCCCCAAAATGACGAAAGGATCTCACGGTCATGTCACCTCATCAAGGCCTCGGCTTTGTCCGACGCTTCTTCTTCGTCCACCACCTCCCTCCTCTTGCCGCAGCTCTTTGAAGGCCCTTCTCCATCTACCCATCTCCAACAAGTCTTACAGCGCCCTCAGATTCACCAATTCGCGCTCGTCGTCCTGATCCGCCGAATCACCGTTCTGTACCGGCGCTAGGACGATTTTTGAGTAGGGGCAGTGACTGCGTTTCCTTCATCTACCGTATCGCATGTTCATCCATCTGCCCTTCCCTCTCTTCTGTCATCCAGATCGCCGATCCTCCTCCCACGACTGCCCTTGTTCGCAGCCAGTCTATCTCCCGCGATGTCGAGATCTTCTCCCATCTTCTCCCATCCTTATCCATCCACCGGCCCATCGCCCCGTCTTCCCCCTCCCAATCCTTTTTCACTAAACCAACGATTCTCCTTTCTCCGTGATTCCCTCTCTTCATCGCGTCCAACAACTCGATCGACGCGCGGCTACCGCCCTGTGCAGCTCAGACGCACGAACGACCACCCTTGTCTCATGCCAGGTGTTCGGTCGTTCGAGGCGTCTCATTGCAACATCTTTCACAGGCGTAGCTGCCCGTCTTCAGCACGAATCGTTGTCACCAACCCCCCCGTCTGCGGCTGGGCACACCCGTTTGGGGTCCCCTTCTTTTACATTGCCGCATTCCTCGTTTCTGCCCTCGTTTTCTCCGTTCCCAAACAGTCACCTTCCCTTAATGCTCTACGTTCATCTTATACGCGGCCGCATCCTCAGCACTAATCCCTCGCGTTGTGTCTCTTCTCCATCAGATGAATCTTCCTTGCGAAGATCAAACGCCGCACCTGGTAACCCAAGTCAAACTCGCCTCTCGAGGCACATACCTGTTGGCCTACGGTCGGTGCCTCCAGTTGACGTTGTATCTTCCCTCGCGTGCCCTCATTCCTTCATACTTATTCCGCCCTTGCATTTCTCTTTGGATTCATTCCTCGTGTTCCACCCCTTCTATGTGTTCGTGATGACCAAAGACGAACAGCGGGACACAGGACTACGTCTTCAGTCTATCCACCTCGTATACCGCTCCGTCCTCTAGACATTGGGAGTAGCAGATGGATATGAAAAGTACACCATGGTCGTGTCCTGCTGTTCTCCTCTTTCACACACGTACTCGAGCAGGAAGCTAGTATTCATTCGGGTCTATATCTGACTTGAAACTCAGACATGGGCCAACGTCGCAATCGATTTAGCCGGGCCATCACCACACGACTTCTGTCTCCCATAACTTCCGACCCAATTCCCCCAATGCGTCCTATACTTATCATACACTCGTTCGTCGCTCGCTTAACTTCTGATCATCGAACCCAAATACCGTGCTGTCCGGGTTACATGCATCGAACGAGCACTGCAGGCTCCTTTCTACCTCGCATATGCGATCTCTCGGACGCCTGCCGTCTAGGCCAGAGAAGCATTTGGCGAGTTCACGAATTGAAACCACCGTATGCTCGTTTCCGTCTGCGTGTCCGGGTTTTTCGCGCACTTCTTCTCAATGGAAGGTCTTATTTCTGGCTAGAATTTCGCTTGACATCTTGTGCTCGTCTCGCCGTGCATTTCCTTTGAAGCTGTATGTGAATCCGATACGGAGGAGTGTTTCCCTTTGTCACTCCCGTTCCATCATACCTTCGTCCCTACTCTGCTCTCGTCGTACCACGACCTCGACGCACGGCTAATATCCACCCGCCGATCCGAGGAATCAGATTCCATCATCGACAACAGGACGCACAGGGGTACAGCAAATTCTCAACCTGGCCGACATCGTGTCTCCGTCAAGTCGAAAGTGGTTTGGCGAATGGTTGTGATACAGCATCGTATCATCAACTCTGAGATCTGAAGCTCGGTCCTCGACCTGTGGTATCCCTCGCCCTTTGTTACGCCGGAGAAACTGGGTCCCGTAGAGTTCCCTCCTCCTTCTTTCATTATGGTAATTCATGTGCAATAAATATAGATTACCGCCGTTTCGCGAAATAATTAACACATTTCGCTTTGCAAGGACTCTGCACCGGTTGTATGCACTTGAATTTGGACAATGTTCGCTAGAGACATGATCATACATCCCACCTATCGGCATCGGATAAAACCCAACTCAAATTCATCCTTCGTGGTGCAGAAATGATTCGTTCTCAGCCGTGTGCAGCCTCCAGATGTCAAATTAGAAAAGGAAGAAGATACCGAGAATCTGAGATCCCCTAAAGAAATAACAGAATAGTGTCCTGGACCGCCGCTCATGAGATGAAGAATTAGATTTCTGTCGCCGTCGAGTACTAGTCGAAGCCGGTAATGCGTATCCCAGGACATGGAGGTGCTTGCGATCCGTGCGGAAGAAGGAAAAAGCCCGAGCCGTTGCGCACTTCAAGTTCTCGTCGTGATCTCTCGAGCTCAGAGTTATGTTGGACCACGAGTAGCTCTTTTCCTTCAAATCTGGGTGCTGAAGAATCGCCCGGGCGTGAGTCGGACGGCGAGCATAAGTTGCGTTGTTGCCGAGGAGTGGAGGAAAGGAGACGAGCACGGAAGAAGTCCAACGAAAATCTGAATCTAGAAGGCGTCATCCGTATTAAAGCGCGAACGCGGTTTACGTGTGAGGAATATCAATGACGTACCCACTCGCGTTATTTACACTTCTGCGTGTACTGTGGAAATGAAACGGCGGCGGCAGCGGCGGTGGGAAGAGAGAGAGGAAGGCAGGGGACACCAGGGGCGTGGTGTGATAGAGACACTGTCGCATGGCCACACGAAGATGAAACGAGCAGCGAGCAAATAGTGTCGACAAACCGACAGAAGAGAAGTCGTGTCTCGAAGAAACGAGGGTGATCCTCAACGTAGGGTATGACAGAGAGACGCCGCCACTCGTTATCAGTCTTATGGTATGCCAGAGCTCGATAGAGATTGGCGAGCGAGGAGGAACGAAAGATATGGAAGGATAGAGAAATTGTCGACGAACCCTCGAGACCCATACGCCATACCTGTGAGTCGATCTAGCTGGCAATAGTACGGGGCAAAGTCGAGGAATGTCAGTCAGGAGGAAATAAGCTGATATATTCGTCGTACTCACCAAATGCCTCCGTTATACAGCTCGTCTTCGTTGCACCCCTTGGAAGTTGCACCCCTTTCCACCCTCTTGTTTGTCCCGGCGGCCCTTCAGCACTTTAGTGCACTCACTCTATGACGTGCATCGGTTGCAGGTGCCACCCATAGCAGTAGCACAGCGAGCATCATCCGTGCGCTTCTATTTTTCCTCCGTGATCCTGAAGAGGTAGACGGGCCAGAAGGCAGGGCCGGAAAGACCTAGAAAGAGAACAATCCAGACTAGACACCCCTTCCACGTCGGCCCAGCGAGCCAAGTGGGGCTCAAGAGTTAGGATTCCACAAGGAAGGCGCTCGGAGTGAGGGGACAGGATATGGAAGGGCAAGAAATTTGTTCACAATGAGCAGGAATGTGAGCCCACAGATCCCCGACCACAGCGATTTGAGGTTGGAGAGACAACGAACAATCGAGCACCTCGAAAATGACGAGGGCGATCGTTTACTTGTCATGATGTCGCATGGTGGGGAACAGCGGCTTGGATCTAGTCATTGGACATTATGAGGAGAGAAAGGAGCAGAAGAAGGAGAGGATATAGTGTAGCAAGGAAGGACTGAGGTAGGAAGACGATGGGTCAATAGACGAAGGGACACACCTGAACATGCCTGATACTCACTCGAAGATCCAACTCCGGTACAGAACGGCGATTCGGCGGATCTTGCAGAGAATGATTGCAGCAAATCGATGAGTCTCAGTATGTATTGAGACTTGTTGGCGATGGGCAGAGTCTACGGAGGAAGGTCTTCGAGGAGATCCAGCAAGATAGAAAGGGAGTGGTGGACGAAGAAGAAGCGTCAGACAAGGGCCTCTGATGAGAAAAGCGGTGACATGACCGTGAGATCCTTTCGTCATTTTGGGGATCTGTGCTCGAACACGGCTCTTCCCTCCCACCTCCATCGTCTTTTTGCTACCCGTGTCGCATTGGCGGCCCCTCTGCGTTTTCCGCTCGCTCCTCTCTTTCGTGTATTGGATATCAGTCCCGTCTATCCTGTCTCATCAATCACCCCAGATATGCAAAAGCCACATCGATTCGTGCACATCTCCTCAGCTACTTTTGCAGGATGGACCGATGACGGAGGGGTAGACTAGGGAGTGAGGAAGATGATCGGCAGCGGCTGGCAAGCATCCTCTATATATCTTAATCGTTCCTCTCCGACTGAAGTCCATCCCATCCTCGATCTCGTCCGATCCCAGTCAAGTAGGTGTATCGACTCAAACTCGCGATCCCGAATGCTCGTCTCCAGTATCCTCGTCCGTATACCACCACCCTCTCCCTGCCGTTTCTCTCCTCCCTTTCTCACACCCCCGCATCCTTCCATCTGCCAGAAAACACCTAACAGCGCAGAACAATCTCTTGCACCGCAGGACCGATAACGAACAGCGACATCTCTCCATCATGTCCCACGTTGACGATCAACCTCGTTCCGTCGGGACTTGCGTTCTCCTCCGTGGGTTGTTGTTATTGTCCAATGCAGAGAAGTTGCTGCTCGTTTCGTCATGCTGTGCCCAGGCTACAGCCTTGACTGAGACATTGGCCCTACCTGATGCTTATGTCGCGATTCCACGATCAGCTGTGGCGAGGGCGCGGTGTGTGGTGCGCGTAATACCCTTTCTCTTTCCTCGACCTTCGCTGATCAACTCATCTTCGTAGCTTCCCCTATCCACCCCCGCCATCTCTTCGCTGTATCGAGCCCTCTTCCCTCTTCTGATCTCTCTCCCTTTCTATGAGCTAGGACGGGTGAATTTAAACGACGGAGCGAGCAGTGCTGCCTGACTGTCTCCACGTTTGCAATTGCCCGCATCTTTTCCAGTCGATGTAGGATTGCTCTTGTGACGGTGATGACGATTTTCTACTATGTCGACGCTGCTGCTCGTTCCTCACTTCTTCCCGCCGAATGACTTTCCTTTCATGTCTCGAAGAGAGAGATGTGTTGCACGCCCCTGTCCCTTATATTCCTCTACCGCAACCCTTACCCACCATTCCCTGTAAATCCCTCTCCGGTTTACGCGCAGAGTTCGTTCGAACACTAAGAGCACGTTGGCTTGGGAGATTGCACCTATCCACACTCCAACGCACGGGTGCCTCGTGCCCGCTGTCAGCTGTAGTTGGATATATGCTGCTTCAGGCGTGTGTGCTCTTTTTTGCGCTCTGCGCACCGAGGCACAGACTCTCGGAACTGTCATCCTATTCTCTTCCTCGTCTTTCCGCCTTCCGTATACTCGTTCGCCGCTCGCAGAGAAAAGAGCATAGACAGCGAAAGGGCAGTGTATCCATGCTAAAGACCGTGCACGTCGCGTGGACATCGGCAGTTTTAACTGGATATGGAGCTTTCGGTTCATGCTCTTTCTCTGGACCTTGCGAAACCGGAAGCAGGATGGGCATTCATGGCTGGCAATGTTTTATACGCACAACTATGGGGTTGCAGGATTGGCCGTATTTGAGGAGATATCCTGGCGCAGATGTCTTTCCGAGTACGATTCGACATTCATTGAATCTCAGGTTGCCATTCCCTCTTTCGACCCTTGGAATGTCGCCCGCTCCATCTAGAATACGTGCACAGAGTACTCTACACTTACAATCTCCCTATCAGAGTGATGATTATTTCACAAACGATGTACAATCCTACATGCGTAGAAAGACAACATTCGCCGACGAGCGAAGAGAGACACTGATAGTGTTTACGTGTTCTGCCATAATATCCACCTGGTCCACCACATCTAACAGGCGTGGGTGAAGCACAGTGGACATGGATCTGGCTGGAGCTATTAGTGTCCTGCGCACGTTCTTCCGAAATTATGAACCGGTATACCGATAAAAGAGGAAGGAGGAAGGACGGGAGCAGATTTCATGGAGGAGCAGAGGCGACGGCAGACAGACATCGTCTTCGACTCCGAGACTTCGAGATACGAGCACAGACAACCCGTTCGCCTCGGGCAATATATTCTAGAGGCGGCCGCAACCGCAAAGCAGTGGGAAATCGGCTATACATCGAGGGAAGAGAGCGACGTCCGTCAATATCATATGCCATTGAGTGTAGACCTCGATTGTATTTGCTGTCAAATGGTAGGTAAAACACCCTCATCCGGCACACAGTACGAGATGCGAGGGCAGTTTGAGCGCGAATCGGAATACTCGGTGTCAGCGCCTTGAGAAAGGCAGCCGTGAGAATAGCATGCAAGAGAAGTATGAATGGACGAGGATAAAAGAAGTGACCAGGGGAGGAGTATCCTTGTGAGGAATCCAAACGGGATAAAGGCCAGGGGATCTAGACGCGCAGCCATTTATCAGCGTCCGCTTCAGACGCCATGAACGACCGAACACCTAGCAAAAGACAGGGTTGGTCATCCGTGCGTCGGGCTACAAGAACAAAAGCTGCGCGTTCGATCGTTTGACTCGGAGGTGATGGGGAGAGAGACGTGTGGAGAGGAGGGCGGTTGGATGGCGAGGACACAGAGGGAGGACGGTCGTGGGGGTGCCAGGTCTAGACTAGACGTGATCTGTGAGAGGACGAGATGTCTGAAGAGAGTTCAGCATCGCGGCACAGGAAGAAAGACGCACCGAGACGAAACCAACACCTCTGTCCAAAGAACTGAATCCATCATTACCAACTCATCCCAGCACAGAACGATAACCTAGCTCTCGAATCTTGCGGAGCGAGAACGGTCGCTGCGAATTGACGTGTTCGAGTAGGCGATTAGGGGTGTGAGATGGTCTAGACGCGAGTCCTCGCCAACTTCAAGCTGGAGCGGGAAAGAGAGATGGACAAAGGGAAGCCGAGGAGGGTAGTGTTGGGGCGGAGATGGGCGCAAGAGATGTCGCGATCGATGCGAGAGGAACGGATGGGGAGAGGAAGGGCCCTGTCACGGCCAAGTACTCGGAGGCGCGCAGTGCCCACCTTATTGACGGCACCTAGACACCATGAATGACGAGCCGCTCGTAAAGAACGAGTGGCCGTCCTTCGTGCGTCAAGAGCGGTAGGGTAGGCAGCTGCGCGTCACGATGCATCGGTGGAGGCGACGACACCGCGTAGCAGCGTGTCTGGGGAGGGGTAGGGCAGATAGATAGGGCGGCGGCGAAGGCGAGGGGAAGGGGGAGAAGGGAACGAGGAAGCCGGAACGCAGAGAAGTCGCACTGGAAGGGGCAGGGGCAGAGAAGATGCCAACGACGGCGAATATGACAGATCCCTCTGGGATCGACGTGATCTGATAGAAGACGAACTGTAGTGTCTGTGGTATACGAAGTAGAGGAAGTGAAATGCACCGGAATACGGCCAATCTGTTAGAAGATCTCGTCATTCCCGCCCTTTCTCGCCTCCATCCTGACCAGTGACTGCTTCGTCTCCACCTGTCGAACCTAGTAAGCGATGCCAGACGATTGAAACGAGCCGAGTAAGTAGTTTGAGGTGGTGAAAAGAGTTGTTGAGGGGATCTGGTTTGAAGGGAAAAGGCCCTAGCGAGGAGGACGTAACCGTAACGCGGTTGGAACGCGGGCTGGTGGATGAAAGAAACGAGCTGGTGCCGCCGTCGGATGCCCGAAGCCCGAGACATAAACGTGACCGTGTGATCTAATGACGACATCCTTTTCGGGCACTGCGCTCCGAAACCTCCCCCCTTCCACCTTCTCTCAATACCTCTGCGGCGTCAAAGGTCCTTCCGCGTCCTCACACACTCCTGGCTCTCTAGTGACTTTTATCCCTCTCGTAAACTCCATCCATGGTCCCCTTCAAGTGCTTTTCGTAGTCTGCAACATGGATCATGACACGCCTCGAGCCTGCCTTTGCGAGATAACCGAGGGGTAATAGGGTGTAACGAGCGAAGGAGGTTATCAGTGTCTGGGTATAAGGTGCGCACTACACTTATCTTCTGCATACTCTTTCTCTTCTGACTGACGGTCGGTGGACGATGACCAGTACCGGTCATCGTCCACCGTCGATTCCACGCCGCCGCCCCATCCCCAATCGTATCTACTTTACCGATCTCGGGCGATCGTTCGATATGGCCTCTTCCGCAGGCATCCTGCCCTGCCAACACCGTTCTCCCATCTTTCCATCCCCTTCGTCTTTGGATTACCTCATCCCCGCTCGCCGATCTCTCTCAATCTCTGGCACACCACAAGGACGATAACGAGCAGCGCCCCTCCCTCTGTAATACCACACGCATACGATCGCCCTCGTCTCGTAGACATCTGGGTTCCGATCTGTGGTTTTCCAAACCGACTTTTTGGGACGAGGCTCACTGATCGTTTCATCTCTGTGTGCCTATTGACTACTACGACCTCGCCGGTCTCGTCTTGCCCCGCCCTTTTCTTTGTCTCCTCTCGAGCTCTAGTATTCTTGGCCCTATTATTTTCTCTTACATTAACCAAAATTGGGGTCGGAAAGCAATCGGGTACTGCATTGATGTCCTCCCGAGCCCGTTCGCACTTTCATATCATGGAGGCAAGTTTCTGGCTTCGGTTGGGAATGTTCTTTGCATTCCCGCTTCCTATATTCCTGCCGTCTCCTTCCGTTTTTTTGTCTTTGCTACCTCCTTCCCTCGTCGCATTCTCTGCTCGATTGAATAGGAAAAGACTTGGTCGGGTTCCATAACATACTCCTCGCTCGAGATCGTGAATGCGCTCGTTTGTATTTATCAAGACGAGGGGTTTGTCTGCTCTCACCCGCTTCTTTTCCTTTCAGCGTGGGCAGACTGGAATTTCGAGGAACCCTCATCGTTCGTCTATCGAAATTACAATTAATCTTGCATTTACCGCCGGTCTCTCACATATGTACATTTACACCTCCGTTTCTCCGCTCCGCTCTTCGTCCCGCTCTTCTGGATACTCCGCCGGTGTTGACACGCTGAATTTTCGAATTGGACACCTCTCACAGAGATTTGAACTCATTCTCTGCGGTTTGTTCCCATTCTTCACTGTAGGTTTCTTCACATCGGCGGAGACCGTTATGGAGCGAGACCGAGAACATCCCCTCGTGCATGGTGATATCTGCCTCCTTTCCTTTGGCCCCACATCCGCTTGCGCTCCGCCTTCTATGTAGATACTAGATACACTGTCCACATTCTCATCCCTCGCTATCGCTCGCCGCACCACCCGAAAATTTGCCAGCCGACATCGTCCGCGTGCATCCTCATCGCCCCGATCCCATCCTTCTCCGCCATCTCGCCCCCGCCGCCTTTGATGAGCGTTCCTGTTGGGGAAGCTTGGCTGTGAAGTCGCTCAATGTAATCTAGGGTGATGAGGATGGCTTTCAGAGTCCTGGTGTTACGCGGCTAGAACATTGGATGGTTCTGCGATCCGTTTGCTACTGGGAAATTCTTTGTAATTCCACCCTTGCGTCTCGTAATCCTCCTGCCTTGTTGCTTCCCGTCGATCATATACAGTCTTCCGTTCAGTGCGTTATGATCTATGTGTTGTCTTCTCGTCCTTTCACCCATATGCTATACAGCTCGAACCCTTACATCAGCGCTTTTCGCCATTGCTTACATACCCTCAAATCTCGGCATTAAATCGAACTTTGAAATGTTTCGTGAACTTTTGAGTAGGTGAATAATAATCTCTGATAGCGAGAATCTTGTATTCGCGGCATTGCTACGCTACGGCAGATGAGATAATGAGTAAAGCGTCAGAAATATGGCTGTTGACCAACCACAGCTGCCGCTCTACGCGCTACTCGAATCCCATCCGCAGTCGAACCTCGCATAACTAGTAACCCCCAAGATATACTCATAGCCCAAATGCAGCCCGCCCTTCAATCTTCTTGCAGTACCTGTGCATGTATCAGAGGCAAACAGCACAACGACGTTCCACAAGCGATACATCAATCCACCGAAGTACACCGATGCCTGGGAGACGGCGGTGAATTAGTCGGCGGATCGAACGGTTGCGCCCGTGTTGTGCTACTTTTACAATTTCTGTGAGTCGAATATATGCGATGGCATGGAAAAATGGCAGAGGGGGGAAAAGGCCAAAGGCAGAAAGGACGATGTGAGGCACATAGGAAGGGGCATCGACGGATACAAGCGCAGGATAGAGTATAGATAGGCAAGGGCCCTTTCCGTGTAGCACAACTGCCCTTTCGCCGACGTCGGGTTAGGAAAGACAGATAGGAGAGGAGGATTATATCCAGATGCACACCAATGACTGCCCAGCGCGTGTGGTGCACAGTGCGGATAAATCTCCGCGCGTCACGTTCTTTCCTTCGCCTTGCATCGACGATGGGGGAGAAAGGAGGGAGGGCGAGGAGTGAGATACTAAGAGGAATGAGGCGCGTTACTGGGGATGCTGATGAGGAGAGAACGGACGGCAGACGACAGAGTATGATTTGAGGACACTTGGAGATTCTCGAAGGATAATTAAAGAGCGAATCATGGCTTCGTTGATGGTTAACTGCTCATATCGACCAAGGGTCACCAGATGACCCCGATCTCGATGAAGCAGTATACGTGAAATCCACAATTCGCTCTTGCTTCTTCCAAGTCAGAACTCCGGTTTGTCAAAAGATGAATCGATAGAGAAAGAAACAGATGGCATGGCAATAACGACGAGCGAAAAGAGGAAAGGCTGTAATGCAGCGGGGCGGACGGAGAAGAGGGAAGTGTGGTCAGCATATACGAGACAGGACACCCGCATCCACCGTCCGAATGGAGGGCGTGTGGTCTTGTCTAGAGGGATGCCAGTAAACTCCTGCTTCTCATCTCCTTCCCTGCACCGCATATAGGACGATGGAAAGAGGCGAGTCCAAAAGGTTCGTACTTGTCAAGTGTAAACCCAGAGCGGGCGGCGGATGAGTGAAGCAAAGCAAGGATCCTTGTACGGCCGCATGGAGACGAAACAAACAGCGACTGGTTACATATCACGGAACCACATGAGGACTAACGCATCGATAAAAGACGAGCATCAATAATAATATGGAGATCGTGCCCGGTCGTTGCTCGTTCTCGTTCCGACGATGCGCCAGAGGTTGAGGGGTGATGGGTGAGAAGATGGCGACGGTGGGATAAGAGGGATGAATCGCGATGGAAAACAACATCCCATCCGGAGAGAGGAAGGCGATCGACGAGGATGGAAGACTCGAAGGGAGGCCGTGGTCTATATTGATACGATCAGGTGCATAGAATATAAAGGAGAGCGATGAGGAGGAACGTACCGCATTAACCAGCTACAGCCCAGCCCCTAATCACCCCCATCGCCTGACTTCCTGTCCAAGGTCCTCCTACGATCCAAAGGAGACGTAGTACTTGACGAAGATCGAGATCGTTGAGTTATCGAGAGCGGGTGGTTGGACAGTGAGGGTGGATTAATACGGTAGGGCTTTGATAGTAGGCTACGCGTGGAAGGTGAAGAGAGAGTCCGCAGTGGTGCAGTGGCGGCGAGAGGGTGATGGAGGTGGTGGTTGAAGAGAAGGAGCATCATCGTGAGAGGCTCGGTGGGACGAGAATAGAAGGAATCTCGCACGGTCACATTCTGAATCCGTTATTCCCGAAATTCCCGACGCCGTCCGAACGTCAACATCGATCGATCTACAGCGTTGTCCTTCATGCCATGTACAATGATATCTGCCGGTACGTCTCTATCAGTGCGCCTCAATTCTAAGTCACGATCTTCACAGATACCCGCGGCCAGTTATCTTCGACATCGGACTGTATGTCTGGTTCCACCCGCGGCACCTTCATCGTGCTCGCCAACTCGAATCTCGTTAGCGCCAAAGGAGACCCTGGCCCTCGCAAGTCGCTGCCTTGCATATCCACCAACACCCGCATCGTCTCCGACACCCACGGCATCTGCAACCCCACAACCCGCACCATCCACACCCTAACGCGCGTGTCTACTCATCCAGCACGAGGACACCTACACCGAAGGCTGCTCAGCTAGCAAACTCTCCACCTCGTCGTCGCCTACAGACCTCAACTGACACCACTGCGACGGCACACATCCACTCTCTCGTCGAACGCCTCTTATCCTCGAGCTCCTCGCCGTCCTCAAGTCTCCCAATCCGTCCGGCGGTGGGCGTAGATGATTGGAGCACAGGAGATGGACAGAGTGTTCTTCGAGAGAGATATCACGGACAGCGAAGACGGGGACCAATAAAACGGAGGATATCATAGCTCTGACTGCGACTAACCACCGCTCAGCAATGGTGAACTCTTCGTCAATCACAGCTTCCGCACCAGCACCGAGAAACCCACCAGCGTCAGCAACGTCGGCAAGGGCGGCCATGGTGGGTATGCGCTGCCGTCGGGGAGCCCCAAAACCAATCTAGCCCATGCGGCATGTATGCGCTCGTTCTATTCCATCCTTGCAACACCGCAAAACTCCCATCTCGTTCCCCACGTTCGCCCTCGCCACCGGACGGGGATTCTCTTCGAGATACGCGTCACCGTCTCAGTCGGCATCACCCCTAAAATCAACCTCGACTTCTCCTACTCCGATATGGATTTGGACTTGCCTTCGTTGCTCAACGCGCTATATCCCAACGTCGACCCTTACCCCTATAGTACCTCTTCAGCGACACCCATTAGAGTACAGCTACATCCGTGTCTTCATCCGCCCAGGCCCACTCCGCGTCCTCAGCTTCAGAGCATACACGGGCCCATCCGCTGTTGTCCGGCACGCGTTCCGTCCCATCTTGATCTGTGTCCACCCCATCCTCCGCCTCCATATTGACTTCGTCTACCTATACCTCATCCCGGACCTTTTCCTTGGCCGGTCAGAAGTGCCGAACGAGCGCCCAGCTCAAGCGCGATCCGTACTCTCTATTCGGAAACTGGAACAACGGTGCGAATGAGGCAGATGACCCAATGTCTATGCCCGAGGCGCGTTCGCACTGGCCCTTCGCCTCTTCACGACTAATTTTACGATTGTTATGACCATAGAAAAGGAATGGGGCCAGCAGGAGAGGGACGGAAGGAGAAGCTCATACAGCCCGTGTTGTATAATACTTCGGTGCGCATTCTTTTCGCCACTTTTCTCCTCGGACATTGCGTTCTTTCTGTTGAACTTTTGGCTTTCTAGATTCGCAGATCTTGGTGACGCGCGTCTATTCTTGGTCTTGGAGCTGTTATTGTTGGACTGCCCATTTTCTTCCTTCCCTCTATATTCTCACTTCATCTCTTCTATTCCTATGCTTGCATCCGTCGTGTCACTCTCCTATTTTCGATTCCTCGATATCCCTCATCGAAGGAAGGAGCAGGTGGGGTGAAAAGTACACTCCTCGTTCGAGAAAATTAGTCTTATTATGTGCCATTATCAAGAGAAGGAGTTTCTCAAGCCTGTCCCTGGTCATCCTTCCTTCTTGCTAACATGTTTCTCGAGAGAATATCGGATCGCTTTCTCTTACCCATCTCCATCATAATTTCCCTAGAAAGGAACTCTCCCGTCGAGGCAGTATCGCATCTAACTCCATGATAATAGCTCACACCCTTTCTTTCTGCTTTCGACAGGGATTCCTTGCAGCGAAAAGGCAGCTTGTGCCCCAGCGATCTACGGGATTCATTACGGCGGCGTCTGTGCCGTTCACCCGACATTCCATACCCCACCTCGCGGTGATGGCTTCTCGCATCGTTCTCTACACTCTTGCCAGAATGGAAAGGATTTTGAATAACGTCGTCGCTCGTTCGTGGCTCTTTCTCATCCTCGACTCGGGATAAATCCCACACTTGGGTCTTTCCGCTCGTCTGCTCTGGAACACCCGGTCCTTTGTCTCACTGAAAATTTGCATTCACACCCTGTCGCTTCCTCTCTCTGGATCTTTCGTCCAATCACTCTCGGGGGAAAATGCCCTGGCAGACCATCTCTCTTTACGTTTCCCTTTGCCTTTGGCCCCAAACTACTAGATGATGGCTGATAGCAGCTGATAGTACGGTGCCCGCTTTCTTGGGCGCCGAGTCAAATGAAAGAGCAGGTATTTCGAGGAATTCCAACTATCCTACTGCAGCGCACGCGTACCTTGAACGTGCCGACATCTGTAAATGGATATCTCAATCTCTTCGTAAATCTGCTCATTTTCTCTCTCGCTGCACCCACCTGAGGGGCATAAGGCATCGAACCTGGCAAACCCGCTGTTCACAAGTAAACAGAGACTGATCAGAGAGTGCATATCCGAGATTGAATGGCGATCGGAGGATCTCGAAAAAATAAGTAAAGAGCAAGCTAGATGAACTTGGACCCTCCAAATTCCTTGTCTCGACTTGGGTTTATGAAGACACCCCAATCTTAGTCAAGGAGTGCGGGCAAAATCCCCAACTCGCCCTTTTCCTTCGAAATCGGAAATCTTCGGGAAATGGATGGTAGCAGCAACGGCCGACAGAGGCCGAAGGAGATACTAGTAGTTTCAAGACATTCAGACATTGCACAGACGGGCATGTATACATCATAGGGAACAGAGAGGAGGAAAGAGCCACCAGCAACCGTTATATAGTCCCTCCGTATATCTCCCCGCAACTGGCACGTAAGCGTCTGTGAAACGGCGGGTGTCTGGGTGAGATAGTGCGGGCTCTGGATGGACGCTGGGTGGCTCTTCGCGTTTCTTATCTTCTCTGTGATGGGTACGAAGCAACATGGAGAGGACAAGGGCACTCTCGTTCATGACAAGTCGATTCGAGCAGATCCTAGAATTGACGGGGCTTAGTTTTTCTGTATTTCGCATGTGCACCGAGATCAATGCGCTGCGAGAGGGAGAGGGAGAGTGGATGTGGGTATGGGTATAGATAGCGATAATTTTCTGGGTATGTATCCGGAATGAGGAGGTGCAGACGATGCATGGCACGAGAGAAGCATCGATAGAGAGAGAAGACGTGCAATGAGTTGGGGGGGTCAAAATTTCTATAACGACTACCCATATCCGACACACGCACATAATCCACAAAACCCTAGACACTATGAACAACCAAACATGGCACAAAGGAGGCAGCCGGTCATGCATGTGTCGAAGGGACACCTGGGAGAGAGGTACGCGTGGGTTCAACAGGGAATCTTTGGGGGTTGCAAGGAAACAAAACAGGGAGAGTGGAAGGAGATAGGGGTGGGTGGGCGAGTTGCGGTAGATATGAGATTGGATGATCTACAGAGTTGGGTGCACACGAAGAGAGTTGGTCATGACAGCGCCGTATGAGAGAATGAGATAGACGCACCAGAACAGGACCAATCGGTCGACCCAAGAATCCACTTCCGCCAGCCAGGTGCACAGATCGGCCTTTCGCCCTTCGAATTCCGTAGGAGAGGACAATCGGGGAGAATCCAGACAGTCTACGAGGTGATACAATCGTTGATTTTGGGTAAAAGTGTGAAGGTCGTAGATGAACTCGAGCGCGATGGAATGGGAGTGGTGAAAGAAGAAGAGTCCGACGAAGCCGATGAACGACGAAACGAGGACGTGACCGTGGGATCTTATCGGGCCTTCGATCAGATATGTACGACTCCTTCATTTTGCAACCAAACCCTCTCGCCTCCTCGCCACCTTCATCCTGCCAACGTACTCTCTGCACCATTTCTTCCGCGTAACGCTCTATTCAACGCATAATCCTCTCTTCTTATCTACCTCATCAAGCGCTGTCAAAATCCCGATCCGTTTCGTGTCGTCACCGTTGGAGATGACCGAGTAGTGGAATAAGCGGAGAGGAGGGCCAACTGGTGCGTATGGCTCGCCTACTTATCTGAATCGTCCCTTTCAGACTGAACGCCACATTGCATACATCACCCCACTGTAGGCTGCATCTAGCATATCGATCTCAGGCAATCGTCACTCGTGCACTTAACCGCATCCCTCCCTCTCTCCCTCCCAATCGAGTCTCTCCCCCATCTTCCCTCTGCGGTCCGCTCATTACACCCTCCATAAATCTACAGCGTGTGCGTCTTGGAGTCGAAAACGAGCAGCGTTGCGGGTGAATGAGTCCACGGTTGCGAATCGATCATCTTCGTTCTTTCGACGCATGATGGTGATTCTCTCCCGTCACTGCTCATTCCGTCCCAGATTGCTCTTATTCTTCTCGCGTTGACATTCTTTCGGCCTACTTCCTTCATGGATTCCAGTTCTCTCTCTCTGGCCTCTCGCCCTCTCGCCCGATTTCTCTCCTCCAACCTCCATTCCTCTTCCGTTCTATTCTTCCATGCAACCTTCAAACTTCGAGTTTAAACTCCAACCCCCCATGATCTATTATGTTCCATCCCATGCACACGATGCATCGCATTAGCTCGCAAACATCGAGACACACCCAACAGCCTTCTTCCGTGGCAACCAGCTTTTGCATCGTATGTCTATGCAGGGCCGCTCGATTCGTCTCGATGCGAGTCTATGGCAACGCCATATCCCGTGCATTCGACTTTCATTCCCAAGCACTGTAGCCCCTCCTCCCTTTATCTACACGCTCCAAGTCGTCCTCCCTCCTCCTTGCTCAAGCTATCCGTCTCGGTCCGTGCTGTCGTCAGGCTGCATCCTCATCGACCTAATCCCATTGTCATTCGCCATCTAGTCCCCGCAGCCTCTAAGTGACGAGTGTTTCTGCTGGGGGTAGCTTGGCTCGGATTCGTCGAGAAATGGGTCCAGGGCGATGAGGATGGTCTTTGGAAAGCCTGGTGTGATGCAGTTCGACCACGACTCGCATGTTAAATGACTCGGGCTACTATGTGGAATCTCGACGAACGCGTATCTCGTACGCGTCGAGGCAGTAGTGCACATACATAGTAGGTTCTCGAGTCTCGTTCTCTTTTCCTTATCCATTTTACCTAAGCGAACGGAGATAGAGGTTCTCGAGACCGTTCGTTACTACAGATAAGTCCTGGCATTCATTCCGTTCTTCTCCTTTCATAGTTGCCATCGTCCGTACACTTGTCCGAAAATTTCAGAGGGTAAGAGCATGGCTCACGAAGGGCAAGGTCCTTCCAGGTTGAAGACCGCACATGCCTCATATGGTGCTGGCGGTGCCATCTGGATACTTGATGCTGCTTCGCATCCCTCTTTCGGGCCATGCTCTTCCTCCAAAGACTGGATACTCGTCCCAGACGAGACGGGCCTTCATGCTTCTTCCGATTCTCATCTGGCATTGCTATTATGTAGCTGTACGCTGTCAAGACTACCACACCCTCAAGTACGTACTGCGGCGCGAGAGTCATGGCCATGTTTTCGCGCACGAATATATGGACACTAGGCTACACATACCATGGATGGCCCCCTTGTTTCGCCGGTCCCATCTAGACACGTAGAGCTCTTCAAGATCTGTGGACGCTCGCTAGGGAAGGTTCGATAAAAGAATTTTGAACGCTAGGAAATAAAATCATTATTTCATGAACCACAGTTTATTATACACACGCTGCATTTCCAGCTATTAATGCCCGCCAAAGGGGAAGCTTTATTCTGCCGTATAGATGAGCGAGATATACTAGAATACAGAAAGAAATGTCTCACAGTGTATGTAGCTTAGGGAAGAAAGAAGTAGGAGAAGACGGCCGAAGCCTTGCAGATTGGCAGAGATGAAGCCATTGAATCTATCATCAGGACTCTGTACCCAAACATCCTCTCCAGAATTAGGTATTCCGAAAAGTGAAAGCGATTCCGAAGGGCTAGGACGTCTCGTTGGTGGATCAGAGCCTTAATCTAGAAGCTGCAATAGCAAAGAAAAGAGTATACCCACAGCGATATTCCGACGCGTCGCTCACAGGAGCCATGGATCAGGAAAGAGCCCACCCAGACTTCCTCGAGGCCACGATAACTACCCTTAACCGAAGATCTCTGTGAGACGACGGCTGGTGCAGGTAGATATGGAGTCAAGCGCAAATGGTGGGTGGGATTCTCGGTGTCTGAATATCTGCGGGGAGGGACAGGGCGCAGGAGCGGAGTACATAGAGGACGTAGTTGGCCAACGTCCAGTGTCTGAAGCTGCGTACACTACAGAGTGCAACCGAGGACGCGTGCACCGTTAGCACTATTTATGTACATGGAAGATACGAACAGAAAGACACCGATAGCATGCAGCTACTGGGACCCAATATCCACCTGCTCCATCACGTCTTAGGCTAGACGCGGGTGGAGCATAGTGGGTATGGACGTAGCTGCTGCTATCGGTGTCCTGAGTATTCTTCCGGAATTATGGACCGGTAAATGAATAAAAAAGGAATGGGGGAAGGACAAGAGTAGAATGCACGGAGGAACAGAGACGACGGCAGACAGATACCGCCTTCGATTCCGAGAGTAGGAGAGGGAGTAGAGACGAAGGAGGGAGGGCGGAGATGTGAGTGTAGCCCAGAGAGTGAAGAGGACCAGCGAAAGGAGAATGATATAATCGCCCACAACCCAGCCGAGGACTAGGGCGAGAAGCAAGAGGTGTGTGGCGACACGACTGCTGTCCGCTGGGGGCTCTCTGAAAGACGGAACGCCTCGAGAAAAGACCGTGGCGATTGCTCGCGCGTCGGAGCGACGATGGGCTGGGAGATGTGTGTTGGAGGGGCTTGTTCGAGTCCACGAAGAGCGGAAGGCGGAGAGAGTCAGAGAGGAGGGAGATTGGTCGGAGGGGATGGATGTGGCCAAGAGAAGAGCAGACAAGGGGAGATCCGACAGGTCGAGATATCCGAGATCGGGAGGTTCTAGGGAAGGCGGCATACATGGATAGAATCGGTTCTTATAGAGCTGCGTGTGAGAGAAGGAGATAGACGCACCAGAACGTCGCCAACCTGTCGACTCGAAGATGCATTCCTGTCTGCCAGTGCAGAGGCGTGTTCCGCCTTTCGAATTCCACGAACGAGGACGATCACAGAAAATCCAGGGGGTCGAGGCGATGATGCGCTTGTTCACGTTGCTCAGTGAAGGCGAGGAAGCATAAAGACCGTCGGTGAACTCGAGGGGACGGGAAGTGCTAGTGAGTGGTGAAAGGAAAGTCCAACAAAGCCGAGATGACGAAACGGAAGCGTGACCGTGTGATCTTATCGTCATTTCGGGTCTGCACACGGTTATTCCCTCCCACCTCCATCTCGCCTCCATCTTCCACTCGTCACCTTTGTCCCACCGGCGGCCCTTCGGCGCTCCGTCATCGATTCATCCTCCACTCGTTGCGAATCTTCTTCGTATCGCCTAAATTCACTTATTCGTTCCATCCCGTCCTTCACTCCATAAGCGACATTCCAGATCTCAATTCACTTCCTACCTTCGCAGCCTCCTCTGCAGTGCGCATGACGATCGGAATGAGGTATAACGAGGCTGAACTTATGGCCGAGGAGTCTGCGCTGAAGATGGCTGAGGTGTGTAATCCGTCTTTTCTTGGTGGGTTTTCTCGTCTTGAATTAGGCCTGTGTACTTAGGAACAACGGCGAACCCTCTTCCGGCCACTCAAGGCCGTGAGAGTCGAATTCTGGCACTTGGATGGACAGCGCGTGATGAAGATGGTGTTTAGGAAGCTACAGGTGCGTGCGGTTCCCGCTTCGTCATACACGACTCGTTGACCTCATCCTTCGTAGCTGCCAAACGAACGCATCCGCCTATCTCCTTCCACGAATGCCCACACCCACTCCACGACGTGCCTTCGTCATCACGCTGCCGCATCAATTGCAGATGCTACTCGTTGCATCTCCGTCGTCGTTCGCACCAGAAGAGACCTTCTACGTCCCACGGAATCCACGCGAATCGAGGCCCTCTCGACCTTCCATCCCCCACCGCCTACACTGCCCAACAACGGCAAAGCCAAGCTCAGCACCGCAGCTGAAGCTCTCCCAAGTGTTCGTTCGCACTCGTCAACGTCATGCAAGCGTGGAGACGGCAAACACACTCATTCGCCTGCGAAAGGTCCCTTCTTAGATCGACCTTATCCCTCTCGGCGATTCCGACACTTACTTGCACGGACGTATACCAAAGACCATGGTCAAACGAGACATCACGCCGCACCGCCATCCTCCGCGGCCTTCGATTGTGCTGAGAGGTCGTCTTTTCAAGCACCCAGCGCCGCCTCGTCTGGCACTGGCGGAGTTGGTAGATGAAGAAGACGAGATAGAGGGAATGGTGCTGCCAACGCCGAGGTTCTCGAGAGTTTCGTACCCGGCGTCGTGTCGGGATGGGCAAGAGCTAGAGGAGGATCTGACGCTGGTGGTGGCCGGCAGCCGTCCGTTGGACGTTCCACGGCCTCCTTTAGAGGCGCATACACCTACGGCACCAGCCATACCACACTCGTGACGACCGTTCCGTTCCCACCTCGTGATGCACTAGCACAACATCGCCGTCTTCACGTTCCACCCGTTCGCCGCCCGAGCAGAGCGTGATGTCGTTCTTAGACACACGTCCTGCTCTCATTTCTATTCCCATTTGCACGTCAAGCTCAACTTCAACCTCACCATCGCCATTTGCATCCTCAAGCATGACCTCAGGATTAGTTTCGAACTCGGGCACGGACACCGACGCGGACGTCAACACCGAAATGGAGGGGGACTCGTCCTCGTGGCTCGATGCGTCAACTACACCCTCTGCCCCTACACGTCTTCAGCGAAACCACCATACCTCGTCGTCATTCTCCTCCGCCCAGGCCTACTCCCCGACCTCATCGCATATGCGGCCCCTATTTGCATGTCAGTCACGCGTTCCACCTTATCTCTCCCCTCATCCGCCTTTTTGTCTCCGTCGCAGGTACGAAATGCCGCACGAGCGCTATGCTCGAGCTCGATATCCTCTTATTCTACAGCGTCGCGGCAGTCGATAACAACCTGACGTCGATCTCCGTTACGGTGCTTGCGTGTCATGCAAATTTGCAAAACTTACGACAGACGGGCCCAAGACGAGCCGCGGGCTATTAGAATGTGGTGGATGCTAGGTACGTGTTCCCTTCGTCGGTCTCTTCCTTGTGTTCTTGTGGCTGGCCGTTTCCTTCTTTTCCATCGAGCTTTGGTCTTCCCGTTTCGTTTTGTGGTTTGCTTGGCTAGTTCTCATTGTGCGTCGAGCATTCATTTCATCATTTCGTGTCTCCTATCTCGAATGGTTCGCATTATCCGCTCTCCGTCCCCGCCCTGTGCTCCGATTTCAGGAGGAGCTGTTGGAATTTCTATGGCTGGATACAACGATGTTTGTTGGCCTTCGACGGCTGGGCTCGATTCCTCCGAGTTTCTGTCTGTTATTCAAGTTCGAGACTGCTGGCGTGGTTATCTCTCCGTGTACTATTCGCGCTGTTGCCATGTTCGTCTAAACATTTCTTTTTCACTTTTGGCGCTCAACGTTGCTCATTTACCCATCGAAACTTTCGCTTCGGGTTTCGTTCATATGTTTTGGTCTTTTCGTTCCTCGATTGCCGGCTTCGCCGTTTGCAGACGAGACAAATCCGTTTTGAGGGCGTTTTGAGGGCCAATACGCTTCTCAGAGTCCCTTGAGGAGGAGCGGGTGGTGTTCGGAAATACTTAAACGCACTCCTTGGTCCCGACATTGCGCTCTCATGAGTGCTCGCCGTTTGCGTAGACTCTGGTGTTCTTCCATTTCCGGGACCTTTATCATCTCCTTCTCGTGTTTCCAAATCTCACAAGAGAACGCACAACCGCGCTTCCAAAGAGAACAAAAGCATGGCTTGGGATGAATTAGCTTTTATCCACGTCAAAGATCATAGTGTCTCCTAGACATCGGTGGCTTGATCTGGATATAAGTTTTCACTATTCGCCCTACGTCATGCTCCTTTTTCCGAGGGCGCGAGATTGTCTTGCGCGAATAGTTCGAGTTACCATCATCCTGCGCTAGTTATAATGGGTGGTGTGTTGTTATGTCCCTCAAATTAAATTTGTATCCACAGAGCACGTTTTTGACACCCTAGCGGCAGGTAGTTGGAAGAATGGCACCTTTGTACTCGGTCCGGCGGTCTTGCCAGCCGAAAATATTAATATCTGAGAACTACAGTCTACGTTCTTGGACTGAAAGTGTCCGACGATCGCAATGAGAGGAGGTGGAGCATATTTGCATCAGGTATATAAACGAGACAAGCTAAAGGAGTACGCCACAGAAGAGGGTATGATTTCGCTGTACTCCTCACATTGTCAGTGACGGTATCCAATTCCCGAGCGACCGTAGGCGGACATTTGCCGTGGAATTGGGGATGGGTGGTAGTACGAGAGTACTGTCTGATTCTCGAACTATGAACGAGCGCTAATTTATCTCGACTCATGAAGAGAGAGAAGAAAGAGGATTGTCTAATGTACTCTCGCAGACTTTATTTCGCTCGAAGCAGGAATGTTCTGCCACAAGAGTCTGCATATCAGAGTTGTACAAAACGAGGGCTCTCTTTGAAGCAGCGTACGAAGCAGCGTACGAAGCAGCGAGCAGGCCGCGTACAGACCATGGCACCTTGAGTAATATTTCTCGTGGTTATATAGTACCCATGCGCGAGAGAATATATGCAAGGTAGTGCCAACCGCTGGACTGCCCGTTTGACACGCGTACCTCGAACGATGCTCTGAACGATGAGGAAATGTCAGTTTCATCGGGTGAATTTCGAGTAAGACGATGCCGTACATGGCGTACTTAGAGGTGGGCGAAGCTGGGGGGCACAGAGGGATCCACGCATTTGAGATATCCACTTGATACCTCACAACGTCTAGAGGACGATGGAAGTACGCTAAACGGATAGAGCGCAACTATGATCATCCGTGTCCCGCTGCTCATCTTTCAGCATCGCGAACGGTGGGCAAATGGGTGGAAGGCGAAACTGGAAATTAAATGAGATGGCGTCGAAGGAAGAGCGAACAATGGGTAGGACGTAAAGGGAAATCCAGAGGAAAATAATGAGAATGAGGAAGCGTGACACACGTAGAGAAAGGATTGCAAAAGGAGCAGGATCAGAGAGGTAAGTCTATCATCGGCCATAGTCTGAATATTGTTGGCGCAGCAATGGAGAGACAGCCGGGTGCCACAAACAACATCGTAGACCTGCAGATCTATCGCTACATACTTCAGACATGTAACGATTGAATGCCTCGCAAAGGGCGGGGGCAATCGTATATGTGTCAAGATGATACGCGGAGGATTTGCACGTCGGATCGAGTCGTCATGGGTAAACCGGTTATTAGGAGAGGAAGATATGGAGAGGGGTGTAGTTGTCATTTAGAGAGGAAGAGCTTGGGTGGGACGACGAGGCGGTGGCCCGGTGGAAGGCAATATCGACAATGACGGAAATCTGGCAGGTGGATCCGAGGTACAGATGATCTAAAAGAGAGAACGAGGGGTACGGACAAAGTGTCTGATACCATAGATGAAGCCAGACGCACCTGAACATGCCCAATGCCCACTCAAAGATCCATCTCGGCCATCCTCCCAGTAAGAATAGCGATTCAGTGGGAAAAGGTCTTCGAGGAGCTGCAGCAAGAGAGGAGAGAGGAAGAGGGTGTCAAACTACCCTCTGAACATCCATGAGACAGGCACAGATGTCATAAGCCAGGCTTGATCTTAGAATATTTGAAGCGTACTCTAAAGCAGAAGATAATGCGACAGAACAAAGTTCCCCTGCGAAACCTCAGCCTCGGCACCGTCTATGGTCACTTACTAGGTCAAGAAGAGCAAGACACCGAGGACACTAGGGTGCGTATTCAACATACCTGCCTGTTCCCGACGTCTACTCGACGCGGGTGAGGCGGTAGAGTACAGCACTCATAGCCGGTGTCCTGCGTTTGACAGTGAACTGGGAGACGGGGGCAGAAGGCAATAAGATAACGCGAAAGGTATACACGGAAAGAGAGGGACGAGAGATGGGTAGAAGAAACAAAAAGACAGAAATGAGCCACTGATGCATTTTTGAGAACTGCACGAGAAGTAGGACTCCTCGCGTGGTGTGGGGTCCGAGTGCAGTTCGAATGCAGATCCCAAATGCCGAGGTCCGCATCTCGAGGACTGTATGGCCGGGTCAGGTATTCCTGGCATATATGTGGATTCTCACTCACATTCCTCGGCAAACTGCTTTCTAGAAGAGTGCGAAGATCATTCGCACTCGTCTTGAGAGAGTCATCTGCCTGTCGGTATGAGGATGGGAGCCGCATCCCGTTGTTCATGCGAGCATGGGTCGAGGGAGGACAGGAGGAGGCATGTAGCAATCTGCGAACGAAACGACGGGGGAAGGAAGAGCTATGTCTTGGTCAGTCACTCGGAGACACGCAGCGCCTCCGTTCTCGACTGTCGACTGCACCTAGACACCACGAACGACGAACCCCTCATAAAGAGCATGGGGCGGTCAATTCTTGCGTCGAGAGCGATAGGGAGAGCATCTGCGTGTCAGAATGGATCAGCGGGGGGGAAGAGAGTGCGGGAAAATGTGGCTGTTGAATAATGTGGAAAGGTGAGTGAGGGTGCAGGGTGGAGAGAAGGGAGTGAGGAGGTGCAGTTGTAGATGCAGGTGAAGGGGAGATGACGTTGAGTCTGATGGATTGATCTGCAATCGAGGACATCAGGGACGAGGCACAGAATCTGTGGAATGGTTGAGGAAGAGACACGCACTGGAACGCAGCCAATCCGTCAGAAGATCCTGTCATCATCATCTCCAGCCCCTCAGTGCTCACACAAAGCCACACTGTTCCTCGAGCCTGGTGAGCGACGCTGACCCAAGCGAATAGAGAAGCTAGAGGTGGTAAAAAGAATTTTCAATTGGATACAGCTCGAATGGTAAAGGCCTCGACGAGCTCGAGCAGGACGAATCGTGCGCGTGAGTGGGTGGACGACAAGAGGAAAACGAGCTGATGTTGGATACCCGAGGCCCGAAGTGGTGACGTGACCGTGGGATTATGTCGTCGTTTTGGGCCTTCGGGCCTGTTGAAGGTTGCTTTTGCCTCTTGCCTCCATCATTCTCTCGTTGACTTTCTCGCACCGACGGCTCCTCCGCGTCATCCAGAAATTCGTCATTCTCTGTGTACCTTACATTCTCCTTGCCCAGTTCGGGCCATCAGGCATTCTCGCGAGGCGACGATCAAGACTCAGATCAACATTTATCTCCCGCTTTTCAGCCCTCTCTGCGTGATGGATGAGTTCAGGACGATAGAGCAGGGTGAAACGAGGAGGATCTGTGAATATGTGACATCTGGTGAGCACACTACATCCGTGAAACTCGTTTCTTTCCAACAGAATGTCATCTTATCTAGGTAGATCGATTCAACGCCTTGGGTATCAATCTCGGGTATTCGCCACCCAGAACATCGTTCAACCTACTCTATTACTCCTATCCTTCTATCCACTCGCCTTCGGAACCCTTCCCCCCCTGTCCCATCCTCTACCGACCCCTAGCTCACCACGAGACCGATAACGAGCAGTGCTGCCCACGCCATCCCCCACATTTACGAGAACCCTCTTTTCTTTGAGGCCGTATTTCTCTTCTGTGGGTGTACTTTTCGTGATAAAGAGGTCGCTGTTCGTTTCGTCTCAGTGTGGCCAGGTTACATCCTCCATGGGGCTTCTGCTTTCGATTTTCAGCACATGGAAATAGGCCGAATGCTTGCACCATATCCGTCCTGTGTTCTCCTTTGTCCACTCCCCTTTCTTCCCCCTTCTCTTCCTTGAGATCCGACATCAAAGGAAGGAAGGAGAGAACCAGGTTCCGGAGTACACTCCTTGTTCGAGGTAATAGGCCTATCATGGGCCATCACCGAGACAAGGATTTATCTCGTCTCGTAACCTGTTTTCCCTTCCTTCTGCCTGTTGATGTGCCTACAGCGGGGTGATCGTGTGGATAAGGAAAAGGAGAAACACACACCCAAACACCGTAACGAGCGGCTCTGAGGTGCGAGGACGAGTTCCACGGCTGTGCGGCTCTAACCAGGGGGCTCGTACGACTCGAAGACGGACTACGAACGAGGGCGCTAAGCGTGGGAATGGGACGACGATGACGGCGAATTCGAAAGACAAGGTGACTGCGGGTCGAGGCGGCGAGTCGAAACGAGGCTGAGAGGCGAGAGACGACGAGTACGAGAGGCGAGGATGAGATACGAGTGCCCCGAGTGGGCAAATGAGACGAGGAACTGTGTGTTATTGCATAAAAGCACGAAATACAGAGGTTTTTATACTATGAAGAAAAAGGGAGACCGGCAGGGAGTGCGTTGCCGAACCGGGTTCAGGAATAAAGATAAAGAGAAATTTTATAAAACATGAATGAAGGAAAAAGAGAATAAGAGATGAAACGACGAGGCAAGGGGCAGGGGAGGTAGCAAGACTTGCCTCAAGCGGAAAGAGTGGCGCGCCGAGCGCCTTCGTGCACATGGAGAGAGCTGGTGATGGTCACGGGGATAGCTGTGCTTGCTGAGTGATCATTTGTGGCCTATTGAGTCGCTTGGGTGATTGTTATGACGCGTCTACGAGGTGTCGGAGGTGTGGTGAACCCAGATCGCGATGACGAAGTGTTTGAAAGAGCCGTTTTGCGTGATTTCCGGGGTTAGAAGCAGAGCCGGCTCATCACTGTCCTTCCTTAGAGCAAACGACCTCGATTCGACTTCCTACATTGTCTCCTCCGGGTTGCCTCTCAGACGTTAAAATTGCCTCTCATATTGTCGCTTTCTCTTCCCTGTCCCTTCCCTTCCCTCTCTATTGTCATTTCTCTCTGCTGGCGATGCAAGGCGAAGAAAATAGACGGACTGCCCGAAAATGTTCCATGGCGCATACCACAAGCCCCGCGTGTGCGCTTGTGGCTGCAGCAGGATATGCTGGCTGAAACTGTACCCTTTTCTTCTTGACAATCGACGCCGTGCCTTCATACTTATGGTTCACCGAGTTCCGCCTCTTTCTTACATGCTCGAAGAGTTGGAACAGCGCATATATTCAGGTTCGTGAAGACGAATCGTGTTCCGCTGCCGGCTCAAGGTCATAATAATTAGGAAATACGAGAATCGAGGAGATCATTCCCGCGTAGAGAAAAGGGCGAGTATATTGGGAGAGATCTGAGCGGTACGAACGGTCGAGGGTCTTCGAGGCGTGCTGACTTCGAAGCGTGCTGACTCGTAGATTAAACAGCCAGAAAATGATATCGATGCCATGTACTCTGAAAGTCCGAGTCAGTGGGGTGTGTGGAAAGGCACCATGGGACGCATCATAGAGAAACAGAGCGCAGCAAAGAGCCCTCCAGCACTTAAGCGAGAGATAATAATCATTTATCTCTCCCCACCGGTCACCGCAGACAGCGGGAGGTGTGGTAAAGATAGAGTCAGATTCGCAAGGACGCTGGGTGGCTCTTTGTGTTTCTTTTCGTCGTGATGGAAGGTATGTGGAAGGAGGGAGATGGAGAGGAAAGGGCGGTAACATCCACAATTTATCCGAAGGCTCCCCGAGGGAGAAAAGAAAATGGAACGACGAGCGTTCAAGAATTGAATTGAACTGAATTGAAAGACAGTAAGCAAAGAGAAGTGGTGGAGAGCAGGCCATTTTCACGATACAAAGATGACTCAGCCATAACGAGAGTCGCACCCCCTGGCTCCGTACAGAGTTATAGCGCATCTCGCGATTCGAAGCAGTAAATGGAACAGAGCCCCTCCATGTACGGAAGACGAAAATAACAGGACACCGATGATCAAGGTTTACGCTGGTGGTAATAGCCACCCGTTATCCCCAACGTCTATCCGACGCGGGTGGTATGGTGTGGGTAGGGAAGAGTGTACCTATCGTCATCGGGGTCCTGTTGTCGATCTTTGGTGATTATGAAGCGGGAAAGCGGGTGGGAGACGAAGGGCGACGGAAAAGAGAACGACGCTCTTGGTTATGAAAGAAGGGAATCGACCGAGAGAGTATGCGGAATAGAAGAGGAAGATTCAAAGGGGATGGCGGACGGGTGGAGTAGCCTAGATATTAGTGTTACCATCGTGAAATCATCCAACCTTCACGATACACCACCACGATCCAACCGCAAAAGAAGGAAGGAAGAAGGAAGGAACCAGAGGACAATTACGAAGGGTTTTCAGAGCCGAAATGGAGACGGAATGGGGGAAAGAACGGACTGGGGCGGTTCGAAGTTCGAACGAGGAGTGCAGATTAAGAGGTACGTGCGTCGGAGACTCGGGTGCTTCTGCTCGCTTTGGACGAGGGCGTAGCATATGAAGACGGAGGGCACGGAACGACAGAGGACGAGGCATGAGCACGCCAGAGAAACGGCAGCGAGGATCGGCAGAGAATAGGGGCTATGCCACCATGCACGACAAGGATGAAGGAGAGTAGAATGGCGTCATGACAACTAGGATGCGGGGTGCGCAACCACTGACGGATTGAGTTATCACGACGCTATGGACGAACAAGCCCCTCGTAAAGGTGGAGGGCTGCTGCCTGCGCATCAGAGATGCACAAGATCAGGGACTGCGCATCGGATCCAGTAAAGAGGAGAGGTGTTGGAGAGAGAGGTCGACATGAGGGTGAGGGCGGAGGAGCGAGGTGACGAGGAGGAAGTTCGAGAAGGAATGGGAGAAGTAGGAGGGAGCGACGAGGGAGGCAGATGGTGGAAGAGATTGCGAGATTGCGAGAGATATCGATCAGTGATGGTGGATCCTATAGGGTGGTGGGCCCAGATCGTTGTGGCATCGCACAGATGAGGTAAATAAAGGATGTCAATTGTCGCAGATCGTGTGAGAGAGGGGGGGTCAGCGCACCCAGCGCCATTCCCCAAAAAGCTACTACCGCCAGCGCAGCACGAATGAACGATGTTTGGGCTTTCGAATCTTGCTGAGCGAAGATGACTAGAACGAATCGGCGAATTTGAGGAGATGGCACATGGCGTTGGCTGGCACAGGCGTATAGAAGGAATGGAAGTGAGGCGTTCGAGCTGGACGGAAAGGAAGTGGCGGTCGAAAGAAGAAGACTCCGATGACGCCGAATAACTGGGCGAGGGTATGACCGTGTGACCTTATCGGTCGTTTCGGACATTTGCTTCGACTCTTCGACTCTTCCCTTCCGCCTCCATGGTCCTCTCGCCGCCTTCCGTCCCACTGCTGCACTCTCCACACCTCTTCTGGTCTGTAACGCTCCATTCATTGCGTAATCTTCTCGTCTCGTACGCCTCTTTGACCAGTCTCGAAAGCGTCGGTCTGTTTCGAGTATCCTCGCCCCAAGACGGCCGAGTGGTGGTCGGGTGACAAGGAGGGACAACTGGTGCGTACGATTTACCTGTCTAAGTGCTTTAATTCAGGCTGAATTATATATCGTATACCTCGCGCTATCCTGGTCAGTATCTGACGTATCGATCCCGAATAATCGTCGCCTTTGCCCTCAGCCACTTCCCTGGCTCCCTCCCTATCGAGTTCATCTCCCATCCGCCCTTTGCATCCCCTGTCCGCTCATCGCGTTCATATTTTATAGATATTTCATGCGTCCTGGATCCGAGAACAAGCAGCGACAGGAGCGAATGTGTCCACGTTTGTGATCACCCTCCTGTCGAGGCATGATGTTGACTTCACTTCCGTAGTGTAGTTCCAATCTCGCTTCTTCCACTGCTCGTTCCGTCCCAGTCCACCCATGGTTCTCTCTTACATCGGCATCTCCCTACTTCCTCTATAGCCCCTGATTGCCTTCGTCTCTTTCTCCTCCAACGTCCCACGAGCGCCGTCCATGCGCATGTTGTTATCTTTCCCCTCGGTCTCAGCGCAGGAACGGGCGAGTGGGTGACGGACTGATGGGCCCTTCACACCGAACTCGCGCTTCCATACGGACGGGAAAGAGGTGGAAGAGAGTACTGGCTTATCGTTTATGTTTCTGTCCTTCTTCTCGATCGGCCTTATGGATTCTTTCCCTTCAAACGTCTGACTCGCGGTACCGCTCGAATTGGAAGGAACGAGACACGGCGGCACTAGAACTCCTCAGTCATGGGTCGAAGCGCTCTCGTGGACCCTCACCATTGACGAGGAGCTCGAATTCATTCTTTGCACTGTTCCTTCCTCTCTCCCGCCCCACCATGGACGCTATAATTTTCCTTGAATTTTCTTTCTTTCTTTCTTTCTTTTTTGCACCCAAGCTGTATCAGCGCAGGCATCAATCTCTTCTTCACCTCGGCCTTCACCCCGCTTCATTCTCCATCCCCTTCTCTCTCACACCAACCCCATCGAACGGAGGAGAAAAGACCCGGTCACCTCATGTCCATCCAGACCGAACACCACACACATTGGTCGAACGTTGGTGGTTGCTCCTGGATATACTCAGTTGGAAGAGACCGGTATTTTCTCCTCTATCGTTCGTCGCTGTGGTTGCGGGCTCTACGAGGTAACTCGGAGCCAAATAAATGTTATGGAAATCTTCGGATTCGCCGTTGATTATAGGTATCACGCTCAGCCCGCATGTCAACCCTTCGAACGAGATATTTCTTCTTTTTTGCGGTACCTGCAGAGCGGGGATTCTGCTTATGGGTTGGCGAGTCTGCGTTCTGGTATTTCTGTTTGACCTCGTTTTTCTTTATGCTTCATGTTCCGATGAGCGCTGATCATTTTTCTTGCATAGTACTCGATTTACGGTTCCCAGACAAATATGTTGTATTTTCGTTTGTTCGAGGATACCGCGCCTTCTATTAGTATAGGGCTGTCACACTTGCCTGGAGTTGAATGGAAGGTTCTGTCCGTCTTATCCTTTCCTCCCAAGTACAACCCGCGTCGTCGATGTTTTCGTGCTGATTTCACCTTGCAGAACTTCCACGCGACCGGTCTCTTATCTCGGAATATAACTCTTCTTTGTGTCAGTCGCTCTTTTACATTAATATAATCACATAAGGCGCTCACGAGGTGAAGCCATAGTCCCAATTTACGGAAGAGGAAGAGGCTTGAGACCTGAGCGAGTTGCCAGGCGAGTCTTCCGTGGCAGTCAAGATAGAGGTTCGAGTTCATGTGGCTCCCGATAACATCGTAGGCATATCTCAATCTGGTGGCGAGTCGAATCTAATAGAATCATGGAAAAGTACCGCAAGTTTTCATGAAAGTTACCTGTGTGCTCGGCCGTGGAGGCGCCATTGCGGGCCGCAATTCGCCCGAAATGGGAACCAGCTCGGAGCCCGTGCGTCGGCCGAACCTCCCACGCTGCTTTTGTCTCTAACCTTCACCGTCCTCTTTCTCCCACTGTCGGTACTCGAGCTCTGATAAGGCCATGCTGATCGCGATAAGTCGCCGATCTTGTTTCGTCACAAACGACTCTACCAACGCAGGACGACTCGAGGTTGGAATGTGGGGGCGCGATAGAGATTACCCGCGAGGAGTTGTTACTGGTGCGCACTATTACTCTTTCTATTCCTCTACCATTCGCACTCATTCTTGTCTCGTCGTACACCCCTCTGTCGCAGCTAGATTCGCATCTTCCATCGCGATCTCTGGCAATCGTCGGTTTCAACCCGGAGTGCTCCTCCCATACATCTATTTCTTCGCGGATGTGCATCTCTCGACCCCGCCCCACCATGTCGAAAACGAGCGGCTTCCAGTCCATGCGACCTGCCCACGTTATAGACTGCCCTCGTTGTTTCGAGATGAGGGCTTCTCTTGCGTGTTAACTGTTGTCTGGTAGGCCTGGTTCGCTGCTCGTTTCTTGGCGTCGTGTCGGCGATTCTCGGGTTGATCTTTGTTGCCACCTCTATCTCTACTCACGTCCTAATGAGACGCATATCTCTTGCGGTACTGAACGGCATCACGGGATATTTGAGGTGTTGGAACCAGCAAGCTCCCTATCCGGTGTTTCTCCAGATGCAAGTTCAATGCGCGTCGTCATTCTGGGGGTGTGGGCCAGCTTCTGGTGGCTCCGAGTCCTGGGTGATATCTTGTTTCCTTTTTATTCCCATTTTGTCCCGCTTCCACCCATCTTCTCCCATATCTTTTGACGGCCGGGACTATATGTCTCCTTAGTATCTGGCTCTCCGACGAAATCTCAAGCAACGTTGGACATCTACGGCTGTGAAGGAAAAGACTAGGGCAGATACCATAAAACTCCTTGGTCACGATGTCGTACGCTTTTACGCCCAGTCGACCCGAGACAAGAAGCTTTTCTACGTTCTGCCAAAGTTGTTTCCTTCCAATTGTACGACCGTCTCGCAACGTCGTATATTTGATCTTTCATTTTACCTCGGGCACACATCAATTTGGGTTGCAGGCCTCTCCTTCTCCCTTTTCGCACACCGTGCTTCTTTCGCCACACTGATATCGCTCTTTTCGTTGCTTCCACTCTTCGTTGCAACCACAGTGGATTACAGAGCGAAGAGCAGGACCCTGCTCGGTCGCTGACGGATATCCGTGGTTCGAACCACCTGGAGATGCCAATACACGACACCGATATCCTCGGGTGCAGACAGATTAGTCCTGCTCTTTCTGCTCGTGATCCTTTCTCTGGTTTCGTATGTTTCACTTGTGTCTGTCCTTTTCGTCTCTTCGCTCAACTCCGCCGGTGTTCGCTGGTCACTTCCGAAATGTATATCTCGCAGAAATGTTATCTGTTCGCTGCCATTTACCCCATTCCGTGTAGTAGTGCCTTGTTCATTGGCGGATATCGTGTTGGTGGGAGATTGAGGACGTCCCTTGTATGGCCGCCCCTCCCTCGCCCTATAAACGTGCCATCTGAAGGCTCATCCTCCTTATTTCCGCCCGAGAAATTGTCTGCCAATCTTATGCTGAATCGTCCTCATTGCCCCGATCCCATTCTTCTCCGCCATCTAGCCCCCACCGCCTCTAACTTGATAAGAGTTCCGGTTGGGGTGCTTGGCTTCAATTGTAGCAGTATGGTTCTCGGGCGATGAGAATAGCTAGGACGTTGGATGACTCTCTTATTATTTCACTGCCGGGTCCTGGTAAAATTTCGATTCTCTAAGTCTTGAAACCTAATCGCACATCCCGGATGTCTTTGATTTCATAGACTACATGCACTTACTTCGATTATCCCAAAAATTTGTTGTTTCATGCGCTTGTTCGAACGGTAGAGAATTTCGTACTTTTAGAATAGGCAAAAGGTCAGTGTACTCATGAGATATTATTCTTGCTGAATGTCCATCTGATTGAACGAAGCTCGGAATTCCTCGAATGCCATACATGGCTAGATTAAGACGTAGAGGAAGGGGAGTGTACATGCGGTCAACATACAAACTTGCGAAACGAAATGTCACGGAACGGCGACGTGGATGTTCTCTTGATTCACAATAGTACAGACAGTTTCAAGAGAATGCCGATTAGATCGTGCGCTGAGTAAAGCCCATGGAGTTCGATTGCGAGACCACAAAGATCTCAGGAGCTAGTTGAAGAAATCCTGAACAAAGAACTCCTCGTCTCGACGAGAGTTCATCGAAACACCGTGATCGAAGTGTGACGGAGGAATTTCCACTCTCTTCTCTCAATTCGATGGTAGACTCCTGGGGTTCTTCAGAGGGCCTAGAAAGCGAGAAATCAAAAGCTGGGAAGATGCACGGCGTATTATATAGTAGAGAATCAGGGTGAAAGCATGATACAAAGAGGAAGCGGAAGCGGGATGCCACAGAAGAGGAAAAGTAAGTATCAGAAATCCGCCAACGCCCTTCAAAGGAAGGGCGTGGAGGCGGTTTGGTGCTGAGGAATATCTCGTCTCGGTGGTGCACCCGCTTGCTCATTCTTCACGTCATAGATGCGTGACGGTTTCGAGGACAGATGTCCGTAGACACGAAATCTCGTACGGTCTAGGAAACGACGAAGCACAACCCGGAGCAGGGACGAGAGATGGATAAGACGGGGTATGGCACTATCGGAGGGTAGAACGGTGTGGAGAGGGTAGAACATCATCGTACGCGGGAGGGAGAGGATCAACCACGACGGATGAGTCGAGAGTCGGGAGGATGGGCCGTTGCTTCCGGTGGTACGATGGGCTGATAATCTTCGTCAGGACAGGAACAAGGATGGAGCGTGTGCCTACCGGTGCACCCGCCTCTACCACTGCACAGGAGTGTACCCATGTTGCCCTATCTCATCCACATAGTCCTCCTACAAGGCAATGATGGTGTCCGATTGAAGATTGGGATCGTAAAGGGATCGAAATGGAGGATTAGAAGAGGAGGAGAGGTAGTTGTAAGATTTACACCGGCGCTGTCGGGGTCCATCGTGGAGGAGGAGTGGAAGATAGGAACAACGTGGGAGGCTCAAGGCGTGCCGAACGAAAGTAGAAGGTAAATCACACGGTCCTGTCGAATGCCGTCCAGGTTTCAGAATCTGATCTTACTGTCCTCGACCGTCCACACCTCTCGCCACTCCTTGCATTGTACATCACGGACGGATCGCTGCTCGTGTAGCTCGATGTTGAGATTAGCCAATGAGATATTTCCATCATGCGGTTCGCCTTTCGGCCCTCCTCTCTCGTTCTGAAGCTCGACTCGAGACCGCTTTGTGTCGACAATAAATGTTCATATGTCCTTCTGCTCCGCCAATTTGCTCGTCGATTTTGAAAGTTCATAGAAGGAAGCTGAGAGCCGGTGGGGGCTTGTGGTCGTGATAAGTTAATTCATACGCTCGATGAACATCAGAGCGCTGTTGTTACCCGGCTGCTATGTCGGCCGGGAATACTTCCACTATCAATCGAGAGTTATTAACGAGCTTTTTCTGAATTTCCCGTGTGTAAACAACGAATACACGGATGTAGTTCCAGGACTCGGGACTTCTATAGTTGCGCGACGGCGGGCATTTATGCGTATGAAAGAGCGCTGAGAGCGCGCAGACCTGAACGCGAGAGAAGTGGGTGAGGGGAGAAATATCCCATGCAAGGGAAATTGTCCGTAACTTATACGAAACGGGGCGCGTGTCAAGGCGAACAGCGCGAAAGTGTTGTTCGAATGTCGCTCTCACACCAGTACTACCACCTCTCGTCAACTGAATCTTGAACGTCCTTTTCAATGCTCATCGCTTTCATATTCGAACGAGCTGCCTACAGTTACGAGTCCTCGGCTGATAGCTCTCGAGAGACACTATAGTAGGGATTGGAGGGTTCCATCGTTTTCTGTCAGGGGGAAAGCGAAAAACAAAGGTTAACAATGAGCCCACAAGCACGCTGAACGAACTTGTGAGACGTCTTGGTGTGTGCACAATCGCCCCTTCGTTATCTTCTGTTCTCTTGCTGATCGACTCCCCATTGAGGTTGTGTTTCTGCGTACAGGTTCAAATTGTCTGTCCATCTCTCTTGACTTGATCCTGCCCATCCATTGAGGATACTCCTGCGATGCAGATTGGGTGAATCGGGACTGATTCAACGAGCACTGCTGCATTCTGATTTCCTTCACGATCACCCTCATCTTCGCTGATCAAGACGTTGGATCGTTCTCGTCATGGTGGTTTTGGTCTTCCTGAAAAGCAGCCCCTGCTCGTTCCTCGTTCCTCTTTCCCCTCATTGCTCTCTCTGGTCCTGCCCCCGCGAGCACTCGTTCGCAGTCGTCGATAATGACCCGGCCAACGTTTGAGACTCCCACGGAAGAAAAAGAGTAGATTGAATGGATGATTTGCCGTATCCGCCTGCAGCGCACGCGTCTCTCGGACGTGCTGCAGACTGTGGTTGGATATGAGGCGACTCTCCACGGCCACCCATGGAAACAAAGACGGTGATTCTCAGGGCTATTCCCCCCTGCACGTAGTTTGTGGCATCAACGTTATTCTTGTCCTCGTTTCCTGCCCTTCCTACCCTTCCTACCCCCCGTGCACTCGTCCCACTCTCGCGAAGAGTCGAGAGCATGTACCACAAAAGAGAAACGTCTATCCAAATTGACTACAGCATATGGCTTGTGGGCGCGGGTATTTCAGCTGGACATTTCCAGAGTCTTCTGGGGCATTGACGTACTCCCTGTCCAAAGACTGGAGACGTCTTTCGCGACGTGTATTCGAGTTTCACACTGTCACAGCGGGCGAAGACGAAAATGGTATGTAAAGTAGTTTCTCGATTTAAATGCAGACTTATGCATGTCCCGTTCCTTTTTCCTAGGTCTTTCATTCTGCCTTTGGCCCTCGCACCCTACGACTTTTCGTCGGTGACTCGAATCGGGTAGTTCGCAGCAGCACATTCGTTGGCTGAGAGCTCCCAGCTTCGCATTCGCTACGCCCACCCCCCTTACAATCACCGGTCCATGCATCTGGCAACTGAAGAGAGGAGCGAAGAAAGCAGAAACGGGGCTAGTCTGGGGAACATGACGATGTGCATAGAGTATAGGAATAACGGGGAGAGCGATAGAGCGGGCACGATCATGCTGATTTTGTGATAGAATATTGATGAAATACATTTGTCGTTCACGAATTCGAAGCTACGCGCAGGCTGATTTCGAACGAGCGTGAGCGATTCAATAGAAAAGGCCAAAACATGTTCATCGATGAAAGGTTTTCGACGGCGCGGAGAGTGTATCATGTCGTTCTGAACTAGTTGTTTGAGTGAATTATTAGAGCGAACCTCTTATCGAGCAACTCTTGCGTTATTGACCGTCGGAACGCAGAATAACTGAACGTATCTTATTAAGGAAGAATAGCATCAGAAGAAGATGAAAATATGTTACCCAAGGAGAGCCGCACATCGTACATTCGACACGAGCAAATTTCAGCAGTACAGGAAACATGAATGCGCTACGTCGATGCGAGCCTACCCTACTGATGCTCACTGTTTGATGAGGGCCCACCAGTGTCGCTGTCCTCCTGCCTCCGCTTTCGGCTCTGGATACGTGATCGTGGAGGCCGCACTACAGGCGTGGAAACAGGGTCGACATCTGTACCCTGAAAGTAGGTTTTGTGCGTCGGGTCTTGGGCATACAAGTGGCGGGTTACCGTCACAGCGAAAGAGTCAAGAATGGCCAGAGCTTCCTTTCCGGGTGCACCTAAACTCTGAATCTGAACGCGAAGGGGCACGATGGCGTTGGTACAGGAGGTAATTAGCCTCTGCCAGTTCTCCGTCGCCTCGGCGACTTTATCCTGTGAGTCTGAGAGCATGGTCCTTAGAATTTGTTATTCAATTAGTGGAATGGCTTTGGAGCTCACCTTTCAGCTGCTCGCCCATGCAGCGAATTTCCTCTTGTGAAGAACGGCCATGAACAGGCCCTTCTTCTGGAGGCGGCGCGTTTGACCTTACGTGCCCCCTTAACTCCTCTAACTCCCTCCTCATATCGGCGAGTTCTTGTTCTGCAGTCTGTTGCCCGCGCCTGGCTTGTTCGGTTGCGGCGCGTATGTTGTCTAACTCGGCCTGAAGGCGTAATACGTGGCGTTTCGCGGTCTGAAGCTCCTCTTCCATGGCCATAGCCGCATTCCTTCTTGTGGCTAATCCGGGAGGTGAGTGGGTCAGGGACGCGGTGGGTGGTTGCCGCTCCACTCCAGCACCAACGCGTATAGCAGATGTAGATGCTGACGGGCTCGGAGAACGTGACGGCGAGTCCTGGAGATCAAAAGTCTTGCGAACATAGCGAGGGGCGAGGCGATCGTATTCGGCAGCGACTAGCGCACGGCCCTTTTCATCCGGGGAGAACTTCCAGCCCGCGAACTGGGCGGGTGCAGGACACCGCACCTTCCGTTTCCTGCAGGTATTACAAGCAGGGCTATCCTGACGGCGATCGCACTTAATTTTGCGCCCAATACACTCGTCGCATTGCTGTCGAGTATTAACAGGAAAGAAAGGGAATACGTGATTCCATAGACGCACCGGATACTCAGCAAGGTACTGCTCGATCCCCTCCCAGTTCTTCTGTAGCTGGAAGAACTTCTGTCTCAGCTTCATGTCCTCGTCCGTCAGATCGGTGTCATTTTGCCTGCGCCGTTTTCGCTTCGATTGGTGCTGGTCCTCGGGCTCGTCACGCGTCATTCTTTGTGGTGGTTGAAAAAGAAAACAATGTTTAAAACAAACCGCGAAACGTCACATCACCTGCGACTCCCACGAGGCGGTCACCGGCTTGGTTGATCGACAGCCGTGATGTGAGGTAAGCACTTGAGCGACTTCGCCTCAACCCACTCTTAGCCTGAAGATGAGAGTGTTGCTATTCTGTTCCTTAAAGTTCGTGAAGATCACACGCCCTTCCATGCCGTTCGTCCCTCGTAACTCGAACACAGAAGCGCGCTCAAACGAGGACGTGCCGCCTTTTCCGCGGCCAGTACGATGAACACACGCCGCACTTAAAGGAGGACGGTCGGAAGGTGTGTACGTGCGGTCGTACTGTGGAGGGCAATAAACAATGTGAGTGTTCTCGTGTCTCTAGACAAGAAAGACACGCCAACAACTTGCTGTGATCGAGTGTGTAGTTGTTCAGCGGGAGCGCTAAGCTACAGCGAGGCTGAGGATGAAGGAGAAGGAGCAGGAGCAGGAGGACGGAGAGGTAACAAGGTTATGTCTCCGACTCCATCCTGGAGAAAGCATAAGGAGACGACGGGCGACGCTGTATGCGCTCGTATACCCGTCACCGAAGATTTTCCGCCCTACGATATGTTCGACAGAACAGGTCTCCTTTTTTAGGGAAAATATATCCTTCATATCCTCAGCGTAGAAAGAGAAGGCAAGTCGTCGAGGGGAATGAAGAGCGGCATGGGCGATACAAGCAGAGACGCCCTGCCCTTACTCGCTATTCGAACGCCCGAAACTCGTTCGAATGAGGCGATACGTGGCACCGCTTCCATGGTCTCATATGGTGAATACACCCTGTACTTGAAGGAGGCCGTGCTGGTGTGCGTAATACGGGTGATCATCGCCGCGAAGGGCTGTAAGCAACGTGAGTGCTCATATCTGAGGACAAAATAAGCTTGGACTTACCTTATCCACCCGAAAAGATAACCCGTCGCTGACGCCGATGCGCACTCAAGAGTGCTACGGCATTCGCGCTCAATGACCATAAGGGATGCTCACTACGAGCTAGAACCCTGCCACCTCTCGCTCAGGGATACGAGCTTCGAGCTACGCCGAGAGTCTAGCACCTTTCATGCGCACCCGGGCCTCCTCCTTTCATTGACGTTCGACACTGGGGTGCCCGTGGGGAAGATATTTGATGCACCATACACGAGAGGGCATTCGGGAGAGTTCTAGGGTCGCAAATGAGTATCGCGATTTACAAAATGGGAGGGTGAAAGTGTGGCTAGACTGAGGGTAAGTAGTGATCCACGCATGAAATGAACGTGAACATACCTTCTCGCCGCGGTCCCGCGCTCAGCCTAACAGATACGCCTTTGACTCCCTCCTTTGTTGATCAAAACATCGTACACGGCCTAGGGATAAGGTAAGCTCCTCACGAACCACGAAGACGTTGAAACTCACCATACACCGACAGAACCTTGCCCACCGGTCCTCGTGCATGTTATGTGCCATCCACGCTTTTAGTGTCGGAGGGAGGAGCGGGGGGGCAAAGACAGCGCCCTGAGTGAGGCGGCTGTAGAAGATAAGTACGCGATTTCGTACGTGAATACCTCAAACTCACCTTCTTCGTCGTTCGAGACTTCGGGAACCTCCGCGTTATTCGAAGGCACACCACGAGGGGCGCACGCGATTGGAACCTCAAAATTGCTAGACGAAGAGCTGCTCTGGCCGTCGAATTCTGTGGAATGCAGGCTGAACTTGAAGCATGAAGGATAAAGCCTTATCCACATGCCTAATAGTGCTTCACGGGCTGGAGAGCTTGATCAGGGCACTGCTATTGATAGAAAATCTAAGCACGCACCCCGATCCGCCGTATTCGCCTCGACGATGGCAAACACCATATAGCCCATCGACTTAGACCATATTGTCGCTACACGAATATACAACCGCCTGTTTCACGCATGGCCGACGTTGTTGATAGAGAAGAACGGCCGACAGAACATTTTGGATCACACGAAAGCGAGGAAAAGAAGATCATTAATACTACAACCCATTACGAAATGATATAAGAAAGAACGAGTTAATCCACCTTCCGAGACCATGTTCTCCCTCCTGCGGACGATGGTGTGCGTGGCGGAGGCGTAGCAACATGGTGGCTCGTTGGCTCCGGGTTACCTGCAGCTCTCGGTGTGGCGGGTTGGTAGATCGGAGGTTGACCTTGTGCCTCCCATACCGCGGGGGGGTAGGCAGGCACAGGGGAGGCTCTCTCCCTTTCCTTATATTCCGAACGCTCGCGCAGCCCGAATTCGTCCTTGACAACACCTTCTTGACCCCAGTACATCCAGAGCTGCGCACCAAGCACGAGGTTGAGCAGGAGCGCGAGAGCGAAGCCTGCTGCTATGAGCGAATCGCCAACTTCAGTCGCTGTGGTGAAGAGCCGGGCGAGACATCCTGCAATTTGGCTACCGACGGCAAAGGCAGAGAGCTGCCCGGTGCTTTGAGCCCGAGCGTTCTGTCGGATCTGCGGGAGCTTGGAGAATAATGATAACGGAAGGGTCGTCGTTTGGAGAAGGGCGATGGCGGAGATGGGAAGCGTGTGCAGCGCAAACGCTGTTGCGAGTGTGAAGGCGGACGCTACGGCGAGCTGCTGAGTTTTGTCTCCTTGGCGTTGTGTGAGAGCTCTGCGAACCGGCGCGTAGTAGATGATGAGGAGGGCGATGATCGTGTTTTGGAGGGTCAAGAAGAGGTTCTCGCCGTACGTGGAGAAGGGAAATCGGTGTCGGAAGGAATATGCAAGCGTGATGGCGTATGACACCGTTTCTAGTATGTACGCCGTCAGTGAAAGACCGCGAGCAGACTTCGCGTTAATGACTGGATGAATTCCGAAAGTTGTCTGCTCAGGTCCGTAAATTTAAGAAAGGAAACACACACTGAGGAGGATCTGGGGCACTTTCATGATAGACCCGCCCACGACAATTCCGATACCCAGTCCTTTAGAGAGCGAATATTTTAAGCATTTTACATCGGTGAGGTTGAGATTCTCGACTAATGACGTGTAGCATTCCTGTGGGGAATATTGGCGTGTTAGGAACGGAATTACGCGTATTTGAATAACATACCTTGCCCACTATGTAAATTCCGAGGTCCTTTATGAACCAAGGAAGATTTTGTGTGATCGCGGTCATGGTGGTAGAAGGCAAAAGAGCGACGACGGAGACAACGAGTCACACAGCGTGACAACAGTGACCCACACCAGAAACCTAGACGAGTACTTAAGTACTTACGGCCTTTTCGCGGGAACAACCTACGAGTAGGCTCGACACCACCCGTCCTGGAATCATCATGTGCCAAGGCAGGGATTTGGAAAGTGATGTGTCATTCTCTTTAGTAAGTACAATAATCCCACCATTAGGAAGCCGTGAACCCAAGCGAGAATGGGTTCGAGTCTAACCTACGAGCGAGATGACGAAGAAGCCGACCGAATCTTCGAACAAGTTGATGACGCCACGGATTCGCGGAGGCGTACATATGGAGGTGTGTTTGACGGTTAGTCTCCTTCGTCCTTCTCCTTCGTCGCGCTCTTTCCCTTCCAGAGAGGCGGCAGAGAGACCTCAATTGCAGAAACTGCGTGCAGAGGCGAAGAATGGGAGAGCCTACCTGAGGTTGGGAATCTGACGCGGAAGAAGAGGAAGAGGGAGGGAGGGAACTTCGTGGTTCCTGATGGCATTATGGCCGGAGACCAAAGCAGAACGAGTACGATGACCCTTTGGATCTGAGGCAGCGGCAGGTAGGTAGGTCGTTGAGATTTCCTCGTCTTTCTTTCTTAACGAATTTTTCCTCTGGGCTCGAGGCTTCGAAACATCAGCGCACTCAGGAACTCTCACCGGCCTCGTCGAAATCGACAATCTGGAGATAAGATCCTGTTGCTCAAGCTCGACCCAGTGCATCATGTCCATAATAGTCTTGATCCTGCAACAAGCGTTGATAATTACGAAGTTCACCCTCGGGCAACGTTGAGCGGGAAAGTATCATTAGACTGTGTTCTTGAGTTCATCGCGATCTGGATGGCACTGCCCTCGTGCACGACCCCTTCCGAGTAAATGAACTTTCAGCATGGCCGGTTGCGGAGCATAGTGAAGATTGTTCATGGAGAGAAAGGTGTTACGCAGGCGAAGGTAAATGGATGGAAGAGGGCTTGCGTACCCTCGAGCGAGCGATTGACGCGTGACACGTGTGGGTCCGTACGATGAGATGTAGGTCGGCGAGCTAAGCGTCGCCAGTCATTTAACCGACGGTGGCAGGTAAGAAGAACTAGAGATAATAATCCATAAAACAGCGGATATATGTATCGAGCACACTAGGTCCACGTTTCACGTACACAGAAAAGAGCTTGCAGCGGGGGGTTTCCATCTGCGCCTGGTTGCGACGAATGCCAAATGCAAGACGCACATAACATAGACAAAGAGATCAAACCCTCGCGTCTAGCCCTTTGCTGCTTCGCGAGAAATTGGGTGTGGGGTGCAAAGGCTTCAGGATTAAAAACAAGGACGATACGCTCGAGTATAGGTCAACTTGGACTAGGCCAGGCCAGGCGGAAAGAGCGACCTTCGGTACTCAAAGCATGGTTACAGACGAGACATGAAAACGACATGTAGTAGGGCGAATGCGAATCGTGTCTGAGGGCTAGTGGGTGAGGCTCGCTCTTTCCTCCTGATGTACCTCACGCTGTGCCCAAACCAAAAGTGAAGACGGATTTCAGGGTCCCAAGAGATGAGCGAGGACGTGCCCAGGACGAGCGAGGAGAGATATATAGGTCGTGGACGAAGACGAAAGGATGAAAGGATAGGCCGCGATGAGCACAAACGAGCAGCTGCTAAATTTCGGACCGAGAACCACACGGATACCCCACGTATCGGTAACGTCGGAGGTGGGTCAGAGTGTGGAGAGAGAAACGCAGGAGCTGCTCGTTGGTTTCGTCGTGGCCAGTGGTAAGCGGGATTAAGAGGTGGTGTATATGGGTAGCAAGTGACGAGGTGCGGTTGGGATGAGTATCGATGAACATCAAATGCAGGGGGACGACGAGCTACGTGTGTTCAAAAACTAGGAGGGGTAATCAGATGTGGGTCAAGAAGGTCGATGGAATGTGAAGAACTTACGAAATTGGGCGGCGATTCGAGGAGGGAGAGATATCCGGACGTTGAGAACATTCGTGCCCAGGCTTATGGTTGTAGAGACGTCCGACGAGGCGATCTCGAGCAGGATAGATAGGCCACCTAGTGAACACCGAGCTGGAATAACACAGAATGCCGTACGTACCATATGACTGCACGAATCCCATTCTACCTTCTACGTCTGACGAAAACGGTGTCATAGAGTGTGATCCGTGGAGATCTTGTGGGTAAGAAGGTCCCAATCGTGGTGAAAGTAAAGGTCGAGAGGAATCGGTAGCCGGGATGTGGTCGAGCTTGAAGGAACGGCCCATCGTCGTCGTGGAGAGAAAGAGAGGAACATGTGGGATTTCGCGTCATGGTCTAGATGGTCCCAAAGATAAGATAAGATTAGTTCTCCTAATCTCGCCATGGATCGCCTCTCTGCGGTCCGACTTTCGTGTCCGTCGCTTCTGCAATTTTGTGAGTGAAAGAGTGAAGGTAGAGAGGATGAGCTAATTTATTGTGGTCTACATGGCACTGCATGCACTCGACCCCCTCCTAGGCAGCAAAATTTCGGCACGGGGGATTGGAGAGCGTAAATGAATATTGCTCGTAGAGAAGAAAATCGTTACAGATATTAACGATATAATTAAACCGAAAATCGCCTCCGACTTCGCGATTCCAGAAGCCTTATTGGCCAGCAGAGAAGAGGGGCTACCGTCAACGACAAAGTCACCGTGCTGTTACGTCGAGCGACCGCTCCATAGAGCCTGAGCAGTGTGCTGAGAGTAAAGGAAAGAGTTATCGAGTGTGGACTACACTCGAACAAGAACAAATGCAGTAGAATATGAGTCCATCGGCTGTACATATCTCTTCCTCATCGATCTGCACGGTTGACGTTGTTTCTCTGACCACAGGTTGATCGGAGAGTTAGCGATACCATAGAAGCCAGAGACAAGGATGTAGCAAGGGCGAAGTAAGCACGCAATCGGAGCAATCATGCGGAAGGAATGGAGCACACAGCAACTTACTCTGCAGAGACCGAGGTAACCAGAGAGGATCCGGAGGGCATGCGGGGAGTCGAAACTACGGGAAACGAAAACGGCCGTATCCATTCTATCAATTGGCGAAATAGTGGGGTTTATATTTCACTTGAACATGCATAGTGGCGCATAGGAAGTGGATAGATATAGCTTCAAGCTTCAAGCCAGGGACGCTGCGCAAACGCTGCGATAAGAGAAGCAAGGGACACCGGGCCGGGGCGGAGGCATGTCGGCAAAGAGCAAATATTCCCACGATGATGGCACCCCAGTCCGTTCTGGTTGCGTAATAAAATTGAAAGCTCCCCAACGCGTCGCACCACCCTCTCTACCCTTCTCCACCGCCCCCTCCCTCCCCTCCTCCTTTCGTCTCCGCACCGACACACAAAATGGCCTCGCTGGCGCGGATACGCATCGCTCGTAGACTCGTACGTCCCATTCCTCCGCCTCCGCTGCCGCATCATCATCATCACCATCGTTCATCATGCATGGCTCTCCGCCCCCATTCCCTTCCTCCCTCCAAAAACGCGAGCTAACCCCCTTCCTTACAGCCTGCCTCCCTCTCAACGCGGGCGCGTCAGATACACACGACGTCAGACACGACGCAGCTGCACGACAAGCCCGCCGACCTCTCCCAGCCTATCACCGTCAAGCTCCATGAAGACTCCTTCCGTGCCTACCTCTGCGACAAGCCCGAGCTCGAGCTGGAGGTAACGAAGGACGAGCTGCTGACAATGTACAAGGAGATGCAGACGATGCGACGGATGGAGATGGCGGCGGATGCGCTGTACAAGGCGAAGCTGATTCGAGGGTTTTGTCATTTGGCTATTGGGCAGGTGCGTTCCTTTCCTTCCTCCCTTCGTTCTCGTTTTTCGTTGCGAACGAAAAGCTTTACCTGTTTGTTGTGTTCTAGGAAGCAGTCTCAGTCGGCCTCGAGCACGGCATCACCCCAAACGACCGCGTCATAACCGCGTACCGCTGCCACCCCTTCGCCGTCATGCGCGGCGGCACCATCAAAGGCGTCATCGGCGAGCTCCTCGGTCGCCAATGCGGCATGTCTCGGGGCAAGGGCGGCTCCATGCACATCTTCACCCCCACCTTCTTCGGCGGGAACGGTATCGTCGGTGCGCAGGTGCCCATCGGCGCCGGGGTCAGCTTCGCACAGAAGTATATGGGCGAGAAGACGTGTACGTTTGCGCTGTATGGGGATGGGGCGAGTAATCAGGGGCAGGTGTTTGAGGCGTTTAATATGGTACGTTCCTCCTTCCTTATCTTATGTCTCTTTCTTTTTTTTTTTTTTTGTTGACTATATGCGCATTTGAAGGCCAAGCTGTGGAATCTCCCCACCATCTTCGTCTGCGAGAACAACAAGTACGGAATGGGCACCTCCGCTGCTCGCTCCTCGTCCAACACCGAGTACTTTACCCGCGGTGACAAGATCCCCGGCCTCCAGGTCCGTCTTTCCCTGTTTCGTTTACTCGGGGTTGTGGCCTTTGCCTTACTCGAGGAACGATATGTAGGTGAACGGGATGGACATCATCGCGGCCAAGCAGGCCGTCCAATACGCCCGGAAGTGGGCCGTCGACGAGGATAAAGGTCCGCTGCTCCTCGAATTCGTGACGTACCGCTACGGAGGGCACTCGTACGTCCACTCATCACTGTATTCCTCTCCTTATGTTCGTCCTCACGTCCTTCCAGGATGTCCGACCCCGGCACGACCTACCGCACACGCGAAGAAGTCCAGCGCATGCGGTCCACCCAAGACCCCATCCGCGGGCTGCAGAACTACCTGCAAGAGTGGGGTTTGGCGAGCGAGCAGGAGTTGAAGCAGTTGGATAAGGAGGCGAAGGCGGCGGTGGATAGCGCGGTGGAGGAGGCGAAGAGGAGCCCGGAGCCGGGCGTGGAGGAGCTATGGCGGGATGTGTATTTTGGGGGGACGGAGCCTGCGGTTGGGAGGGGGAGGGAGAGGGAGGAGGTGAGTGATTTTTTGGGTTTTTGGGGGGTTTGGGTGGAGGTGGGGGTAGGATGGGTTGCTGATGCGTTTTGGTTCGCAGGTGCACCGATACTAAATGTGCGTTGAGAGGCGGAGCGCTCGTAGGCGTCGGCTTGAGCACGTTGAAGACTTGGGTCTCTCGGCGTCTCGCTCGTCGTCATCGCCGACGTCAACGGAGGAGTGGGTGTAAGGCAGGTGGTTGCATAGACTGGGGCCTGGGTTCGGACGTCCGCTCGCTCGCTCGCTGGGTCCCTCTTTCGTCGTACTGTTATTGGTTTCTAATATGAATTGGATTAGCAGGAGTATGAGACTGAACATTGAGACCCATGTATGGGAGCGAAGCTCCGCCTTCGCGGTCACCGTCTGTAGAGTACCGCAAGCTCAGTCTCAACATTCGTCCGTGTCGTAAACGCCGTGCTGGAATACAAGTACTATTAGGTGTACGAGGACCACCAACCCTAATCAACTTTGACGGCGCACGTAGTCTCTACAGTGCTATCAGGCGTTGAGAGAATGCCGGCGGTTTCCGTTCTTCCGTCTTCCACCTCTACCGATGATTAAGGATGATTGGTCTCGAGACGCTCGGTTCTTTCTAGCTTGGGCGTAAAGGCACTTGGTCGACTTGTTTTTATGTCCATCTCGATGTATGAGTCTTGGAGCTGGTGATGGAAAGGTAAGAGCCGGGCAAGGCAAGGGAGGAGAAGCAGAGGAGAGGATCGTCGTCGCGGTAGGATGGGATGGGCTGGAAGAGAAGTGAGTGAGTGAGTAGTCTTTTCTTTGTGGTTTCTTTTCGTTCTCGTGCCATGGTGTCCCTCAGTCTCGTTCCTTCTGGCCCTTCGGCTTGACGTTTTTCCTTCTTTCCCTTCTGGTGGACGTGTTCGTTCATTCATTTTTCGTTCTTGTATCTCATTGGTCGCCGTCTTATCCGTTCGCCCACAGTCTTTAAACGATACTCTTCCACTTGGAATTGGACTTCGACTTGTCTCGTTAGAGTTCTGCGTTCGACTCTTCGTATTTCTGGAAAATCTCGTCCTTCCACGAGTGAGTTTTCATTTGCGGATTTTCTTTCGTGCCCTGCCTTTCCTTCGAGACCGCGGTTTAGTTCGCCAAGGTCCATCTTCAAACTCTCCATACGCACCATTGATTCTTCTCGTTCTTTTTCTATTCTTTTTCTCGGCCAGATGACCGTTCAACTCAAGCCTCGTTCCGGTCTTTCATTCGAGGAATACTGCTTCCCGTCGTTTCTCATCGTCAATCATTTCTAGATCCCACCAGCCACTTTTCGTTGGCAATTTTGGTTTGGGAGACTGATATTGCCCGAAGACGACGTTGAGCTTACCCTCCGTCTCGTTGTTAGGTTCCACCTTTGCGTTCGCCGTATTCTCTCTTCATGTTGACTGCCTGTTTCTCCTCAAAAGCGAGGATCGGTTCGAATCTTTTACGTTCCTGCCCTCCATTCAACTCGCCTTCCTTTGCTAACGCCGGTGTTCGTTCGACTCCCGTAGGAACCCTGCTCTAGCTATTTCGTTTCGGCTTCTTGATTAATATCCTATTTCCGAACTACACTCGGCGCCTGGTATCCTTTTCAGCGTCTTCTCTTTTTCAATTACCTAGTGCTGACAAACCCTCACAGGCGTCTGTTTATATCCTCGCGCACCCCATGGGCCTGCAAGTATCCGACTGCACGAACCTCACCACTATGAACAAGGTTCTGGCGCGAACTCGGCGAGGAGGGTGCTTCAGAAGCATTTAGGACCGTACATTGACGCGCAATGCTGCCTTCGCGGAGTCCGCGTTCGGTGGCCCTTGCTAGGAGGGATTCATCCGGAGAGCTCCTCTGCTTGCCGTCTTGTTCGTCTTATTTCTTCCTTCGAGATCGACGTTGTCGCTAATGATACATCAAGTTCGCGACCAGACGCTTCTCTTTGGCGATTTCAGAGACAGAGACTGATGTCTCTTCGCCGTCTTCGTCTGACTCGATCTCCGAATTTTCCGGCAGGTTGCCGCTCTCTTTCGTATTCTATCTTCACGTCCGCCGAAATCTTTCTTCGTGATACCTACCTGTTTCTCATCAGAAGCACTGAGACTCGGTGCGACCACGCCGCATTCGCACCTGGCTCTGGCTTCATGCATGGTGTCGGAAAAATCAAATTTTGCCTATATAGCCATATATGGGCATATAAGGACCTGTTAGGGCGTCAGAAAATCGGGGTTCATATCGATGGCGAAAAGTCACCCATCCAATTTTGTAATGTGTACAAGGATTATAGAACTTATGGCCCTAACACACCGTATTTGGCCTGATCTCGTCTGTACAGCTGTTCAGGCCTTCTCCAGGGTTATGAGGGCGAATAGGTGTCATTAGAAAACCCTACGAATACTGGCCACAAAAACCCATATTCGGGTGTACTGATTATTGTCCTTATCCAAAAGAAGGGAATAAGAAATAATTTTCATTTTCTACTCTAGGAGAACTACATGCCCCCCCTCGGAATTTACATTTCCGTCGTCGTCAACAAACAAAGAAGCAGACGTTTCGCGCTGCTCGAGGAAACAGCCAATCGAGGTACAGCGGTCTTGAATGAGGTTAGCTTAAATTCATTGTGGCACTAAATAGAACCTTACCGTTCGTGAGCCAACTACCATCCTGTCCGTCAAAGTCAGTCGCAACTTTCTAATGCATGTGAAGACAGACACACGTTAGCAGAGTCAGTGCCCGGCCCCCCTGCTACCTGCTTCTCACCTCAGAGAAAAGAAGAAAGCCTATTTGTAGTGAGTCAGTGTTAAACTACAGAGACGTACGAGGCACGCACCGAGTATAAGATGCCCTGTTAAGTGAAGTCGAAGTTAAAAGGTGATATGTGAACGGAGGGGGAACGCACCATGGGACAGAAGCCGGGTAGCACCAACGTCCATCCAATCTCGAACTCGAAGTAAGCGGGAAGGAACTGCGCTGGAATGAGACGACGAAAGCCCATTTTTATAACCCTTCAACGCCTGGACCTCGGCGCCTAGATATCGCCCCGAGACTAATCTCCGACTCGGAATTCACAAGCCTAACCAACTGCCGGAGGGATGTGGGCGCTTCGAGGCGATAATTCTGGATCCAAATTCGACTCCGAGGTGTGTAAGCAGGCTGACAGGATTTCCCCTCGTCCTCGTCCGTCATCCATGGTCAGCCATGGTCGCGGAGGTTACTTCCGTCAGCCTTAGGGAAAGCTCCCGTGACCTGGGACTTAGACGGAAAATTTCAAGTCCGTTCACGAGGACAATAAACGGACACTCACTGTAGATGAAACAGATGCAATTTGAAGATAATTTTGACATTCTGAGAGGGTGGGGTGCAACCTCTTTCGAATGGCTTCTTCGGAAACTCGGGTTTTGGGAGGTGAAGTGATCGGGTGCGACTAGGACTTACCAGAGGTGACGGATTTCTGATACTTACTGACGCTCGACTTGCAGGCCCTTACAATTGATTATTGGTAGCGTCACGCCAGCGTATCAGCGGGGCCAGGGGTGCCAGGAGCCCCAAGGCCTTATAATGGAAATCGCGTTTTTCCGACAGGTGGTCAGGGCTTATTTCTGTTCGAATTCCCGTACGAAATTTGCGCTATCTCGTGC
>CACVBS010000093.1:5197-28858 GCA_902728275.1 Cyclocybe aegerita
AAGATAAACTGTGAAACAGCCAACCAAATGAGAAGCAAAGAAGTCCACCAAGATTGGCAAAAACCCCTGCTTGCATAGGACAGCCATGAACATTTCATGGTTGATAGAAGGGAAGAACTGTGCAATGTCAAAAGCCAGCGCACTAGTCTGGAGACCCTTAACCCACCCCACTCACATGAGGTGGGTAAGAATCAATCCAGCATCCTCAGTTGACCTCTGGCAAATGCTGCCAAGTTGGTGATGAAGGATATCATGCCTGACAGCATCAAACTGTATCCTGTTCGCAATCATCTTTTCAATGAGTTTATCAAAAGTGATGAGGAGTACAATAGGCCTGAAAGCCTTTGGCACAGCATAGGAGGGCTTGTTCGGCTTTGGGATGATAACCGAAAGCGACTCCTTGAATATGTGCAGCCAATGGCCCACCCAAAGACAAGTGTTGGCCAGCACAATGAAGAGCACAAGAATGTGTTTGTCTTTGAGCAATTCCTTTAGATGGACCCATGTAACATGGTCCAGTCCTGGTGCAGAGGAATTGGAGCACCCCTTAAGGGCACTCAACAACTCATGCTCCGAGAAACACATTCAAACATATCTGATCTCTGACTCAGCACAGATTGTAACAAAGACTCATAGTAGTATTAGAAAGGTGCTCTGTTTCAGTCAAAGAAGTTCTAAGTAGTCAAACATCTATACATCCAAGTTATAGTATTAGAATCAAGTTGTTATTGTTCAGACCAATACCCAGAATAGACCAATACTAAAAATGCTAAGCTTGATATTTTTCAGTCTTTATAAGAAGATAAGAAGCATAACTGGAACAATTAAAAGACTGTTCTATAGATGTTAGAGAAATTGGTTATACAAGAAGGTATTTGTCTTATACAAAAGTGTAAATACACATTGATTGTATAGATAATAAAGACATAATATAGGCAGTATTGTGTAGAAACAACTGCTTAGATAAGTACTGGCATTCTCATTATATCATTATTGTAGATTAGTAGAACAGCTATTAAACATATCTGTCATAGCTTCTTTCTTTTAGCTAGTCAGTTAGAGTCTTTGTTAAATTTTGCTTTTTTAAAGAGCTTTACAGATTCAAGAAGTTCATAAATAAAGTTTACCTCTTAATAAAGTCATATAAGACTCACTTGTAGCCCTTTTGAATTGATAAATCAGAATCTATTTTGTATGATTCAATAGATTATAATGTAATCTTTTCAAAGACTAAGAAGAAGATAGCACTTACTAAATAAAGAAATATTCTAAATAAGGCAATAATCCAATTATAGTAATATTTCAAATATAGTATATTTCTATATAAGGAATAATACTATATATGATATATTGCTAAATTTGATCAATTTCTAAATTTAGTAAACTACTATATAAGAATAATACTCTATATAGTATATAATCAAAATAGTCAAATTTCTAATTTGAATAAACTTACTATATATGTTATATTACTTTATATAGTTGTCAGATACACATTCTATGATACCAAGCTATAAAAATATTCTGTCTCTTGCTGAAAATATTGTTTAGCAGACTCTTTCTTTTTGTTTTCTTAGAATGGATGACTGTCCGTAAGGTATTTATTCCACAGTAGAATATTTCATAACAAAGTCGGACCTCAAATTCAAAGATAATCTTATAATCTATTCATCTGATTAAACCGCAAGCCTCGTGATTAAAGATAATTGTCATTCCCTGGGCCTCCACCCATCTCTAGCCAGCCATGAATGAAGATGCACTCATATTCCAACAATTCACAGAGCAACTTGAAGAGGAGGCAGATGAAGAGTACTGGGAGATGGGTGCTGCTTCACTCGGCGTCATAGTGGGAGGTGCCGAGATCTCATGTCAGTTACAGAATGAATGATGTCACGAAACCCACCAATATCTTACCCGCCCTGAACTCCTGGAGAACCCCCGGATTGCGACACCATGGACCTCCCTTTACGACAGCAGGAGTGACCGTGCATATATCACAACCATGGGGTTTGATGTTGCCACCTTCGATTTCATTCTCGAGTCGGGTTTTGTACAGACCTGGCTCTCAACACCCATCCCCCGAACTGATACCTCTTGTTCAGGAGATCCATGACCAGGCGGCCGATCTTTGGATCCCCCAGGGGCCCTTGGCCTTGTCCTCCATTATCTCAGCTCCACGATGCTCGACATCAGCTTGCAGCAAATCTTTGCTCTCATCCCTGCCACAGTTGTCCGGTATCTTGACTTCTCACTTGACATACTTCTCGAGGTCTTGCGAAGAATGCCAGATGCCCGTATCAAGTGGCCGAAGGGTGGCCCAGGTGGTGGGCAATTCCAAGAATACAATGATCTTATCATTGTTCGACATCCTCGACTGATTGGGGCCTTTGCTGCCATCGACGGATTGAATCTTCCTGTCCAAACATCGGAGGATGAAGATATTGAGAATGCTACCTACAACGGGTGGCTCTCAGAGCATTTTGTCAGCTCAGTACTTGTGTTCTCACCGAAAGGCAAGAACATCAATGCTATTGTAACTTCATTCACTGATAATATCTTAGGTGAAATCATTGATGCTGTTGTAAATGCACCAGGCAGTTGGCACGATGCTAATGTTGCTTGTCCTATTTTTGAACGGCTTCGCACACGAACACCACCTGGATACTACCTCATTGCTGACACAGCATTTCCTCGTGGAACACAATCCATTGCAGGACACATTCGCGCCCTGCTCAAGGCTGGCCAGGCTGTGCGAGGTACGCCAGACGAGATTGCGGAGCGAATGGCCTATGACCGTGAGCTTCTCTCAGATCAGCAAACAGCTGAGTGGGGAAATCGAGGTCTTCAAGGAGCATTTGGTCGTCTCCGTGTTCCACTTCCCATTGACAATGCAGAACGTCAAGGAAATCTCCTTGAGATCTGCAATCGCCTCAATAATCTGCGCACAAGACGAGTGGGAATCAATCAGATCCGGACTGTATACATGCGATACTGGCAGGACACAGCTGAGGACATTGATATCTGGCAGAACTTTGAGAATATGCTCTTCTCAGATCAACGAAAGAACGATAGAGTTGCTTGCTTCCATACTTACGCAGAATACACGTAAACAGGTTTGTATTACAAGCAGGTGTATGGTAATTGTAACGGAACACAACAAGTAACAGAACATAAGTGTAGACAGAAGTAGATGTTGCACTACTCTACTCGTCCTTGGGCCCATCAGCATCCTTGATGTATATATCGTCATTGTCACCCTCCTCACCATCTTGGTCCTTGCCAGCTGTGGCAGTGGCAGCATTGGGCTGGGAAGTAGTCAAAGCTTGCAACTCTATGCCAAAGTGATGGCCTGACGACGACGATGACGAAGGCTGGTCTCTATAGTCAATGTCACAGCGGCGACGGAAGAAATTGGGGTCCTCGTTCTCCTTATCACTCTCACCCGAGGTAGAGGAGGGATCCGTGACCCAGTACATGTGTATACCTCCCTCCGGGTACCTCTCCTCGCAACGCATCTTTCCCTGGACACGCTGGACTGAATGCTTTGTGGACTTCGAGCGCTTGACATACCCATTGTGGCAGCTCCTCCTGAAAGGTCGAGACTGGCAGCTACCCTCTTCAATGAGCTGCAACTGCAACTCAGCACGATCGCGGGCTCACTGGGCCTCATGAACCTGGGTCTGGAGAGTAGAGAGCTGGGAGCGGAGCGACTCAATGGTAAGGTTGGCATCTCGAAGTTGCTGGGAAAGGGTGAACATCTGCAAGGCTTGGAAGGAACGCTGGGCACGTTCCTCATCACGAGCTTGTTGGACACTCGGATCAAAGGCATTGGCAAGCTTTCCGATGAGGTCGACATTGTTTGACCGAGAGCGGCGCTGGACAGCGGGGTCAGGTGGCGGATGATAGCATTCTGGATATCACAGTTGCCAGCGGATGCCGCCTTCCTCGATTTCTTTGGCGCCTCTGGGATGTCGTCGGCATCGTCATCGTCATCTTCAGATCCACCAGTCAACTGAGCAGCATCATCGAAGTCGGAGTCGTTGAGATTGCGGGTGGCAGCCCTCTCGTTGATACGCCCGTCAATCTTGTGTGCTCGTTTGACGTCCAGGGGACAATAGGCATCACCAGTGGGCTTCGTGGTCTTAACAAGCTAAGATGTGTTGTAAGTAACGATGTTTCTTACATATAACCAAAAACGGCTGACCTGTTTGAACTTGGTCTCCAGAGACTTTAACGTGCGTTCAGCAGCATCGTTACGACGAGCCCAGCGAGTGAAACCACAGTGGATGGACTGCCACCCGCGTTGGCCAAGAGGGAGCTCCTCCTCGACAAAGTCAAGGAGGGCATCAACCTCGTCTGCAGTGTAGTTGCCAGCACCCTTGGGACGGCCACGCTTGGCTACTACCTCAACTTCTTCATCATCCGAGGCATGCCTGCGCTTGCGAGCGGTGGCCTTCTCCTTTCCCTTATTGCGAGACTTGGTTAGTACAGCGCGCTGTTTGCCCTTGCCCTTCTGACGTGATCCAGCGACCTTCTTCGCAGCGGCATGGCCCCGGGACTTCACAATTGTGACCGGGTCAGAGAGGTCGTCGTCCAAGACCTCAGGAAGAGGTAAAAGCGCCGGATCGATCACTGCAGTAGAAGGGCCGGCTGTCGGGGCTCGAGTGGATGTAACAATCTAACACAGCATTAGAACAAAGGAGATATATGATCTAGGAGGCTACATACCACAAGAGCCTCAGAAAGCAGTTGGTTTGGACCATCCTCCATGTTATTATGGGGGTGAGTCTGACGAAAACAAGTCAGGACTGGTGTAGACAACAATAAGATATAACAAAACGTACCGGGGCAGTTTCGTTCTGGGACACAGCAGGAAATCCATGAGTTGCAGTAGGGACAGACTGAAAGAGAAGGAAAGAGGGATTGAGACAGGTAGAGACACCATATAGGGTAGGGTACCTACCTGAGAAGTCACCATGGTTGGCGCGTATAACTGAACCCAATGACCAGAGACATCTTGGACATATGGCCACCCAAACCTGTCATATCGGATGTTAGGGTTGCCAGGAACAGGGGTAAGTTGGTTGGGGTCCATAGCGGTTGATGAAGAGGTAGAACGAGCTGAGTTTTGGTGACACGAAGCCTGGGAGGTAGCAGCAACGACTCACCACTTTTATACCTATCTCTCCATGCATTTCAGCTATTATTGCAAGTGGGGGGGGAGAGAGGCCTAGCCATCTAGCATTGCAGTGAAGTGCCAAAAATTTTGTGACTACAAAGTGATTAGTGACTACAAAAGTGTGATAATGACTATAGTGCGCCATCAGCAAAACTGACCACCCTATGCATGCCTAAGCCTACCTACACATACCCATGTATTGGTCCAAGGGGCTTGTGAAAATGGCATGGTATGTATAGCCATACATATGACTAATTAATACATTATTGCTGGACAATGCATGGGCATGCAAGGGTATGCGAGGGTATGCGTTATATGTGTCCCTATGCATGCCAAGGCATAGAGCATTTGGAAACACTGTATCATTCTGAAAAATTAATGATGACTTGCTTACTCCCAGAGCACAGCGAGACAGATGCCCACTGAAAGTTGTTTAGCAACTTGGTGTTGTGGGCCATTGCTTTGCATGGCAGTTACAAGTTCTTTTTTTCTGTCTTATGTCTTTATCCATCACTTTTATTGTGCTACTTAATTCATCCCTACTATCTGCATACAGCAAGTCTACTAATAGCATACCTATGCCTTGGCATAAATGGCGCACACAGCACACCTCAAATTGCACTTCAGCTTTTTATCAGTATATTCTGCCACAGCACCCTCCAGAATACAATTTCTCTCAGTTTCAATTCCATCATAATACCAGACATCTCCTATATCTGAAATAATATGGGCTGTGAAATGATTAGAGCCAGCATAGATCACACCTCGCAGTGGAAGAATGTGCTTTCTTCCATCAATAGTATGTGACTTGACTGATTTGCTAATTGCAATTCCTGTAACCTCAATATTGAATACAATGATCTTTGGAGGTATGTTGTGTAGCTGCTGGACTTGTGCATTTGATCCACAAGTTTTGCAATGTTCCTCTGAGGCCTGCCAATTTTTAAAGGTAGCACTCACAGTTTTGTCAGCTGATGACTGTATAAAAATACGACTCTGAGGAGCAGATCCAACTCTGTAGTAGAAGAACAAGACTTGCATATTTTTTGTCCAGTCCCAAGCCATTGTCCATCTTGAAAGAGTGTGCCTACCAACTCATGTACATCTGTTCCAGTCATCCCATAAGGGAATGCTTGAGGACTTCTGGTATGTAGATTCTTTCTGACTCTGTCACGAATTTCTTCAAATCCAGCTCTGCCACATATAACTTCTGAAAATCCATTTGAAAGCTGCTGGCCATAGGGAAGATATTTTGATAGATGGAACGACCACTTTGTTGGCGTTTGGCTTCAACCGGGACCCGTCGGGTGTCGGATAATCGTGGTGGGCGGGGTTGTTCCTCCTTTCGGGGGATTTATGGTGAATTGACACCACCGAGCTCTAGGGTTCGAAGACCTGCGCCTACCGCTATTTCTTCGCGCTTGCGGCCGCTATTGTAGCGGGTTGCGGCGCCGCTAATTTTCTGCGTCTGGTTTCGGGCAGGCGCTTCTCTGGCTTGTCGGCCTCAAGACACTCTGCCACCTCCCGGGTGGTGCTTTTCTTATCTCATTTGCGCTGCATGGCCTCCGAACAGCGATCGACGACTTTGGGGCGTAGCGGAACCTCGATGGTTTCCTCCCCTTATCCCGATGCACCGTTTTCGCGAGGTGGGTTGCCCTCTGGGGAGTTTCGGCGTTTGAGCCCAAAGGGTCTTGGTTGAGGGGGCGGTCGTCCTTTAGTGGTTTACTTAGTAACCAGGCTGCGTAGCGTACGTGTTTGTAGATAGCAAGCGGGCTGCCATCGAGCACCGCTATATAAATTGTTGATCAAAAAAAAAAAAAAAAAAAAAATAAGAAATGACCACTTTGTTGGACCTCTGGACCAGAGGTAAAAGAGAATAGTGAAGAGAGAATCATATGAGCAGCTATAGTCTACAGAGTCCTATTTCAAGCCAAGAGGCATTTCCTGAGACTTATTCTTTGTTTTCTGCCGTTTAGCTGATTTAGTATCATTGTCAGAATTCAATTTCTGCTTCATGGTCTGTTTTGCTGCAGCAATAGGATTGGATCCTTGAGCAGGAATGTAGTTAGCAAGCATTTGTTTAGAGTCTGTACTGGCCTTGATAGCAGTAGTCCATTTTGCATCATTGACAGGCTCAATTACCATCATTGGATCAGAGGAGGACCATCGTAGAGCAGAATCAACCTTAATAGGACAGTAGTTTTGTCCCTTCAACTCTCTGTACTGCTTGAGAAGAATTTTATGGAGAGATCCATTGATTTCTTTTGGGAGCTTTCCTAGAAATCTCTGCAGAGTAATCTCATCTAGTAGTTCAAGCTCTCGAAATTCCTGCCTTAGATGGCCTGATGCTCCAGCCTTAATGCACTCATCATCAAATCCCAGAATAATTATTGTACCATCTGCAGTAGACCCTCTGGAAAGCGCTGTATAATATGCCATGTGGTTATGACAGCTGTTTAGATTAACAACATTGAATTTTCGGGTCTTTCCTTGAGATGAGTAGTCTGTCATTGCAAAATTGGGCAATATTGAAACCTGTGAACGATTAATTGTCAATGGCATTTTCAAACCTTTGCATTCAACACTTCCAGATAATCTTGTAAGTAGCACTACATTCTCAGGCAATCCTTCCAGCTGAACAGTATGGGCTGGATTGTCCAGGCGAACAAACAAGGTATCCAAAATCTGCTGGCCACTAGGCCCTACACCTGACTGCCAGCCTGCTACAAAACCTTCTTGGCCTTTGGTGATGCACAGCTCAGTAGCATCGTTGTTGTGAATAATCACAGGCATGCCTAGACACAGCGATAGCTTACCAGCAACACCTTCAGTAGCAGGATGTCTTAAATTCCAAATTATATCTTGGTGTAACGACCGTGCCGGATGGGGTGGGGACTTGGCTTCAGCTGGATGGAAGGGGCAGCTGCGCCACCACGCAACGTCTGGGTGTCCCCGATTTCGGATGAACAGGGAGGAGCTGGATTCCGGCAGTGAACTAGAGCAAAGGGGTATGTCGAGTTCGATATTCCGACTGAGGAATCTACTACTGTACATGGGTATTTATGCTATGTAGAATAATGGACCATGATTATGTAATAGATAACTTAGCCAGGACAAGGAGAACAATGAAGGACAATGGGACAATGGCTGGGAGACACAATGGAGTGAGCCGGAAACATGGCTTGCCTTGGAAGTGCCTCGGAAGCGCACAGCTCATTTCCAGATGTCTCGGAAGTGTTCCGGAAGAGCATGGCTCATTACCACAAGCCTCGGAAGCTGGATACAGCCTCAAGAGCCAGATAATTGTGCCGGGAGCCAGGGACGGGTCGTGACACTTGGAGTCTATCTGGAATGGATACCTGCTTTCTCTGCTTTCTTTGCTGCATCGAGCAGAGTTCAACAATATCTGCCTGAGAATTATCACTCATAGTATCAATAGAATAGAAGTGGGTAAGCTGCTGTCCTGTCTCCTCAGCGAATCATTGACTGCCGAGATGGTTAATCTGGTTTGCCTCTTACCTCGTTGGTCGATCCACAGTTTACTGTTGGAATGCCTTCCAATCCAACCCACGATCTGTGGACGTGGGTGTTGGGCAGGGCTCAGCTCTCTCACCTGTTATCTCTGGGCTGTTCATTGCTCTGGTAATGAAGCTCTTCTACATCAAAGTGGCACCGCTTAACACGATGCTACTCTCTTTCGTGGACGATGGGACCATTTTGCCCCAATCCAAACAACTTGATGATAATAATGTGGGCCTGCATAAGGCTTACAAAATTATTTACCTTCTTTTTGTTGCCTTTGCGCTCGTTCTTGAACACGACAAGACTGAGTTGTTTCACTTTTCGCGTTGACGAGACACTTACAATCCTTCGCTTGATTTGGGGTACGCCCCGCACACAGGCGCCACACCATTGAAGCCCAAGACCTATTGGAGGTACTTGGGCTTTCACTTTGACCACGGGCTCACCTTTCATGAGCACATTTGCTACTATGCCACCAAGGCATTCACCATCGTGCAAGCCATGCGCATGCTCAGGAACTCTACCAGAGGTCTCTCGCCTAAACAGCGGCGCCTCCTTTATAGATCGTGCATTGTACCCATTGCCACATATGGCTATCGTCTCTGGTATTTTGAAGGCGCCCGTAATAAAGGTGCCATGAGCCAGCTCAAGCGGATGCAGCAGAAAGCTGCTCTTTGGATTACAGGTGTGTTCCGCACCTCACCCACAGGCAGTCTTGAGGCCTTGGCAGGTCTCATCCCTGTCCACCTCATGCTGAAGAAACTGGCGATGTGTGCAGTGTATCGCGTCGCTACCCTCTCAGGCACTCACCCTCTCCACTCCATGATGGGCGAGAGGCTTCTCAAATGGGCTGAACCTCACATTCGCTCTGTCGTGTTGATGACCCCAGCTATGCAGGGGAAAGTCAAGAGCACCATCATGGAGGTGGACGAACACGTCCACACCTTAACTGAGAGCTTTGAGCCCTTTGCACCTGAAGCTCGCCCAGGTGATTGGCTACTGGACCACTTTGTGGACCATCTCCATGTTGACGAGCGTGATCCTACTCAGGATAGGTGCCTGTATCTCAACAAGTTCATCACGAAAGCGAGGGCCGATCCTTTGACAGTACTGGCTGCAACCGATGGCTCAGTCCCTTGGTCCAACCAGTATCAGGCAGCTTCGGCTGCCATCATCTACAAGGGACATTGTGAGCTTGAAAGGACTCGCTATGTCTCTGGCAGAGTTACCGCCCCTGATGCGGAGCTCAATGCCATTGCATGTGCAGTGCGCCTTGCTGTTAAGCAGGCAAACTGCCAACATATTATGGTCTTTACTGACTCCATGGGCTTGGCCCACAGAGCAGTTGACCCCTCTGTACATGCTGGTCAGGCTTTTAGTCTGTCAGTTTGTTGTGCTCTCCAAGACTGGTTTGAGGCAGATGATCTCCACCGCATCACCTTTGTTTACGTTCCATCTGCTTTGTGGTGGGATATTCATGGTGAAGCATATAAGTACGTCACCAAACTCAAAGTCAGGATCGGACGTCGCAAGACAGACAATTCTATAGACGCGCTACGCTCCCGAGCTGTGCACTCAAGTCTGGATGCATGGGCTTTCATGTTCCAAGATCGTACTTACCAAGGCTCTGAATTCTTGGAGCTTCAACAGCCTGACGGGCAGCCGATCCAGCCATCGTACCTCAATGGGGGACCTTGGCTTTCAACATTCAGACACAGTATCACTGAGTTCGCTCGCGTTTGCCGGTGTATAACTGGCCACGCGCCCATTGGAGCATACTACCGTCGCTTCAAGATCAATGAGCCTCATGGCTGCACTTGCGGGGCTGCTTTGCAGTCTCGCCAGCATGTCCTCTTTTGCTGCCGCAATAGATATTCTGTACATTATCCCCGTTTTCTCTGGGATATTGCATTGTTTCTGAAGCACAACCCTATGGTGTTTGGCTTCAACCGGGACCCTTCAGGGGTTGGATAATCATTGCGGATGGGGTTGTTCCTCCTTTTGGGGGATTTATGGTGAATTGACACCACTGAACTCTAGGGTTCAAAGACCTGCACCAGCTTCACTTGTTCGTGTTTGCGGCCCGCTGATATAGCGGGTTGCGGTGCCACTAACTCTCTGCATCTGGTTTCGGGCAGGCGCTTCTCTGGCTTGTCGGCCTCAAGGCACCCTGCCACCTCCCAGGTGGTGCTGTTTTTATTTCATTTGCGCTGCATGGCCTCCGAACAGCATTCGACAGCTCTGGGGTTTAGTGGGGCCTCGATGGTCTCTTCCCCTTATCCCGCATCACCGTTTTCGCAAGGTGGGTCTGGCTTTGTGGGAGTTTCAGCATTTGAGCCACAAGGCTTGTGGTTCTGGGGGTGGACGTCTTTTAGTAGTTTACTTAGTACCCAGGCCGTGTAGTGTATGTGTTTGTAGATAGCGAGCGGGCTGCCATCGAGCACTGCTATATAAATTGTTGATGAAAAAAAAAAAAAAAAAAAAAAAAAAAAAGAAAAAGATGGTTAATCCAGTCTTTCTCAGTGTTAAGGCCTACAATAATGGACACATTGCGGAAATTGCTACTGCTGATATCAGGTTGGCCAGGTTGCTTTCCAGCAATTCTTGTATGAAGAAAGTCAATATCATCAAGAGTGCATGCTGCATAACGCATATTTTCCAGTGCAGTTTGGAGCTTCTTGTCTTCTGGAGATTGCATCTTCTGTCTCATATTTTTCTGTAGAATAACCATTGTTGTAATCTGGTGCCACAGAGCCTTTCCAATTGCATTCTGTTGGCCTGCCTCAGTCATTGATGAATCAATGGTAGTACCAACAGTTGCACTATACAATGTTGCTTCCTGGACAGGTGCTAGCTGTGCAAAATCTCCAGCAAAAATCATATTCACTCCACCAAATGGAGAGTCATAATTGTCTCTTATCTTTGCAAGTTGAGAGCTAATCTTATATATGTCCATGCAAGATACCATTGAGACTTCATCAAGAAATATGTAGTCAGTACCATCAAGACGATCACGAACTTGAGCTAGCAGCTTATGCTCATTCATTTTCTGGGTACCATCTGACTGAATACCAAGTGCAGAGTGATAAGTTGAACCATTTAATAATGCAGCTGCAGAGCCTGTTGGGGCTAAGATTAGTATTCAATGAGACTCCTTTCTCTTTGCAAAGAACAATATCAATGCTTTAATAACCTGAGACTTGCCTGTACCACCCATACCTCCAAGATACATCTTAAGCTGCTCAACTTTTTGGAGTGTAGCATGATTGGCTACTATACAAAATGCCTGCTCTTGCTCTTCATTCAAGGAGAATTCACTGACGGTCTCATCAATAAAGGTTTGCTCCTCAGCTTGCTTGGCTTTGAATTTCTTATCAATATAAGACATTGGAGAGACAACAACTTCATCTACATATCCATCTCCAGCCTCAATGTCTTCAGACTTTGATGAACTGCTAGGAAGATGTTCATTCCTTTTACGAAGAATAAGCTGCTTAGCAGTTGCAACAATTATGTTCCACTTGGTACTTGGAATGATATCTTGGAGCTGGATGCTTGAAATATCAATTGGAGACAGATTTTTCAATTTGCTTAGCCAGCCTATATCTGTAATAACTTTCTGAATGTCAGCCATTTCCTTCTCACAATAGGAATCCTCATTGAGCAGGTCTGGCAGGAAATTGTCTTCATCAAAGTCAATGACTGGGCCATCGTCATTGTATTCCATTATTCCCTTGGTGTCATCAAGCTTGTGCACTTCTTCATCAGTCATCCATGAGGACATGAGTCCAGTAGTCAAGGAATCCTTCTTGAGCTTAGCACTGTAGTCATCTCGTGAGTCATTGCATTCATACCTAAGATTGAAGTTACCTATAATTTCTTTCTGACGTGGAGAGAACTCGTGCAAGTAGAAGGCATTATCCCAGGTCTGAGTAGCATTCTTTAGATCCAATCCACTCCGCCAAGGCTTGAAAAGTGTGAGCATTGTTGAGCAATAATATTCACGATCACCTTGATTGCTTCTTGGAAGTGTTCCGCCCTAGAAAATTTGGAACTACAAGAGGATCATCCTTCACAAGCATCACTTGATGTGTCTTATACTGTGGATGTTGAGGGAGGAACGAAAATTTCTTTCCATTGCAACTTTCATTCAAAGGCTTGTCAATGATATGAGTTCATCCTTAGTCTCATTGGATTTTCCACCACCTACAGAGTCTACAATGTTCAGCTCATCCTCACTTTCAGAACCAGCTAAATCATCCAATGCCTGAAACAATAATTTCTGAAGAAACACTTTCTTGTCCTTGGGTGTTCTCTTTGACTTTTTGACATGTCGAATCCACTCATATAGGCTGATATCTTGGTATTGTGATAGATATAGTCTTGGACTTTGGAGAGACCTACATATTTGCCCAAGTTTTTATTGAGGATGACCTGCTCCTGTTTCTCATCTTCTGCTTCTGCTTCCCATATCTTTCATGCCTCTCGAACATAAGCCTTTTTTTTTTTTTTTTTTTTTTTTTTTTTTTTTTTAATTCAACAATTTATATAGCGGTGCTCGATAGCAGCCCACTCTATCTACAAACACATACGCTACACGGCCTGCATACTAAGTTAACTACTTAAAGATGACCGCCCCCCCAACCAAGGCCCTTCTGGTATATACGTCGAAACTTCCCGCAGGGCAACCTACCTCACAAAAACAGTGCATTGGGATAAGGGGAGAAAACCATCGAGGTCTCACTACACCCCAAAGTTGTTGATCACTGTTTGGAGGCCACGCAGCACAAATGAAATAAGAAAAGCACCACCTGGGAGGTGGCAGGGTGTCTTAAGGCCGACAAGCCATAGATGCGCCTGCCCGAAACCAGATGCAGAAAGTTAGCGGTGCCGCAACCTGCTATAGTAGTGGGCTGCAAGCATGAAGAACTAATATAGGGCGAGGGTCCCTGCAGAGCAGTTAACACCACCTGAAGGCAGGATAGACCTGGCCCATAACGATTATCTGACCCCCAAAGGGTTCTAGATGAAGCCAAACACTGTAGGGTTGTACTTCATAAAGGATGCAATATCCCCAAGAAAGCGGGGATAATGCGTAAAATATTGATCGCAGCAGCGAAAGAGGACATGCTGACAGAACTGCAGAGCAGCCCCACAAGTGCAGCCATGAGGCTCGTTGATCTTGAAGCAACGGTAGTACACTCCAATGGGCGTGTGGCCAGTTATGCACTGGCAAACACAAGCGAACTCAGTGATACTGTGTCCGAAGTATGAAAGCCAAGGTCCCCCATTGAGGTACGATGGCTGTATCAGCCGCCCATCAGGCCGTTGAAGCTCTAAAAATTCAGAGCCCCGGTAGGTTGGATCCTGGAAAGTGGAACTCCATGAATCCAGGACTGAGTGTGCAGGTCGAGAGTGAAGCACGTCTATAGAATTGTCCGTCTTCCGACGTCCAACCCTGACTTTAAGCGCGGTGACGTACTTGTGTGCTTCACCATGAATGTCCCACTGAAGGGCAGATGGAATGTAAACAAAAGTAATGCGGCAGAGATCATCTGCGTCAAACCACTCTTGGAGAACGTGACAGACTGACAGACTGAAAGCCTGGCCTGAATGTATGGAAGGGTCAACTGCTTTATGGGCCAAGCCCATAGAGTCAGTAAAGACCATGATATGTTGGCAGCTTGCCTGCTTGACAGCAAGGTGCACTGTGCATGAAATGGCATTGAGCTCCACATCAGGGGCAGTGACTCTGCCCAAGACATAGCGAGTCCTTTCAAGCTCACGATGTCCCTTGTAGATGATGGCAGCCGAAGTCACCTGATACTGGTTAGACTGAGGGACAGAGCTGTCAGCTGCAGCCAGTACTGTTAATGGGTTGGCTCTCGCAACAGCAATGAGCTCGTCAAGATACGGGCGCCTATCCTGAGCAGGATTGTGCTCGTCAAAATGGAGACGGTCTGCAAAGCAGTCCAGCAACTGATCACCGGGGCGAGCTTTGGGCGCAAAGAGCTCAAAGCTCTCAGTTAAGGTGTGGACGCGCTCGTCCACCTCCATAACAGTGCTCTTGACCTTCCCTCGCATAGCTGGGGTTATCAAGGTGGCTGAGTGGGCATGGGGTTCAGCCCGTTTGAGAAGTCTCTCGCCCATCATAGAGTGAAGAGGATGAGTGTCTGAAAGGGTGGCAACACAATACACTGCGTGAGTTGCCAGCTTCTTCAGCATAAGATGGATGGGGATGAGACCTGCCAAGGCCTCAAGACCGCCTGTGGGTGAGGTGCGGAAGGCACCCGTAATCCATAGAGCAGCTTTTCGCTGCATCCGCTTGAGCTGGTTCATGGCACCCTTGTTACAGGTGCCATCGAAATACCAGAGACGATAACCATATGTGGCAATGGGAACCATGCAAGATCTGTACAGGAGGTGCTGCTGTTTCAGCGAGAGCCCTTGAGTAGAGTTTCCGAGCATGCACATGGCCTGCATGGTGGTGAATGCCTTGGTGGCATAGTAGCAAACATGCTCATGAAAGGTGAGCCTGCAGTCAAAGTAGAAGCCCAAGTACCTCCAATAGGTCTTGGGTTTCAAACGTGTAGTGCCTGTATGTGGGGTGTACCCCAGATCAAGCAAAGGATTGTAAGTGTCTTGTTGACGTGAAAAATGGAACAACTCGGTCTTGTCGTGTTCAAGAACGAGTGTGAAGGCAACAAAGAGAAGGTAGATAATTTTGTAGGCCTTACGCAGGCCCACATTATTATCATCAAGTTGTTTGGATTGGGCCAGAATGGTCCCATTGTCCACAAAGGACAGCAGTGTCGTGTTGAGCAGCGCCGCCTTGATAGAGAAGAGCTTCATCACCGGAGCAATGAAAAGCCCTGAAATAACAGGCGATAGAGCAGAGCCCTGCCCAACACCCACATCCACAGACTGCGAGTTGGATTGGAAGGTGTTCCAGCAGTAAACTGTGGAGTGACCAACTAGGTATGAGGCAAAGAAATCCACCAACACTGGCGAGAACCCCTGCTTACAAAGAACAGCCATGAACATTTCATGGTTGCTAGAAGGGAAGAACTGTGCGATGTCGAACACCAGCGCACTAGTCTGGAGACCCTTGACCCACCCCGCTCGCACCAGATGAGTCAGAATCAATCCAGCATCCTCAGTTGACCTCTGACGACTACCGCCAAGTTGGTTTGGATGACAGATATCATGCTTGACAGCATCAAACTGTATCCTGTTAGCAATCATCTTTGCGATAAGTTTACCAAAAGTGATGAGGAGTACAATTGGCCTGAAAGCCTTTGGCACTGCATAGGAGGGCTTGCTCGGCTTTGGTACGATAACCGACAGCGACTCCTTGAATATGCGTGGCCAGTGCCCCACCCTAAGGCAACCATTGGCCAACACAATGAAGAGTGCAAGGACATGTCTGTCCTTGAGGAACTCCTTTAGGTGGACCCATGTAACATAGTCTGGTCCTGGTGCAGAGGAGCTGGAGCACCCTTTAAGAGCACTCAACAACTCATGCTCCAAAAAGTCAGCCCACTCATGGACCGGCTCGTTGGGAAGCTCGTCTAAGACTGAGGCGTCATACCCGCGACCAGAGGCCAAGTTGTATGTGCCATGAAGGGCGTCCCAAAGGTCGTCCATATCATGGCAAGGCTGGTCGCCATTGTGAATAGCCTCACAGGGTGGTAGCTTGCACTGTTTGACCCATTCCATTAGGACCCAAGGGCGCTTGCAAGAGGTAGCGATTTCCGCAATGCGTTCATCGAAGAAGTCACGCTTGGCGTCCTTACACACCTTCTTAAACTTGTTGTAATCAGCGAGCGAGTGGCTCAGCTGATATATGCTAAAGGTCTCTGAGCACTTGTCCGTCCACCAGGACTTGGAGTGCTTGGTAGGTTTGGACTCGGTCGTGTGGGCAAGCCACGCATCCGAGAATGCTGTCGTGATAGCATCAGCCAAAGCTTCAATGCCTTCCTTGGTTGCCGGGGCTGCGACAGGAATAGCCACAAGATCCCAGAGAATATCCGAAATGAAAGACTTCTTAGCCTCACTTCTGGGTTTAATTGTCCGTCGCACAGATCCAGGCGGTTTGGGACCAATATCAAGATCTGTACAGATCGGGACATGATCTGACAGACCCTGGAGATCATGCTCCAATCTGGGCATCAAGATTAAGATCTCAGATGGAGCTAAGAATACAAGATCCAAAACATTGGATCTTTGATAAGGATTGGGACTGATCCTCGTCGGTCCATGATTAGAAGGTCAAGCCCACTCGAGGCTGATCTGAGACACGGTGTCACGCAGGGAAATCGCTGTCGATGACTCGCCATGATCGTAATCATCCCAAGTTGTGGACACACAGTTGAAGTTGCCTGCCATATAAATGAAGGGCGGAAGAGCATGCACACGAGCAGCAAGGTGCTTGATGGCTGTGTGTTGATCATCAGAATAGATGTTCATCAGGTTGAGAACCTCACCCCCACTGAAAAGGGACAGGACAAGGATGTCGTGATGGTCCACGATGTCGTGGCGCATAGCAGGATGATAGTGGGAAAGCCTAGTCAAAACATAGGTGATCATGCGAGGGACTTCACCCTCCTTAATACACACCATTTGCAACCAATCAGGATGCTTTGGTGCGCCGATAACCTCATCACCCTCCATGCTAGTGGTGGACAGTGTGTGCCTTATGAAATTCCAAGGTGTTTCTTGGAAGAATAAAATATCAAATTTGGTTTTACAAATTTCGAGAAGTGTATCGATGTGGGCATAGGTATGGCAAACGTTCTGACAATAAATATGTAATCCACTACTTAGATCCTGAAGGTTTCCCAACATTAGTCTAGGTTCAGGGGTTAGTAAGTTGGCAGCAAGTGGCGTGCTCACATACCTGACGATACTCGGCCATGATCCACTCACGGTCGAAGTGATGGGCCCAGAACTTGCACGAGGCCGAATTGGTGGTGTGGTCCTTGTGGCAGTTGACACAGTGGCCCTTGTGAGGGCAGGGCTGGTCGTGAGGGGTGGGCGGCACAGGGGGTTTCGCTTTCGCATTCCCCTTGCAACATCCTGCATGTTAACGGTGCTCCTTCTGCTTGTGTGGACCCGAACAGATAGGGCAAGAGAGTTGTTTCACCTTACAGGCGACGGTGGGGTGGCCCCACTTCCAGCAGCGCTGGCAAAGTGGAACCCCAGTGTGTCATGCAGCAGCGGTCCTGATTGCACAGGACTGTCCAGCAAGGAAGATCAGTTGGCCAAGGGCCTTCTTGGCGTGGGTCCCCTGCTGCGAGTCCCAAAGGTTGCAGTAGACAGTGCACGATGTCAAGTGCACGGAGTTGCGATCTATCTGAGGCTTGGTGCTCAGATATGCAAAAACCTCAGCATGAACCGAGGTGCGGAGGGCCTTTTCAAGTGCCTCCTGGGTGATCTTCAACCCCTTCAGATTGAAGTAAGGAACGTCAAGGATCTTTATAAAAGACGTCGATGATGGGAGCACAACCTCAAATGGGGTACCCATTGGGAGGCTTTCACGGATGAAGTTGTGCAGAATGTCCAGGTCAGACGGACTGGCAACAGCTGGGGTGACCAACAACAGGCCATCATAGGCACGGATGATGGAGGTGACCTTCAACATGGAACGGCCATCCCTGAGGTACCCATTGGCCGCATGCACAGCCGACTCGGTGAAAAACTTTGTGAGGTTGGGAGGGGTACCCCCAAACGACATGAGAACCTGCTTCCGGGTGGGGCCCTTGGAAGTGAAAGAGGGGACGGATCGATGAGGAGAGGTCTTCATTGGCCCTGTCGGAAATGAGGGTAGGGGAGAAGGCCTGTGACATTGCGGTCCCAAGCCAGGAGGCAGAGGAGGCATCAGCGTGACCTGACGAGCAATCCCTGCCCACGTTGTCAGATGGGGCTTGGGTTTAGTAGCATGATTGATTGGCAGAGGCAGACCAGGGCAGGAGTAGGCAACCTTGCTCTTCTTCTGAGGAGGTGGCACCAGACGATCGACACCCTTACACTTCTTGGAAGCAGGGATGCGAGGAGGGGAGGCTGGGCGACCTAGGTGGTCCAATGCCTGCATGAGGATGTCGGAAGAAACTCCAATGCCAGTACCCTCATCGAGTGGCCCATGGGCAGCAGGGGGAGGGGGTCGGAAAATGGGGGCCGGTGGATGTTGGCTTGTCCTTGGAAGACATCTCAGCCTCCAGCAGAGAGGCAAGCAAGAAGTTGTTGAGTTCGCCTGGTCCATGAATATGACTAAAGCGGTGGCCATGATGGCATTCACAAAGGACGTCATCTGAGCCACAAAGGCATCGCCCCCATCAATAGTGAGCGGATCATGATGCGCAGCCCACAGAATCCAATCTGTGGCCCTTGCAATGGAAGTGGTCAACACCTCGAGGTCCCCTGAAAGATCCTCGACTGTGTCTTTTTAGTGATCAAACAATTTATATAGCGGTGCTCGGTGGCAGCCCGCTCGCTATCTACAAACACGTACACTACGCGGCCTGGGTACTAAGTAAACCACTAAAGGACGTCTGCCCCCCCAACCACGAGCCTTATGGCTCAAACGCCGAAGCTCCCATAAAGCCAGACCCACCTCGCGAAAACGGTGACGCGGGATAAGGGGAAGAGACCATCGAGGCCCCGCTAAACCCCAAAGTTGTTGAATGCTGTTCGGAGGCCACGCAGCGCAAATGAAATAAGAGAGCACCACCCGGGAGGCAGCAAGGTGTCTTGAGGCCGACAAGCCAGAGATGCGCCTGCCCGAGACCAGACGCAGAAAGTTAGCGGCGCCGCAACCCGCTACAATAGCGGCTGCAAGCGCAAAGAAATAGCAGTAGGCGCAGGTCTAGGACCCTGCCCACAACGATTATCCAACACCTGAGGGGTCTCGGTTGAAGCCAAACACCATGGGGTTGTACTTCATAAAAGATGCAATATCCCCAAGAAAGCGGGGGTAATGCACGGAGTAGCGATCGTGACAGCGAAAGAGAATATGCTGACAGGACTGCAAAGCAGCCCCGCAAGTGCAGCCGTGAGGCTCATTGATCTTGAAGCGACAGTAATACACTCCAATGGGCGCGTGGCCAGTTATGCACCAGCAAACGCGGGCGAACTCAGTAATACTGTGTCTGAATGTTGAAAGCCAAGGTCCCCCATTGAGGTACAATGGCTGTAGCGGCCGCCCGTCAGGCTGTTGAAGCTCTAAGAACTCAGAGCCTCGGTAAATTGGATCCTGGAAAGTGGAGCTCCACGAATCCAGGACTGAGTGCGCAGCTCGAGAGCGAAGCGTGTCTATAGAGTTGTCTGTCTTACGACGTCCAACCCTGACTTTGAGCTCGGTGACGTACTTGTGTGCTTCACCATGGATATCCCACCGCAGAGCGGATGGGACATAGACAAAGGTAATGCAGCGGAGATCATCCGCCTCAAACCACTCTTGAAGAGCGCGACATACTGACAGACTAAAAGCCTGACCAGAATGCACGCCGGGGTCAACCGCTCTATGGGCTGAGCCCATAGAGTCAGTAAAGACCATGATATGTTGGCAGTTTGCCTGCTTGACAGCAAGGCGCACTGCGCACGAGATGGCATTGAGTTCCGCATCCGGGGCGGTAACTCTGCCAGAGACATAGCGAGTCCTCTCGAGCTCGCGATGTCCCTTGTAGATTATAGCAGCCGAAGCCGCCTGATACTGGTTGGACTGAGGGACAGAGCCATCAGTTGCAGCCAATACTGTTAGTGGGTCGGCTCTCGCTCTCGCGATGAGCTCGTCTAGATATGGTCGCCTATCCTGGGTAGGATCGCGCTCGTCAAAGTGGATACAGTCCGCATAGCGGTCCAGTAACCGATCACCTGTTCGCTCGCGTTTGCTGGTGTATAACTGGCCACGCGCCCATTGGAGCATATTATCGTCGCTTCAAGATCAATGAGCCTCACGGCTGCACTTGCAGGGCTGCCTTGCAGTCCCGTCAGCATGTCCTCTTTCACTGTCGCGATCACTACTCCGTGCACTACCCCCGATTTCTCGGGGACATTGCAGCTTTTATGAAGTACAACCCTACGGCGTTTGGCTTCAACCGGGACCCTTCAGGTGTCGGATAATCGTTGTGGGCGGGGTTGTTCCTCCCTTCAGGGGATTTATGGTGAATTGACACCACCGAGCTCTAGGGTTCGAAGACCTGCGCCTGCCGCTATTTCTTTGCGCTTGCGGCCGCTATTGTAGCGGAGTTGCGGTGCCGCTAACTCTCTGCGTCTGGTTTCGGGCAGGCGCTTCTCTGGCTGGTCGGCCTTAAGACACCCTGCCACCTCCTGGGTGGTGCTCTCTTATTTCATTTGCGCTGCGTGGCCTCCGAACAGCATTCAACAACTTTGGGGTTTAGCGGGGCCTCGATGGTCTCTTCCCCTTATCCCGCGTCACCGTTTTTGCGAGGTGGGTCTGGCTTTGTGGGAGTTTTGGTGTTTGAGCCATAAGGCTCGTGGTTGGGGGGGCGGACGTCTTTTAGTAGTTTACTTAGTACCCAGGCCGCGTAGTGTACGTGTTTGTAGATAGCGAGCAGGCTGCCACCGAGCACCGCTATATAAATTGTTGATCAAAAAAAAAAAAAAAAAAATCTGCTTAAGAAATTCTGATCGCTTGTACTTTGGATCACCTTGTATGTTATGGAGTTGAGCAATATTTTTGAGTTGATCTAAATTGAGAAAAGATGAGATGAGTTGGAGAGGAATCTGGCAAATTAATGTACTGTCATCGGACGCTATTGATGTATGGTCTTTATAAGGTGTTTGAGTGACAAATGTGAATTTAGCACTAGAAGAAAACCTAGATAAGTGATCCTTAGAAAGTGCATAATTTTGAAGATTCTGGAGTGAAGCATACTTAACTCCTCCTGCACATTGATCAGGAACAGCTAAGCATTCAAATTCAGCTTCATGAGAGCAGAATTTATTCTGTTGAATCTGTATATAGTTTAGCACATATACAATAGATGGTAAACAAGAAGAAAAAGGTGCAATATAGCAGAATGAATGTGCTGGAATCCTGGAAAGCACTGGCCAGTAAACGGTGGCTATAGCACTATAGTGGTGCTTTAGTGTGATGTGTTGAAGAAATAGAAGGTAGATGCGATAGCAAAGTTGCTCTGGAGTGCACCATAATGAAGAAGTAGAAAACATGGCCATAGATCTAATGCATTGAGTTGTTGAGAATAGAATAGCAGATGTTATCTTGAACAAAAATTGCCCAAGCAGAGCAAAGCCAGTATAAGTTGGTGTATGACTCTTTTTATAAATTCCAAATAAAATGCCTGGATTGCTGCCAATCTCTAACTCATGATTAAACTCAGTTTCTAACTCTAAACTCTGGTGAGTAGTTGAAGAAATGCAAGTCAGTCATGATAATCAATAACGGTTCTGGTGCTCACATGAACATGTAGGTTGAGGCTCTTGATACACCGATGCAATAGCCACTGAGTTATTAAACTCTGTCCATGTTGTTGTAGAAGAGGAAAGTGCAGAAGGCCCTGGATGTATAGTTCAAGTTAGATGATACAAGTATTCAAAAGAGATTCAAAATTTTACCTAGTTTGCACTCTGAGTTATATATCTCAAGAGGAGCAGTTAAAATGAGAAGAGAGAGCAGAAGTGTTGAAAGCATTAGTGGGATGCTGAGGTACAAGAGCAAGCCTTGAAAGTTGCCAAATGAAATTGAAACTCAAGTTCAACATGTCACGTGACCATGTTCTGATGCTATTTCTAATCTGGATACGTTATTCTATACATGGATACGCTGAGCCTCATCGATTGACTTAAGAGAAATATTATCAAGAAATTGAAAACATCTAGACACTATGGTGCTTTTAATGGTGCTATGCCATGCAGAATTAATCAGAGGTTGGTCAATCTGGTTTCTATAAGTCAAGTACTTGTTCTCAAGCAGATCATTCCAGCGACCGTAATTTTGACTGCTATTTTCAAGTTCTCAAGGTCGTGGAAACCAAGACACCAATTTCTCTTCATACTCTATTAAGATGCAAGTAATTTTAGCAAATAAACTCTAAGAATTTTTTTTTGAAAAATCTCACCAATAACTTCTCCATCTTCAAGTTCATCATTCTCATTAAGGATTGGTGTTGTTAACAGAGTATAAGCACCACAAAGAATGTTCTCCTCTTTATGCGTCAGATTATCGTTGATGTACTCCAGCTTTGATTCCATGGTATATGCATGAAAGTTGGTACCATTGTCTGATAATCCTGATGGTCCCAAAAGAACATGGTCAAATGAAGCATAAGGTGTCCCAACTCTCCAGAGATAACTGCCTCTCATAAGAGCAGCTCGACCACTATATGGCTTGGACATAATTTCAGCACAGAGACTGAGGTAAGAGTTGAAGTCGGCTTTAGTAAAGGTGTGATCGAGTTGATATGGGTACTTGAAATGAGGATAATAACAATTAGGACGCTGACAAAGAGTCTCCTTCAATTGCAAAGTATGGAAGGGAATGCCATGATTGAGAAGAAAGCATACAATGTCCTTGTCTTTTTGGGGTGCTCCAACTCCTCTGCACCAGGACCGGACCATGTTACATGGGTCCACCTAAAGGAGCTGCTCAAGGACAAACACGTCCTTGCGCTCTTCATCGTGCTGGCTAATGCTTGCCTTCGGGTGGGTCATTGGCCACATATATTCAAGGAGTCAAGCCGAACAAGCCCTCCTATTCTGTGCCGAAGGCCTTCAGGCCAATCGTACTCCTCATCACTTTCGGTAAACTTATCGAAAAGATGATTGCCAACAGGATACAGTTTGACGCCGTCAAGCATGATATCTTCCATCCCAACCAACTTGGCGGTATCCGCCAGAGGTCAACTGAGGACGCTGGATTGATTCTAACCCATCTTGTGCGAGCGGGGTGGGTTAAGGGTCTCCAGACTAGCGCGCTGGCA
>CACVBS010000093.1:46987-66033 GCA_902728275.1 Cyclocybe aegerita
ATAAAAGTACGACGGGAGCGCAACCTCAAACGGGGTACCCATTGGGAGGCTTTCGCGGATAAAGTTACGCAGTATGTCCAGATCAGACGAACTGGCAACAGTGGGGGTGACCAACGACAAACCGTCGTAGGCGCGGACAATGGAGGTGACCTTCAACATAGATCGACCATCCCTGAGGTATCCGTTGGCTGCACGAACAGCCGACTCGGTGAAGAATTTCGTGAGGTCAGGAGGGGTACCCCCGAATGACACGAGAACCTGCTTCCGGGTGGGGCCCTCGGAAGTAAAAGAAGGAACGGACCGATGAGGTGAAGTCTTCATCGGACCCGTTGGGAATGCGGGGGGAGGAGAAGGCCCACGACGTTGCGGTCCCAAACCAGGAGGCGGGGGAGGCATCGGAGCGGCCTGTTTGGCAATCCCTGCCCACGTCGTTGGACGGGGCTTGGGTTTAGTGGCGCGGTTGATCAGCGGAGGCGGACCAGGGTGAGAGTAGGCCACCTTACTCTTCTTCTGAGGAGGAGGTGGGACCGGACGATCAACACCCTTGCGCTTCTTGGAAGCGGGGATGCGAGGAGGGGAGGCCGGGCGACCGAGGTCGTCCAAAGCCTGCATGAGGACGTCGGGTGAAGCCCCAACACCAGCGACGCCCTCGTCGAGCGGCCCACGGGCAGCAGGAGGAGGAGGCCTGAATACGGGAGCCGGATGGATGGTCGGCTCATCCTTGGAAGACGTCTCGGCCTCAAGGAGGGAGGCGAGCGAGAAGTTGTTGAGTTCGCCAGGTCCGCGAATACGACTAAAGTCAGTGGCCATGACGGCGTTCACAAAGGACGTCATCTGGGCCACGAAGGCATTGCCCCCATCGATGGTGAGCGGATTGTGGTGCGCGGCCCGCAGAATCCAGTCTGTGGCGCAGCGCAAGCTACCACCCTGTGAGGCTATTCGCAATGGCAACCAGCCTTGTCATGATATGGACGACCTTTGGGACGCCCTCCACGGCACGTACAACTCGGCCTCTGGTCGCGAGTACGATGCCTCAGTCTTAGACGAGCTTCCCGATGAGCCGGGTCTGTGAGTGGGCTGACTTCTCGGAGCATGAGTTGTTGAGTGCCCTTAAGGGGTGCTCCAACTCCTCTGCACCAGGACCGGACCATGTCACTTGGGTCCACCTAAAGGAGCTGCTCAAGGATAAACACGTCCTTGCGCTCTTCATCGTGTTGGCCAATGCTTGCCTTCGGGTGGGTCATTGGCCACGTATATTCAAGGAGTCGCTATCAGTTATCGTTCCGAAGCCGAACAAGCCCTCCTACTCCGTGCCGAAGGCCTTCAGGCCAATCGTACTCCTCATCACTTTCGGTAAACTTATCGAAAAGATGATTGCCAATAGGATACAGTTTGACGCCGTCAAGCATGATATCTTCCATCCTAACCAACTTGGCGGTATCCGCCAGAGGTCAACTGAGGATGCTGGATTGATTCTGACCCATCTCGTGCGAGCGGGGTGGGTTAAGGGTCTCCAGACTAGCGCGCTGGCTTTTGACATCGCGCAGTTCTTCCCTTCTATCAACCATGAGATGTTCATGGCTGTACTTCGCAAGCAAGGGTTCTCGCCGGTTCTGGTGGAGTTCTTTGCCTCCTACCTTGTAGGCCGTTCCACAGTTTACTGTTGGAACACCTTCCAATCCGACTCGCGGTCTGCGGACGTGGGTGTCGGGCAGGGCTCCGCTCTCTCGCCTGTTATCTCTGGGCTGTTCATTGCTCCGGTAATGAAGCTCTTTTACATCAAAGCGGCGCCGCTCAACATGACACTGCTGTCCTTTGTGGATGATGGGACCATTTTGGCCCAATCCAAACAGCTTGATGATAATAATGTGGGCCTGCGTAAGGCCTAAAAAATTATCTACCTTCTCTTTGTTGCCTTCGCGCTCGTTCTTGAACACGACAAGACCGAGTTGTTTCACTTTTCGCGTCGACGAGACGCCTACAATCCCTCGCTGGATCTGGGGTACGCCCCTCACACCGGTGTTACACCTTTGAAGCCCAAGACCTATTGGAGGTACCTGGGCTTCTACTTTGACCGTGGGCTCACCTTTCATGAGCACGTTCGCTACTATGCCACCAAGGCGTTTACCACCGTGCAGGCCATGCGCATGCTCGGAAACTCTACTAGAGGTCTTTCGCCTAAACAGCGCCGCCTCTTATATTGGTCGTGCGTGGTTCCCATTGGCACATACGGCTATCGTCTCTGGTATTTTGATGGCGCCCGTAATAAGGGTGCGATGAACCAGTTGAAACAGATGCAGCGGAAAGCTGCTCTATGGATCACGGGTGCTTTCCACACCTCACCCACAGGCGGTCTTGAGGCCTTAGCAGGTCTCATCCCTGTCCACCTTATGCTGAAGAAGCTGGCAACGCGTGCAGTGTATCGCGTAGCCACCCTCTCAGACACCCACCCTCTTCGCTCTATGATGGGCGAGGGACTCCTCAAGCGAGCTGCACCACATGCTCGCTCATCCGCCTTGATGACCCCGGCTATGCGGGGGAAAGTCAAGAGCACTGTCATGGAAGTGGACCAGCGTGTCCACACCTTAACTGAGAGCTTCGAGCCTTTTGTGCCCAAAGCTCATCCAGGCGATCGGTTACTGGACCGCTATGCGGACCGTCTCCGCTTTGACGAACGTGATCCTACCCAGGATAGGCGCCCATATCTAGACGAGCTCATCGCGAGAGCGAGGGCCGACCCACTAACAGTACTGGCTGCAACTGATGGCTCTGTCCCTCAGTCCAACCAGTATCAGGCGGCTTTGGCTGCTATAATCTACAAGGGACATCGTGAGCTCGAGAGGACTCGTTATGTCTCTGGCAGAGTTACCGCCCCAGATGCGGAACTCAATGCTATCTCATGTGCAGTGCGCCTTGCTGTCAAGCAGGCAAATTGCCAACATATTATGGTCTTTACTGACTCTATGGGCTCGGCCCATAGAGCGGTGGACCCCTCCGTGCATTCTGGTCAGGCTTTCAGCCTGTCAGTTTGTCGCGCTCTTAAAGAGTGGTTTGAGGCGGACGATCTCCGTCACATAACCTTCGTCTACGTCCCTTCTGCTCTGCGGTGGGACATCCATGGTGAGGCACACAAGTACGTCACAGAGCTCAAAGTCAGGGTTGGACGTCATAAGACGGACAACTCCATAGACGCGCTACGCTCTCGAGCTGCGCATTCAGTCTTGGATTCGTGGAGTTCCACTTTCCAAGATCCAACTTACCGAGGCTCTGAATTTTTAGAGCTTCAACAGCCTGACGGGCGGCCGCTACAGCCATCGTACCTCAATGGGGGACCATGGCTTTCAACCTTCGGACACAGTATCACTGAGTTCGCCTGCATGTGCCGGTGTATAACTGGCCACGCGCCCATTGGAGCATATTATCGTCGCTTCAAGATCAACGAGCCTCATGGCTGCACTTGCGGGGCTGCTTTGCAGTCCCGCCAGCATATCCTCTTTCGCTGTCGCGATAGATATTCTGTACACTATCCTCGTTTCCTCGGGGATATTGCATCGTTTATGAAGTACAACCCTACGGCGTTTGGCTTCGACCGGGACCCATCGGGTGTCGGATAATCGCTGTGGGCGGGGTTGTTCCTCCTTTCGGGGGGATTTATGGTGAATTGACACCACCGAGCTCTAGGGTTCGAAGACCTTTGCCTGCCGCTATTTCTTCGCGCTTGCGGCCGCTATTGTAGCGGGTTGCGGCGCCGCTAACTTTCTGCGTCTGGTCTCGGGCAGGCGCATCTCTGGCTTGTCGGCCTCAAGACACCTTGCCACCTCCCGGGTGGTGCTCTCTTATTTCATTTGCGCTGCGTGGCCTCCAAACAGCGTTTGACGACTTTGGGGTTTAGCGGGGCCTCGATGGTCTCTTCCCCTTATCCCACGTCACCGTTTTCGCGAGGTGGGTCTGGCTTTATGGGAGCTTCGGCGTTTGAGCCATAAGGCTCGTGGTTGGGGGGGCGGACGTCTTTTAGTAGTTTACCTAGTACCCAGGCCACGTAGTGTACGTGTTTGTAGATAGCGAGCGGGCTGCCATCGAGCACCGCTATATCAATTGTTGATCAAAAAAAAAAAAAAAAAAAAAATCCAGTCTGTGGCCTTCGCAATGGAGGTGGTCAATACCTCGAGATCGCCAGGAAGATCCTCGACTGTGTCTCGGAACTTCAAGGCATATTGACCTAAGAGTAGGTTGACGGAAGGGTCCCTCGAGACCTCCTCCCCTCCCTGAGTGCCCTCAACTTCCATCTCCTGGGGTTGGGCCGTCCCTGAGTCAGACTCATCTGCGGACGAATGGGCGGAACCCGTGGTGGAACGGGACCTGCGGCGAGGCGACGTGTGGCGAGATGAGCTGGCACGACTGTCGAATAAGTGGCCCTAGTCGAGGTAGGGTCTGGCGAGATTGGCGAGGCATCACCGCCAAAAGACGATGAGCCAGCGACCGATGGTGGTATGGCTGGTGGTGCAGAGCCTGAGTCCCCCCACGATGGCTCCTAGGAAGCGCCCCGGGGGGCCTCACGCCCCAACCTCTCGGTGGGAGGTCGGACATGTGTTGCGAAAGCGGTACGAACGATCAAAAGTAGTCTTCTGGCTTGTCGATAAAGCGCTAGACGATGTGCGAGACGGTGAGCTGGTTGTTTGCACTTGTTGACTAGTGGGCATTCGAGAGAAAGAGGAACGCAACCGTGACATGTTCATGGCTGTTCTTCGCAAGCAAGGGTTCTTGCCGGTTCTGGTGGAGTTCTTTGCCTCCTATCTTGTCGGTCGCTCCACAGTCTACTGCTGGAACACCGTCCAATCCGACTTGCGGTCTGCAGATGTGGGTGTCAGGCAGGGCTCAGCTCTCTCACCTGTTATTTCTGGGCTGTTCATTGCTCCGGTAATGAAGCTCTTCTACATCAAAGCGGCGCCGCTCAACACAACGCTACTCTCCTTTGTGGATGATGGGACCATTTTAGCCCAGTCCAAACAACTCGATGATAATAATGTGGGCCTGCGTAAGGCCTACAAGATTATCTACCTTCTCTTTGTTGCTTTCGCGCTCGTTCTTGAACACGACAAGACCGAGCTGTTCCACTTTTCGCGTTGACGAGACGCCTACAATCCCTCGCTGGATCTGGGGTATGCCCCACATACCGGTGCTACATCTTTGAAGCCCAAGACCTATTGGAGGTACTTGGGCTTCTACTTTGACCGCGGACTCACATTTCATGAGCACGTTCGCTACTACGCCACCAAGGCGTTCACCACAGTGCAGGCCATGCGCATGCTCGGCAACTCTACTAGAGGTCTTTCACCTAAACAGCGCCACCTCTTATATCAGTCATGTGTAGTTCCCATTGCCACATACGGCTATCGTCTCTGGTATTTCGATGGCGCCTGCAATAAGGGCGCGATGAACCAGTTGAAACGGATGCAGCAAAAAGCTGCTCTATGGATTATGGGTGCCTTCCGCACCTCCCCCACAGGCAGTCTTGAGGCTCTAGCGGGTCTCATCCCCGTCCACCTTATGCTGAAGAAGCTGGCAACGCACGCAGTGTATCGCGTCGCCACCCTCTCAGACACCCACCCTCTTCGCTCCATGATGGGCGAGGGACTCCTCAAGCGAGCCGCACCACATGCTCGCTCCGCCGCCTTGATGACCCCAGCTATGCGAGGGAAAGTCAAGAGCACTGTCATGGAAGTGGATGAGCACGTCCACACCTTAACTGAGAGCTTTGAACCTTTTGCGCCTGAAGCTCGCCCAGGCGATATGCGGACCATCTCCACTTTGACGAGCGTGATCCTGCCCAGCATAGGCGCCCATATCTAGACGAGCTCATCACGAAAGCAAGGGCCGACCCACTAACAGTACTGGCTGCAACTGATGGCTCTGTCCCTCAGTCCAACCAGTATCAGGCGGCTTCGGCTGCCATTTTTTTTTTTTTTTTTTTTTAATCAACAATTTATATAGCGGTGCTCGACGGCAGCCCGCTCGCTATCTACAAACACGTACACTACGCGGCCTGGGTACTAGGTAAACTACTAAAAGATGTCCGCCCCCCCAACCGCGAGCCTTATGGCTCAAACGCCTAAACTCCCATAAAGCCAGACCCACCTTGCGAAAACAGTGACATGGGATAAGGGGAGGAGACCATCGAGGCCCCGCTAAACCCCACAGCCGTCGGACGCTGTTCAGAGGCCACGCAGCGCAAATGAAATAAAACAGCACCACCCGGGAGGTGGCAGGGTGTCTTAAGGCCAACAAGCCAAAGATGCGCCTACCCGAAACCAGACGCAGAAAGTTAGCGGCGTTGCAACACGCTACAATAGCGGCCGCAAGCGCAAAGAATAGCGGCGGGCGCAGGTCTTCGAACCCTAGAGCTCAGTGGTGTCAATTCACCATAAATCCCCCGAAAGGAGGAACAACCCCGCCCACAGCGATTATCGGACACCCGAAGGGTCCCGGTTGAAGCCAAACGCCGTGGGGTTGTACTTCATAAAAGATGCAATATCCCCAAGAAAGCGGGGGTAGTGCATGGAGTAGCGATCACGACAGTGAAAGAGGACATGCTGACAGGACTGCAAGGCAGCCCCACAAGTGCAGCCATGAGGCTCATTGATCTTGAAGCGACGGTAGTACGCTCCAATGGGCGCATGGCCAGTTATACCCCGGCAAACGCGAGCAAACTCAGTGATGCTGTGTCCGAAAGTTGAGAGCCAAGGTCCCCCACTGAGGTACGATGGCTGTAGCGGCCGCCCGTCAGGCTGTTGGAGCTCTAAGAATTCAGAGCCACGGTAGGATGGGTCCTGGAAAGTGGAGCTCCACGAATCCAGACCTGAGTGCGCGGCTCGGGAGCACAGCGCGTCTATGGAGTTGTCCGTCTTACGATGTCCAACCCTGACTTTAAGGTTGGTGACATACTTATGTGCTTCACCATGGATATCCCACCGCAAAGCAGATGGGACGTAGACGAAGGTGATGCGGCGGAGATCATCTGCCTTGAACCACTCTTGAAGAGCGTGACAAACTGACAGGCTAAAAGCCTGACCAGAGTGCACGCTGGGGTCAACTGCTCTATGGGCAGAGCCCATGGAGTCGGTAAAGACCATAATATGTTGGCAGTTTGCCTGCTTAACAGCAAGGCGTACTGCACACGAGATGGCATTGAGTTCCGCATCTGGGGCGGTGACTCTGCCAGAGACGTAGCGAGTCCTTTCGAGCTCGCGATGTCCCTTGTAGATTATAGCAGTCGAAGCCGCCTGGTACTGGTTGGACTGGGGGACAGAGCCATCAGTTGCAGCCAGTACTATTAGTGGGTCGGCCCTCGCTCTCGCGATGGGCTCGTCTAGATATGGACACCTATCCTGGGTAGGATCGCGCTCGTCAAAGTGGAGACGGTCCGCATAGCGGTCCAGTAACCGATCGCCTGGGCGAGCTTCGGGCGCAAAGGGCTCAAAGCTCTCAGTTAAGGTGTGGACGCGCTCGTCCACCTCCATGACGGTGCTCTTGACTTTCCCTTGCATGGCTGGGGTCATCAAGGCGGCTGATCGAGCATGTGGCGCGGCTCGCTTAAGGAGCCCTTGCCCATCATAGAGCGAAGGGGGTGAGTATCCGAGAGGGTGGCGACGCGATACACTGCGCGCGTTGCCAGCTTCTTCAGCATAAGGTGGACAGGGATGAGACCCACTAGAGCCTCAAGACCGCCGGTGGGGGAGGTGGTTATTCCTCCTTTCGGAGGATTTATCAGTGAATTGACACCCTCGGACCTTAGGGTTCGGAGACCTGCGCCCGTTTCACTCCTTCGCGCTTGCGGCTGCTATTATAGCGTGTTGCGGCACCGCTAACTCTCTGCGTCTGGTTTCGGGTAGGCGCATCTTTGGCTGATCGGCCTTAAGACACCTTGCCACCTCCCGGGTGGTGCTCTTCTTATCTCATTTGCGCTGCGTCACCTCTGAACAGCGATCGACGACTTTGGGGCATAGCGGAACCTTGATGGTTTCCTCCCCTTATCCCGATGCACCGTTTTCGCATGGTGGGTTGCCCTCTGGGGAGTTTCGGCATTTGAGCCCAAAGGGTCTTGGTTGGGGAGGCGGTCGTCCTTTAGTGGTTAACTTAGTAACCAGGCTGTGTAGTGTACGTGTTTGTAGATAGCCAGCGGGCTGCCATTGAGCACTGCTATATAAGTTGTTGATCAAAAAAACAAAAAAAAAAAAAAAAAAAAAGATGTCATTCACCAATATAGCTGACTAAATGCAAACATAGAATGCCGCCATTGCCTGAAATTGAGTCAAGAACCAGAGCATAATATCAGCCACACTTAAATGGAAAGTAGGATATCAGGATGAGGAGGTCAAGGAGACAGAGAGTAAGATTCGGCAGATGAGAATTGAGTAGAATATAGAAGGGCTTTAATTGGATATGGTTGGAGGCGCCGTATATTTGAATTAAAATTTCAAGAAAATCAACTTCCAGGTCAAGGGTGGAGATTAATTCAGCCAAATGGAGAAACCAACATCAGACATACTTTCTGCAAAATACTCCTTAGGCGATTGTCAAGTTGTTCTCTATCTCTTGCCAGCACATTGAGAAATGTTGCCAAACAGCAGTGAGTCTCCCATCTAAAGTCACTATTCAAATGCTCACAGATGCCTATAGAAGCCCTATGTGAAGCATATAGCAATGATGAGGACAGAGCAGGAAATCCTGCTTTTGATGCTGTTCAGCAGGATTTGCACATCACGGTTGAAGAAATCACAGCAAGCTATCTTTTGGGACCTCCCAACATTCTCCTTGCGGTCATGGGTATTAGCCACACTATAATCTCTGGCTCTTATGCTCTCCTTGTCTTCTTTCATGGCACATTTATCCCTCAAGATCTCGATATCTATGTTCCTGTGCAGTGGATGCATATCCTCAAGGCATATATTGTGGAGAGAGGATGGAAGGAGAATGATGACCACAAAGACACAGCTTATGACATGGCCAGTGTTCTCGACATTCTGCTCTTCAAGCATCCTCAAAGCAATCGGACCATCAATATTATCATATCCCACACAAGCTCTGCCATTCAACCTATTGTAGAATTTCATTCTACTCTGGTTATGAACTATATAGCCTCATATGGAGTGGTGTGTTTATATCCCACATTGACGCTCATGGGAAAGGGGATAATCAGGGTTCAAACTGACAAAACTCGTCAAGGCTTTGACAAGTATCAACAACGTGGATTTGATCTTCAAGCATCGACATCTGCCTAGGCTGATCTTCCTGGACATCAGTGCTAGGTTGACTATATGTGTCCAGCGACTATATGAAATCTTCATGACTATGGAATGGTGTTTATTCCTTTCACTCAATGCTCTCATTGGCTTGAAGCACATGAAGACAGTTTGGTATGGAAGAATCCCATCAAGTGTGGAGGAAATGAAATGGTTAAAGATATTGGCTATACGGTATCTGCAATGGGAGAATATTGTGAGAATCTCATCAATGATTTGGTGCTGGTCTTGCTAATGATTTAATATTTAGGGTGTTCACTTTAGAGAAAGGAAAATTATTTCATAGAAGGAATAGCAACATGAGATATTGATCTTTATCAATTGGAGCAATATAGTCCTTCTTTACACTGTCAAGCTACTTTTCAGAACAAAAAAGTCTACATGTGGATAAGTCCTCCAACTTCAAAATTGTGCCGATTTTCTTCAGTCATTATCTTCAAACTCTGAGGATTCCTCAAGCTCATATGCGCTGCTAGAAGACAAATCAGCAGGGCACTTTGAACATGCACAACAAATATACAGACGGAAAAATCTCATCAACAATGAACCATCCATCTTGCTTAAGTTGTGATATGAAGTAGTTCTGGACATCAGGAATATGGCTGCTATAGAAAGAAATACGGTGGAGGTATGGGCATATTGAAAAGAGGAAATGAAAGAAGTCAATGCAATAGCAGATGGATTTGATATGTCCAAAGAGCCCAAATTCTTTCAACATCAAAGAAGAAGAACTGAATAAAGTTTTGGGCTTTCAAGAAGATTGAAATGGAAACTGGAGGGTTTGAAGATGAGGACAATGAGTTATAAAACTATAAAAGGATGTTGTAGTTGCAGTGGGACGCTGTGTAGCCAAAGGGGTAAAACGAGATCCAAGAGTAAAAGATGTAAGAGATGGCCAAGAAGAAGAAAGAGATGTGAACACAGAATTGGATAACCTGGTCAAGTTCATTAAAGCATTAAAGCAAAATGTCTCCATAGAAGAAAATACAGCAAGACAATGAAGAGAGGAATCTTCAAGAAAATTATTAATTTCAAAATCATTCCAGTCAAAACCGGCTTCCATGTCCCAAGTAACATCAAAGCTAATTTTCTTCAATGGAGCCAGTGGCATATTTGTAGCCATGGACTCGAACAGGTTCTCAATGGATTCGTTGTTGGAATTCAAATCCTCTTGTATGAAATAGATTGTTGATAGCTTTGGTGCAGAGAAGGAGGGAAAAAAGGCAAGCTGGCAGATATCCTGATAGATATAATGCATTTCCTGCAAGAATTGAAATGTGTGTATAACGCCAGTAAATTCATATTGAATGCCTGAATCTAAAATGTCCATATCATTGTAGATAACATGAAGCACCTGAAGACTTGATATTGTTGATAAAGTCTTGCACAGATTGGAAGGATTGGTGGTGCAGTATTCGACCGAGTCCAAACCTACCAAGCGCTCCAAGTCCTGGTGGACGGACGAGTGCTCGGAGACATTCGGAGTATATCAGTTGAGCCGCTCGCTTGCTGATTACAACAAGTTTAAGAAGGCGTGTAAGGACGCCAAACGTGATTTCTTCCGTCGACCATCGCGACATCCTCGTCCTCTCCCTCTTCAGTGGGGGTGAGGTTCTTAATCTAATGAACGTCTACTCCGACGATCAACACACAGCCATTGAGCACCTAGCTGCTCGTGTGCATTCTTTACCACCTTTCGTTTATATGGCTGGTGACTTTAACTGCGTGTCAACGACTTGGGATGACTATGAGCATGGCGAGTCGTCGACGGCGATATCACTGCGGGATACCGCATCTCAGATCGGCCTCGAGTGGGCACGACCTTCTAACCATGGACCAACGAGGATCAGTCCTAATCCAAACCAGAGATCCAATGTTCTGGATCTTGTATTCTTAGCCCCATCTGAGATCTTAATCTCGATGCCCAGATTGGAGCACGATCTCCAGGGTCCGTCAGATCATGTCCCGATCTGCACAGACCTTGATATCGGTCCCGAACCGCCCGGATCTGGGCGACGGACAATTAAACCCGGAAGCGAGGCTGAAAAGTCTCTCATTTCGGACATCCTCCGGGATCTTGCGGCTATTCCTGTCGCAGCCCCGGCAACCAAGGAAGGCGTTGAAGCTTTAGCCGATGCTATCGCGACAGCGTTCTCGGACGCGTGGCTTGCCCACTCGACCGAGTCCAAACCTACCAAGCGCTCCAAGTCCTGGTGGACGGATGAGTGCTCGGAGACATTCGGAGTATATCAGTTGAGCCGCTCACTGGCTGATTACAACAAGTTTAAGAAGGCGTGTAAGGACGCCAAACGTGACTTCTTCGACGAACGCATCGCGGAGATCGCTACTTCTCGCAAGCGCCCGTGGGACCTAATGGAATGGGTCAAACAGCGCAAGCTACCACCCTGTGAGGCTATTCGCAATGGCGACCAGCCTTGCCATGATATGGACGACCTCTGGGACGCCCTCCACGGCACTTACAACTCGGCCTCTGGTCGCGAGTACGATGCCTCAGTCTTAGACGAGCTTCCCGACGAGCCGGTCCGCGAGTGGGCTGACTTCTCGGAGCATGAGTTGTTGAGTGCCCTTAAGGGGTGCTCCAACTCCTCTGCACCAGGACCGGACCATGTTACATGGGTCCACCTAAAGGAGCTGCTCAAGGACAAACACGTCCTTGCGCTCTTCATCGTGTTGGCTAATGCTTGCCTGCGGGTGGGTCATTGGCCACGTATATTCAAGGAGTCGCTATCGGTTATCGTTCCGAAGCCGAACAAGCCCTCCTATTCTGTGCCGAAGGCCTTCAGGCCAATCGTACTCCTCATCACTTTCGGTAAACTTATCGAAAAGATGATTGCCAACAGGATACAGTTTGACGCCGTCAAGCATGATATCTTCCATCCTAACCAACTTGGCGGCATCCGCCAGAGGTCAACTGAGGATGCTGGATTGATTCTGACTCATCTCGTGCGAGCGGGGTGGGTTAAGGGTCTCCAGACTAGCGCGCTGGCTTTTGACATCGCGCAGTTCTTCCCTTCTATCAACCATGAGATGTTCATGGCTGTTCTTCGCAAGCAAGGATTCTCGCCGGTTCTGGTGGAATTCTTTGCCTCTTACCTTGTAGGCCGCTCCACAGTTTACTGTTGGAACGCCTTTCGATCCGACTCGCGGTCTGCAGACGTGGGTGTCGGGCAGGGCTCTGCTCTCTCGCCTGTTATCTCTGGGCTGTTCATTGCGCCGGTAATGAAGCTCTTCTATATCAAGGCGGCGCCACTCAACATGACGCTACTCTCCTTTGTGGATGATGGGACCATTTTGGCCCAATCCAAGCAACTCGATGATAATAATGTGGGCCTGCGTAAGGCCTACAAAATTGTCTACCTTCTCTTTGTTGCCTTCGCGCTCGTTCTTGAGCACGACAAGACCGAGCTGTTTCATTTCTCGCGTCGACGAGACGCCTACAATCCCTCGCTGGATTTGGGGTACGCCCCACATACCGGCACTACACCCTTGAAGCCCAAGACCTATTGGAGGTACTTGGGCTTCTACTTCGACCGCGGGCTCACCTTCCATGAGCACGTTCGCTACTACGCCACCAAGGCGTTCACCACCGTGCAGGCCATGCGCATGCTCGGGAACTCTACTAGCTTAAACAGCGCTATATCGGTCGTGTGTGGTCCCCATTGCCACATATGGCTATCGTCTCTGGTACTTCGACGGCGCCCGTTATAAGGGTGCGATGAACCAGTTGAAACGGATGCAGCGTAAAGCTGCTCTATGGATCACGGGTGCCTTCCGCACCTCACCTACAGGCGGTCTTGAGGCTCTAGCGGGCCTCATTCCTGTCCATCTTATGCTGAAGAAGCTGGCAACGCGTGCAGTGTATCGTGTCGCCACCCTCTCAGACACTCACCCCCTTCGCTCTATGATGGGCGAGGGCCTTCTCAAGCGAGCTGCACCACACGCTCGCTCTGCCGCCTTGATGACCCCAGCCATGCGGGGGAAAGTCAAGAGCACTGTCATGGAAGTGGACGAGCGCGTCCACACCTTAACTGAGAGCTTCGAGCCCTTTGCGCCCGAAGCTCGTCCAGGCGACCGGTTACTGGACCGCTATGCGGACCGTCTCCATTTTGACGAGCGTGATCCTGGCCAGGATAGGCGCCCATATCTAGACGAGCTCATTGCGAAAGCAAGGGCTGACCCACTAACAGTACTGGCTGCAACTGATGGCTCTGTCCCTCAGTCCAACCAGTATCAGGCGGCTTTGGCTGCTATAATCTACAAGGGACATCGCGAGCTCGAAAGGACCCGCTATGTCTCTGGCAGAGTTACCGCCCCAGATGCGGAACTCAATGCCATTTCGTGTGCAGTGCGCCTTGCTGTCAAGCAGGCAAACTGCCAACATATTATGGTCTTCACTGACTCTATGGGCTCAGCCCATAGAGCGGTTGACCCCGGCGTGCATTCTGGTCAGGCTTTTAGTCTGTCAGTATGTCGCGCTCTTCAAGAGTGGTTTGCGGCGGATGATCTCCGTCGCATTACCTTCGTCTACGTCCCTTCCGCTTTGCGGTGGGATATCCATGGTGAGGCACACAAGTACGTCACCGAACTCAAAGTCAGGGTTGGGCGTCACAAGACGGACAACTCTATAGACGCGCTTCGCTCTCGAGCTGCGCACTCAGTCTTGGATTCGTGGAGTTCCACTTTCCAAGATCCAACCTACCGAGGCTCTGAATTTTTAGAGCTTCAACAGCCTGACGGGCGGCCGCTACAGCCATCGTACCTCAATGGGGGACCTTGGCTTTCAACATTCGGACACAGTATTACTGAGTTCGCTCGCGTTTGCCGGTGTATAACTGGCCATGCGCCCATTGGAGCGTATTACCGTCGCTTCAAGATCAATGAGCCTCACGGCTGCACTTGCGGGGCTGCTTTGCAGTCCAGCCAGCATATCCTCTTTCGCTGTCGCGATAGATATTCTGTACACTATCCCCGCTTTCTCGGGGATATTGCATCGTTTATGAAGTACAACCCCACGGCGTTTGGCTTCAACCGGGACCCGTCGGGTGTCGGATAATCGTGGTGGGCGGGGTTGTTCAGACCTGCGCCCGCCGCTATTTCTAGGTGCTTGCGGCCGCTATTGTAGCGGACTGCGGCGCCGCTAACTTTCTGCGTCTGGTTTCGGGCAGGCGCTTCTCTGGCTGGTCGGCCTTAAGACACCCTGCCACCTCCCGGGTGGTGCTTTTCTTATCTCATTTGCGCTGCGTGGCCTCCGAACAGCGATCGACGACTTTGGGGCGTAGCGGAACCTCGATGGTTTCCTCCCCTTATCCCGATGCACCGTTTTCGCGAGGTGGGTTGCCCTCTGGGGAGTTTCGGCGTTTGAGCCCAAAGGGTCTTGGTTGGGGGGGCGGTCGTCCTTTAGTGGTTTACTTAGTAACCAGGCTGTGTAGCGTACGTGTTTGTAGATAGCAAGCGGGCTGCCATCGAGCACCGCTATATAAATTGTTGATAAAAAAAAAAAAAAAAAAAAAAAAAAAAAAAAAAAAAAAAAAAAAAAAAACGTGATTTCTTCGATGAACGTATCGCGGAGATTGCTACTTCTCGCAAGCGCCCGTGGGACCTAATGGAATGGGTCAAACAGCGCAAGCTACCACCCTGTGAGGCTATTCGCAATGGCGACCAGCCTTGTCATGATATGGACGACCTCTGGGACGCCCTCCACGGCACTTACAACTCGGCCTCTGGTCGTGAGTACGATGCCTCAGTCTTAGACGAGCTTCCCGACGAGCCGGTCCGTGAGTGGGCTGACTTCTCGGAGCATGAGTTGTTGAGTGCCCTTAAGGGGTGCTCCAACTCCTCTGCACCAGGACCGGACCATGTTACTTGGGTCCACCTAAAGGAGCTGCTCAAGGACAAACACGTCCTTGCGTCAACATGACGCTGCTGTCCTTTGTGGATGATGGGACCATTCTGGCCCAATCCAAACAACTTGATGATAATAATGTGGGCCTGCGTAAGGCCTACAAAATTATTTACCTTCTCTTTGTTGCCTTCGCGCTCGTTCTCGAACACGACAAGACCGAGCTGTTTCACTTTTCGCGTCGACGTGATGCCTACAATCCCTCGCTGAATCTGGGGTATGCCCCACATACCAGCGCCACACCTTTGAAACCTAAGACCTATTGGAGGTACTTGGGCTTCTACTTTGACCGCGGGCTCACGTTTCATGAGCACGTTCGCTACTACGCCACCAAGGCGTTTACCACCTTGCAAGCCATGCACATGCTCGGGAACTCCACTAGAGGGCTCTCGCCTAAACAGCGCCGCCTCTTATATCGGTCGTGCGTGGTTCCTATTGCCACATACGGCTATCGTCTCTGGTATTTTGATGGCGCCCGCAATAAGGGTGCGATGAACCAGTTGAAACGGATGCAGCGGAAAGCTGCTCTATGGATTACAGGTGCCTTCCGCACCTCCCCCACAGGCAGTCTTGAGGCCTTAGCAGGTCTCATCCCCGTCCACCTTATGCTGAAGAAGCTGGCGACGCGCGCAGTGTATCGCGTAGCCACCCTCTCCGACACCCACCCCCTTCGCTCTATGATGGGCGAGGGACTCCTCAAGTGAGCTGCCCCACATGCTCGCTCATCCACCTTGATGACCCCAGCTATGCGAGGGAAAGTCAAGAGCACTGTCATGGAAGTGGACGAGCGTGTCCACACCTTAACTGAGAGCTTCGAGCCTTTTGCGCCCGAAGCTCGTCCAGGCGATCGGTTACTGGACCGCTATGCGGACCGTCTCCGCTTTGACGAACGCGATCCTACCCAGGATAGGCGTCCATATCTAGACGAGCTCATCGCGAGAGCGAGGGCTGACCCACTAACAGTACTGGCTGCAACTGATGGCTCTGTCCCTCAGTCCAACCAGTATCAAGCGGCTTCGGCTGCTATAATCTACAAGGGACATCGCGAGCTCGAAAGGACGCGCTATGTCTCTGGCAGAGTTACCGCCCCTGATGCGGAGCTCAATGCCATTTCGTGCGCAGTGCGCCTTGCTGTCAAGCAGGCAAACTGCCAACATATTATGGTCTTTACTGACTCTATGGGCTCAGCCCATAGAGCGGTGGACCCCGGCGTGCATTCTGGTCAGGCTTTCAGCCTGTCAGTTTGTCGCGTTCTTAAAGAGTGGTTTGAGGCGGATGATCTCCGTCGCATTACCTTCGTCTACGTCCCGTCTGCTCTGCGGTGGGACATCCATGGTGAGGCACACAAGTACGTCACAGAGCTTAAAGTCAGGGTTGGACGTCGTAAGACGGACAACTCCATAGACGCGCTACGCTCTCGAGCCGCGCACTCAGTCTTGGATTCGTGGAGCTCCACTTTCCAAGATCCAACCTACCGAGGCTCTGAGTTTTTAGAGCTTCAACAGCCTGACGGGCGGCCGCTACAGCCATCGTACCTCAACGGGGGACCTTGGCTCTCAACTTTCGGACACAGTATTACTGAGTTCGCTCGCGTTTGCTGGTGCATAACTGGCCACGCGCCCATTGGAGCGTATTACCGTCGCTTTAAGATCAATGAGCCTCACGGCTGCACTTGCGGGGCTGCTTTGCAGTCCCACCAGCACATCCTCTTTCGCTGTCGCGATAGATATTCTGTACACTATCCCCGTTTTCTCGGGGATATTGCATCGTTTATGAAGTACAACCCTACGGCGTTTGGCTTCGACTGGGACCCATCGGGTGTCGGATAATCGCTGTGGGCGGGGTTGTTCCTCCTTTCGGGGGATTTATGGTGAATTGACACCACTGAGCTCTAGGGTTCGAAGACCTGCGCCTACCGCTATCTCTTCGCGCTTGTGGCCGCTATTGTAGCAAGTCGCGGCGCCGCTAACTCTCTGCATCTGGTTTCGGGCAGGCGCATCTCTGGCTTGTCGGCCTTAAGACACCCTGCCACCTCCTGGGTGGTGCTGTTCTTATCTCATTTGCGCTGCGTGGCCTCCGAACAGCGTCCGACGACTTTGGGGTTTAGCGGGGCCTCGATGGTCTCTTCCCCTTATCCCGCGTCACCGTTTTCGCAAGGTGGGTCTGGCTTTATGGGAGCTTCGGCGTTTGAGCCATAAGGCTCGTGGTTGGGGGGGCGGACGTCTTTTAGTAGTTTACTTAGTACCCAGGCCGCGTAGCGTACGTGTTTGTAGATAGCGAGCGGGCTGCCATCGAGCACTGCTATATAAATTGTTGATAAAAAAAAAAAATAAAAAAAGATTGGTGGTGCAGTGCAAAGTGAGGTAGAGCTCATGAAGAGAGCTCCAACAAGCACATGAAGAAAACAAGAGATCAAAGTATATGGAGGCATAATTGAAGGGGTTGAATTCATAGTTGCTATCAATTTCAAGAAGGGCTAGGCAATGGTGGTTGAAGAGGAGGTTCCCAACATGAGCATAGAGGGCTGATGAGTTGCGATCTGAGTGAATTTTAACATTGATGAGTGATGGAACTACAAGAAGAGTGCAAAGGCTCTCAGTCTCAACCGTTACTCCAATTGTCAGAAAGGTGAGACAGCAGAAAGTTGATTTAGAAAGGTGTCCTTCAGCAAAGGCGATCTGGACAATCTGTGCAGCTTGTGGCAGATATTGAGGTGCACTAGAGCAGGAAGTGTTTTTTTTTGATCAACAATTTATATAGTGGTGCTCGATGGCAGGCCGCTCGCTATTTACAGACACATACGCTACACAGCCCAGTTACTGGGTTAAGCACTAAAGCACAACTGCCCCCCCAACCAAGACTCTTTGGGCTCAAATGCTGAAACTCCCCAGAGGGCAACCCACCTTGTGAAAACGGTGCATCAGGATAAGGGGAGGAGACCATCGAGGTTCCGCTACGCCCCAAAGTCGTCGATCGCTGTTCGGAGGCCACGCAGCGCAAATGAAATAAGAAGAGCACCACCCGGGAGGTGGCAGGGTGTCTTGAGGCCGACAAGCCAGAGAAGCGCCTGCCCAAAACCAGACGCAGAAAGTTAGCAGCACCGCAACCTGCTCTGATAGTGGCTGCAAGCACGAAAAAGTGAAGCTGGCCCGGGTCGTCGAACCCTTAGGTTCGTGGTGTTAATTCACCCTAAATCCCCCTAAAGGAGGAATAACCCTGCCCACAACGATTACCCGACACCTGAAGGGTCCCGGTTGAAGCCAAACGCTGTGGGGTTGTACTTCATAAAAGATGCAATATCCCCGGGGGTAATGCATGGAGTAGCGATTGCGACAGCAAAAGAGAATATGCTGACAGGACTGCAAAGCAGCCCCGCAAGTGCAGCCATGAGGCTCATTGATCTTGAAGCGACAGTAGTACGCTCCAATGGGCGCATGGCCAGTTATACACTGGCAAACGCGAGCAAACTCAGTAATACTGTGCCCGAAAGTTGAAAGCCAAGGTCCCCCATTGAGGTACGATGGCTGTAGCGGCCGCCTGTCAGGCTGTTGGAGCTCTAAGAATTCAGAGCCTCGGTAGGTTGGATCCTGGAAAGTGGAACTCCACGAGTCCAGGACTGAGTGTGCGGCTTGGGAGCGTAGCGCGTCTATAGAGTTGTCCGTCTTGCGATGTCCAACCCTGACTTTGAGTTCGGTGACATACTTGTGTGCCTCACCATGGATATCCCACCGCAAAGCGGATGGGACGTATACGAAGGTAATACGGCAGAGATCATCCGCCTCAAACCACTCTTGGAGAGCGTGACAAACTGATAGGCTAAAAGCCTG
>CACVBS010000093.1:77030-93009 GCA_902728275.1 Cyclocybe aegerita
GCGTATTGACCTAGAAGAAGGTCGACAGAGGGGTCCCTCGAGACCTCCTCCCCTCCCTGAGTGCCCTCAACCTCCATCTCCTGGGGGTGGGCCGTCCCTGAGTCAGACTCATCTGCGGACAACGGAGATGGGACCACTGGCAACGGTGCTGTGTGGCGAGATCGAGCTGGCACGACCGTCGAGTAAGTGGCCCTAGTCGAGGTAGGGTCTGGCGAGATTGGCGAGGCATCACCGCCAAAGGACGATGAGCCAGCGACCGATGGTGGTATTGCTGGTGGTGCGGAGCCCGAGTCCCCCCCACGACAGCTCCTAGGAACCGCCCCGGGGGGCCTCGCGCCCCGACCTCTCGGTGGGAGGTCGGACATGGTTTGCTAATGCAGTGTGAACGTTCAGGCGGGGTGGTCTGACTGTAAGATAACATGGTGGACGATGTGCGAGACGATGAGCTGGTTGTTTGCGCATGTTTACAAGTGGGCGTTCGAGAGAAAGAGGCGTTCCGCTGTTGCGATAGCATCATCTAAAGCTTCAACGCCTTCCTTGGTTGCCGGGGCTGCGACAGGAATAGCCGCAAGATCCCGCAGAATATCTGAAATGAAAGACTTTTCAGCCTCGCTTCCAGGTTTAATTGTCCTTCGCCCAGATCCGGGCAGTTCGGGACCGATATCAAGATCTGCACAGATTGGCACATGATCTGACGGACCCTAGAGATCGTGCTCCAATCTGGGCATCGAGATTAGAATCTCAGATGGAGCTAAGAATACAAGATCCAAGACATTGGATCTCTGGTTTGGATTAGGACTGATCCTCGTCGGTCCATGGTTGGAAGGTCGTGCCCACTCGAGGCCGATCTGAGATGCAGAGTCCCGCAGGGATATTGCCGTCGACGACTCGCCATGCTCATAGTCATCCCAAGTCGTCGACACGCAGTTGAAGTCACCAGCCATATAGATGAAAGGTGGTAGAGAATGCACACGAGCAGCGAGGTGCTCAATGGCTGTGTGATCGTCAGAATAGACATTTAAGAACCTCGCCCCCGCTAAAGAGGGAGAGGACAACGATGTCGTGATGGTTGACAATGTCGCAACGCATAGCAGGACGATAGCAGGAGAGCCTAGTTGAAACGTAGGCGATCACATGGGGAACTTCCCCTTCCTTAATGCGCACCATTTGCAGCCAGTCGGGATGCTTTGGTGCGCCGATAACCTCATCACCCTCCATACTAGTGGTAGATGGTACATGTCTTATGAAATTCCAAGGTGTTTCTTGGAAAAATAGAATATCAAATCTGTTTTTACAAATTTTGAGAAGGGTGTCTATGTGTGCATAGGTATGACGAACGTTCTGACAGTAAATACGAAGCCCACTACTTAGATCCTGATGGTTTCCCAACATTAGTCTAGGTTTGGGGGTTAGTAAGTCGGTGGTGAGCAAGGTGCTCACGTACCTGACGATACTCGGCCATGATCCACTCACGGTCGTAGCAATGGGCCCAGAACTTGCACAAGGCCGAATTGGCAGCATGGTCCTTATGGCAATTGATGCAGTGGCCCTTATGGGGGCAGGGCTGGTCACGAGGGGTGGGCGGCACAGGGGTTCGTCATTGCCCTTGCACACGCATGTGTGACCTGGTGCTCCTTCTGCTCGTGTGGGCCCGAACAGATAGGGCAAGAGAGTTGTTTCGCCTTGCAGGCGATGGTGGGGTGGCCCCACTTCCAGCAGCGCTGGCATAGCGGAACCCCGGTGTGTCGTGCGGCAGGCCTGATTGCGCAGGACCACCCAGCGAGGAAGATTGGTTGGCCTAAGGCCTTCTTGGCGTGGGTTCCCTGCTGGGAGTCCCAAATGTTGCAGTAGACGGTGCACGATGTGGAGTGTGCTGAGTTGCGGTCGATCCGAGGCTTGGTGCTCAGATAAGCGAAGACCTCAGCATGAACCGAGGTACGGAGGGCCTTTTCAAGTGCCTCCTGGGTGATCTTCAACCCTTTCAGATCGAAGTAAGGAACATCGAGTATCTTTATAAAAGATGTCGACGATGGAAGTGCGACCTCAAACGGGGTACCCATCAGGAGGCTTTCACGGATGAAGTTGCGCAGTATGTCCAGGTTGGACGGGCTGGCAACAGCAGGGGTGACCAACAACAAGCCGTCGTAGGCGCAGACGATGGAGGTGACCTTTAACATAGATCGCCCATCCCTGAGATATCCGTTGGCTGTGCAAACAGCTGACTTGGTGAAGAATTTCGTGAGGTCGGGAGGGGTACCCCCGAACGACACGAGAACTTGCTTCCGGGTGGGGCCCTTGGAAGTGAAAGAAGGAACGGACCGATGAGGCGAAGTCTTCATTGGGCCCATCGGGAATGCGGGAGGGGGAGGAGAAGGCCCATGACGCTGCGGTCCCAAGCCAGGAGGCGGGGGAAGCATCGGAGCGGCCTGTCGTGCGATCCCTGCCCACATCGTTGGACGGGGCTTGGGTTTGGTAGCGCGGTTGATCAGCAGAGGCAGACCAGGGCGTGAGTAGGCCACCTTGCTCTTCTTCTGCGGAGGAGGTGGAACCGGACGATTGACACCCTTATGCTTCTTGGAAGCAGGGATGCGAGAAGGGGAGGCCAGGTGACCAAGGTCGTCCAGTGCCTGCATGAGGACGTCGGGCGGGGCCCCTACACCAGCGACACCCTCGTTGAGCGGCCCACAGGCAGCAGGAGGAGGAGGCCTGAAAACAGGAGCTGGGTGAATGGTCGGCTTGTCCTTGGAAGATGTCTCGGCCTCAAGGAGAGAGGCGAGCGAGAAGTTGTTGAGTTCACCTGGTCCATGAATACGACTAAAGTCAGTGGCCATGACGGCGTTCACGAAGGACGTCATCTGGGCCATGAAGGCATCGCCCCCATTGATGGTGAGCGGATTGTGGTGCGCAGCCTGCAGAACCCAGTCTGTGGCCTTCGCAATGGAGGTGGTCAATACCTCGAGATCGCCAGGAAGATCCTCGACTGTGTCTCGGAACTTCAAGGCGTATTGACCTAGAAGAAGGTCGACGGAGGGGTCCCTCAAGACCTCCTCCCCTCCCTGAGTGCCCTCAACCTCCATCTCCTGGGGGTGGGCCGTCCCTGAGTCGGACTCATCTGCGGATGAATGGGCTCAAGCAGATCATTCCAGCGACCGTAATTTTGACCGCTATTTTCAAATTCTCAAGGTCGTGGAAACCAAGACACCAATTTCTCTTCATACTCTATTAAGATGCAAGTAATTTTAGCAAATAAACTCTAAGAATTTTTTTGAAAAATCTCACCAATAACTTCTCCATCTTCAAGTTCATCATTCTCATTAAGGATTGGTGTTGTTAACAGAGTATAAGCAACACAAAGAATGTTCTCCTCTTCATGCATCAGATTATCGTCGATGTACTCCAGCTTTGATTCCATGGTATATGCATGAAAGTTGGTACCATCGTCTGATAATCCTGATGGTCCCAAAAGAACATGGTCAAATGAAGCATAAGGTGTCCCAACTCTCCAGAGATAACCACCTCTCATAAGAGCAGCTTGACCACTATATGGCTTGGACATAATTTCAGCACAGAGACTGAGGTAAGAGTTGAAGTCGGCTTTAGCAAAGGTGTGATTGAGTTGATATGGGTACTTGAAACGAGGATAATAACAATTAGGATGCTGACAAAGAGTCTCCTTCAATTGCAAAGTACGGAAGGGAATGCCATGATTGAGAAGAAAGTGAACGATGTCCTTGTCGCGTTCTCGGATGTGTGGCTTGCCTATTCAACCGAGTCCAAACCTACCAAGCGCTCCAAGTCCTGGTGGACGGACGAGTGCTCGGAGACATTCGGAGTATATCAGTTGAGCTGCTCGCTCGCTGATTACAACAAGTTTAAGAAGGCGTGTAAAGGCGCCAAGCGTGATTTCTTTGATGAACGCATCGCAGAAATCACTACCTCTCGCAAGCGCCCATGGGACCTAATGGAATGGGTCAAACAGCGCAAGCTACCACCCTGTGAGGCTATTCGCAACGGTGATCAGCCTTGCCACGATATGGACGACCTCTGGGACGCCCTGCACGGCACGTACAACTCGGCCTCTGGTCATGAGTACGATGCCTCAGTCTTAGACGAGCTTCCCGACGAGCTGGTCCATGAGTGGGCTGACTTCTTGGAGCATGAGTTGTTGAGTGCCCTTAAGGGGTGCTCCAACTCCTCTGCACCAGGACCAGACCATGTTACATGGGTCCACCTAAAGGAGCTGCTTAAGGATAAACACGTCCTTGCGCTCTTTATCGTGCTGGCTAACGCCTGCCTTCGGGATGTATATTCAAGGAGTCGCTATTGGTTATCGTTCCGAAACCGAATAAGCCCTCCTATGCCGTACTGAAGGCCTTCAGGCCAATCGTACTCCTCATCACTTTCAGTAAACTTATCGAAAAGATGATTGCCAACAGGATACAGTTTGACGCCGTCAAGCATGATATCTTCCATCCCAACCAACTTGGCGGTATCCGCCAGAGGTCCACTGAGGATGCTGGATTGATTCTGACTCATCTCATGCGAGCGGGGTGGGTTAAGGGTCTCCAGACTAGCGCGCTGGCTTTTGACATTGCGCAGTTCTTCCCTTCTATCAACCATGGGATGTTCATGGCTGTACTTCGCAAGCAAGGGTTCTCGCCAGTTTTGGTGGAGTTCTTTGCCTCTTATCTTGTTGGTTGTTCCACAGTCTACTGTTGGAACACCTTCCAATCTGACTCGCGGTCTGCGGATGTGGGTGTCAGGCAGGGCTCAGCCCTTTCACCTGTTATCTCTGGGCTATTCATCGCTCCGGTGATGAAGCTCTTCTATATCAAAGCGGAGCCGCTCAACACAACGCTGCTTTCCTTTGTGGATGATGGGACCATTCTGGCCCAATCCAAACAACTCAATGATAATAATGTGGGTCTGCGTAAGGCCTACAAAATTATCTACCTTCTCTTTGTTGCTTTCGCACTCGTTCTTGAACATGACAAGACCAAGTTGTTCCACTTTTCGCGTCGACGAGATGCCTATAATCCCTCGCTGGATTTGGGATACGCCCCACATACCGGCACTACGCCTTTGAAGCCCAAGACCTATTGGAGGTACTTGGGATTCTACTTTGACTGCAGGCTTACGTTTCATGAGCACGTCCGCTACTATGCCACCAAGGCGTTCACCACCGTGCAGGCCATGCGCATGCTCAGGAACTCTACCAGAGGTCTCTCGCCTAAACAGCATTGCCTCTTATATCGGTCGTGTGTGGTTCCCATTGCCGCATATGGTTATCGTCTCTGGTATTTCGACGGCGCCCATAATAAGGGCGCAATGAACCAGCTAAAACAGATGCAGTGAAAAGCTGCTCTATGGATTACTGGTGCCTTCCGCACCTCACCCACAGGCGGTCTTGAGGCCCTCGCTGGCCTCATCCCCGTTCATCTCATGCTGAAGAAGCTGGCGACGCGCGCAGTGTATCGCGTCACTACCCTCTCAGACACTCACCCTCTTCGCTCCATGATAGGCGAGGGACTCCTTAAGCGAGCTGCACCACATGCCCGCTCAGCTGCCTTGATGACCCCAGCCATGCGAGGGAAAGTCATGAGCACCATTATGGAGGTGGACGAGCGTGTCCACACCTTAACTGAGAGCTTTGAGCCCTTTGCGCCTGAAGCTCGCCCAGGTGATCGGTTACTGGACCACTTTGCGGACCGTCTCCACTTTGACAAGCGTGATCCTGCCCAGGATAGGCGCCCATATGTAGACGGGCTCATTGCGAAAGTGAGGGCCAACCCACTAACAGTACTGGCTGCAATTGATGGCGCTGTCCCTCAGTCCAACCAATATCAGGTGGCTTCGGCAGCCATCATCTACAAGGGACATTGCGAGCTTGAAAGGACTTGTTATGTCTCTGGCAGGGTCACCACCCCAGATGCGGAACTCAATGCCATCTCGTGTGCAGTGCGCCTTGCTGTTAAGCAGGCGAACTGCCAACATATTATGGTCTTTACTGACTCTATAGGCCAAGCCCATAGAGCAGTCGACCCTTCTGTGCACTCTGGTCAGGCTTTTAGCTTGTCAGTTTGTCGCGCTCTCCAGGAGTGGTTCGAGGCGGATGATCTCCGCCGCATCACCTTTATCTATGTTCTGTCCGCGTTGCGGTGGGATATCCATGGTGAGGCACACAAGTACATCACTGAACTCAAAGTCAGGGTTGGACGTCACAAGATGGACAACTCTATAGACGCGCTTCGCTCTCGAGCTGCGCACTCAGTCCTGGATTTGTGGAGTTCCACTTTCCAGGATCCAACTTATCGAGGCTCTGAATTCTTAGAGCTTCAACAGCCTGACGGGCGGCCGCTACAGCCATTGTACCTCAATGGGGGACCTTGGCTTTCAACCTTCAGACACAGTATCACTGAGTTCGCTCACATTTGCCAGTGCATAACTGGACACGTGCCCATTGGAGCGTATTACCGTCACTTCAAGATTAACAAGCCTCATGGCTGCACTTGTGGGGCTGCTTTGCAGTCCCGCCAGCATGTCCTCTTTCACTGTCGCGATCGCTACTCCATGCATTACCCCCACTTTCTTGGGGATATTGCATCTTTTATGAAGTACAACCCCACGGCGTTTGGCTTCTCCCGAGACCCTTCGGGGGTCGGATAATCACTGCGGGCGGGGTTATTGCTCCTTTTGGAGGATTTATTGGTGAATTGACACCCTCGAACCTTAGGGTTCGGAGACCTGCGACCGTAACTATTTCTTCACGCTTGCGGCCTGCTATTATAGCAGGTTGCGGCACCACTAACTCTCTGTGTCTGGTCTCGGGCAGGTGCATCTTTGGCTTGTTGGCCTCAAGACACCCTGCCACCTCCCGGGTGGTGCTGTTTTTCTTTCATTCGCGCTGTGTGGCCTCCGAACAGCGATTGACGACTTTGGCGCATAGTGGAACCTCGATGGTTTCCTCCCCTTATCCCGATGCACCGTTTTTGCGAGGTGGGTTGCCCTCTGGGGAGTTTCGGTGTTTGAGCCCAAAGGGTCTTGGTTGGGGGGGTGGTCGTCTTTAAGTAGTTAACTTAGTACCCAGGCTGTGCAGTGTGCGTGTTTTTTTTATCTTTTGATCAACAATTTATATAGCAGTGCTCGATGGCAGCCCGCTCGCTATCTACAAACACGTACACTACGCGGCCTGGGTACTAAGTGAACTACTAAAAGACATCCGCCCCCCCAACCACGAGCCTTATGGCTCAAACGCCTAAACTCCCATAAAGCCAGACCCACCTCGCGAAAACGGTGACGTGGGATAAGGGGAAGAGACCATTGAGGCCCCGCTAAACCCCAAAGTTGTCGGACGCTGTTCGGAGGCCACGCAGCGCAAATGAAATAAAACAGCACCACCCGGGAGGTGGCAAGGTGTCTTGAGGCCGACAAGCCAAAGATGCGCCTGCCCGAAACCAGACGCAGAAAGTTAGCAGCGTTGCAATCCGCTATAATAGCGGCCGCAAGCGCAAAGAAATAGCGGCAGGCGCAGGTCTTCGAACCCTAAGGCTCGGTGGTGTCAATTCACCATAAATCCCCCGAAAGGAGGAACAACCCCGCCCACAACGATTATCCGACACCCGAGGGGTCCCGGTTGAAGCCAAACGCTGTAGGGTTGTACTTCATAAAAGCTGCAATATCCCCGAGAAATCGGGGGTAGTGCACAGAGTAGCGATCGCGGCAGCGAAAGAGGACATGCTGGCGGGACTGCAAAGCAGCCCCGCAAGTGCAGCCATGAGGCTCGTTGATCTTGAAGCGACGGTAATACGCTCCAATGGGCGCGTGGCCAGTTATACACCGGCAAACGCGGGCGAGCTCTAGGAATTCAGAGCCTCGGTAGGTTGAATCCTGGAAAGTGGAGCTCCACGAATCCAGGACTGAGTGCGCCGCTCGAGAGCGTAGCGTGTCTATAGAGTTGTCCGTCTTTCGACGTCCAACCCTGACTTTGAGCTCGGTGACGTACTTGTGTGCTTCACCATGGATGTCCCACCGCAAAGCAGATGGAACGTAGACGAAGGTAATGCGGCAAAGGTCATCCGCCTCAAACCACTCTTGGAGAGCGCGACAAACTGACAAGCTAAAAGCCTGACCAGAATGCACGCCAGGGTCAACCGCTCTACGGGCTGAGCCTATAGAGTCAGTAAAGACCATAATATGCTGGCAGTTTACCTGCTTGACAGCAAGGCGCACTGCGCACAAGATGGCATTGAGTTCCGCATCTGGGGCGGTAACTCTGCCAGAGACATAACAAGTCCTTTCAAGCTCGCGATGTCCCTTGTAGATGATGGCAGCCGAAGCCGCCTGATACTGATTGGACTGAGGGACGGAGCCATCAGTCGCAGCCAGTACTGTTAGTGGGTCGGCCCTCGCTCTCGCGATGAGCTCATCTAGATATGGGCGCCTATCCTGGGTTGGATCACACTTGTCAAAATGGAGACGGTCCGCATAGCGGTCCAGTAACCGATCGCCTGGGCGAGCTTCGGGCGCAAAGGGCTCAAAGCTCTCAGTTAAGGTGTGGACGCGCTCGTCCACCTCCATGACAGTGCTCTTGACTTTCCCTCGCATAGCTGGGGTCATCAAGGCGGATGAGCGAGCATGTGGTGCGGCTCGCTTAAGGAGTCCCTCACCCATCATAGAGCGAAGGGGGTGGGTGTCCGAGAGGGTGGCAACGCGATACACTGCACGCATTGCCAGCTTCTTCAGCATAAGGTGGACGGGGATGAGACCTGCTAAGGCCTCAAGACCGCCCGTGGGTGAGGTGCAGAAAGCACCCGTAATCCATAGAGCAGCTTTTCGCTGCATCCGTTTTAACTGGTTCATCACGCCTTTATTATGGGCACCGTCAAAATACCAGAGACGATAGCCGTATGTGGCAATAGGAACCACACACAACTGATATCAGAGGCGGCGCTGTTTAGGCGAGAGACCTCTAGTAGAGTTCCCGAGCATGCGCATGGCTTGCACGGTGGTGAACGCCTTGGTGGCATAGTAGCGAACGTGCTCATGAAACGTGAGCCCGCGGTCGAAGTAGAAGCCCAAGTACCTCCAAAAGGTCTTGGGCTTCAAAGGTGTAGCGCCGGTATGTGGGGCGTATCCCAAATCCAGCGAGGGATTATAGGCATCTCGTCGACGCGAAAAGTGGAACAACTCGGTCTTGTCATGTTCAAGAACGAGTGCGAAAGCAACAAAGAGAAGGTAGATAATCTTGTAGGCCTTACGCAGACCCACATTATTATCATTGAGTTGTTTGGATTGGGCCAGAATGGTCCCATCATCCACAAAGGAAAGCAGCGTCATGTTGAGTGGCGCTGCTTTGATATAGAAGAGCTTCATTACCAGAGCAATGAACAGCCCAGAGATAACAGGCAAGAGAGCTGAGCCCTGCCTGACACCCACGTCCGCAGAATGTGAGTCGGATTGGAAGGTGTTCCAACAGTAAACTGTGGAACGTCCAACAAGGTAGGAGGCAAAGAATTCCACCAGAACCGGCGAGAACCCTTGCTTGCGAAGTACAGCCATGAACATCCCATGGTTGATAGAAGGGAAGAACTGCGCAATGTCAAAAGCCAGCGCGCTAGTCTGGAGACCCTTAACCCATCCCGCTCGCACGAGATGGGTTAGAATCAATCCAGCGTCCTCAGTTGACCTCTGGCAGATGCCGCCAAGTTGGTTGGGATGAAAGATATCATGCTTGATGGCGTCAAACTGTATCCTATTAGCGATCATCTTTTCGATATGTTTACCGAAGGTGATGAGGAGTACAATTGGCCTGAAGGCCTTTGGCACGGAATAGGAGGGCTTGTTCGGCTTCGGAACGATAACCGATAGAGACTCCTTGAAATATACGCGGCCAATGACCCACCCGAAGGCAAGCGTTAGCCAGCACGATGAAGAGCGCAAGGACGTGTTTATCCTTGAGCAGCTCCTTTAGGTGGACCCATGTGATATGGTCCGGTCCTGGTGCAGAGGAGTTGGAGCACCCCTTAAGGGCACTCAACAACTCGTGACCAGAGGCCGAGTTGTACGTGCCATGGAGGGCGTCCCAAAGGTCGTCCATATCATGGCAAGGCTGGTCGCCATTGCGAATGGCCTCACAGGGTGGTAGCTTGCACTGTTTGACCCATTCCATTAGGTCCCACGGGCGATTGCGAGAGGTAGCGATTTCCGCGATGCGTTCATCGAAGAAATCACGTTTGGCGTCTTTACACGCCTTCTTAAACTTGTTGTAATCAGCGAGTGAGCGGCTCAACTGATATACTCCGAATGTCTCCGAGCACTCGTCCGTCCACCAGGACTTGGAGCACTTGGTAGGTTTGGACTCGGTCGAGTGGGCAAGCCACGCGTCCGAGAACGCTGCCGCGATAGCATCAGCCAACGCTTCAACGCCTTCCTTGGTTGCTGGGGCTGCGACAGGAATAGCTGCAAGATCCCGGAGAATATCCGAAATGAAAGACTTCTCAGCCTCGCTTCCGGGTTTAATTGTCCGTTGCCCAGATCCGGGCAGTTCGGGACCAATATCAAGATCTGCACAGATCGGGACATGATCTGATGGACCCTGGAGATCGTGCTCCAATCTGGGCATCGAGATTAGAATCTCAGATGGAGCTAAGAATACAAGATCCAGAACATTGGATCTCTGGTTTGGATTAGGACTGATGCAGTGTGCGTGTTTGTAGATAGCGAGCGGCCTGCCATCGAGCACCGCTATATAAATTGTTGATCAAAAAAAAAAAAAAAAAAAACAATGTCCTTGTCTTTGAAACCTTGATCAAGTCGACAGATAACGAGAACAGTGGAGGCAGAATATACAGCTATGTTCCATGGCACTGTATGCTCTGATCCAAAATTGAACATATAGAGTGGACGTTGCTGAAGTTTGTTTTCGTTATTGACAAACTTGTAATAGGCCTTCACAACCAACTTAAGCCAAGGATGAGCAAGTAAAGACGCCCTCCAAGGGTGGTTTGAGGCGGATGATCTCCGCCGCATCACAACAGCCTCTTTCTCTCGAACACCCACTTGTCAACAAGTGCAAACACCCAGCTCACCGTCTCGCACATCGTCTAGCGCTTTATCGACAAGCCAGAAGACCCCTTTTGATCATTCGCACTGCATTCGCAAACCATGTCCGACCTTCCACCGAGAGGTCGGGGCGCGAGGCCCCCTGGGGCAGTTCCTAGGAGCCGTCATGGGGGGGACTCGGGCTCCGCCCCACCAGCAATACCACCATCGGTCGCTGGCTCATCGTCTTTTGGCGGTGATGCCTCACCAATCTCACCAGACCCTACCTCGACTAGGGCCACATACTCGACAGTTGTGCCAGCTCGATCTCACCACACGTTGCCCTGCCGCAGGTCCCGCTCCACCACGGGTTCCGCCCATTTGTCCGCAGATGAGTCTGACTCAGGGACGGCCCACCCCCAGGAGATGGAGGTTGAGGGCACTCAGGGAGGGGAGGAGGTCTTGAGGGACCCCTCCGTCGACCTTCTTCTAGGTCAATACGCCTTGAAGTTCCGAGACACAGTCGAGGATCTTCCTGGCGATCTCGAGGTATTGACCACCTCCATTGCGAAGGCCACAGACTGGGTTCTGCAGGCTGCGCACCACAATCCGCTCACCATCAATGGGGGCGATGCCTTCATGGCCCAGATGACGTCCTTCGTGAACGCCGTCATGGCCACTGACTTTAGTCGTATTCATGGACCAGGTGAACTCAACAACTTCTCGCTCGCCTCTCTCCTTGAGGCCGAGACATCTTCCAAGGACAAGCCGACCATTCACCCAGCTCCTGTTTTCAGGCCTCCTCCTCCTGCTGCCTGTGGGCCGCTCAACGAGGGTGTCGCTGGTGTAGGGGCCCCGCCCGACGTCCTCATGCAGGCACTGGACGACCTTGGTCACCTGGCCTCCCCTTCTCGCATCCCTGCTTCCAAGAAGCATAAGGGTGTCAATCGTCCGGTTCCACCTCCTCCGCAGAAGAAGAGCAAGGTGGCCTACTCACGCCCTGGTCTGCCTCTGCTGATCAACCGCGCTACCAAACCCAAGCCCCGTCCAACGATGTGGGCAGGGATCGCACGACAGGCCGCTCCGATGCTTCCCCCGCCTCCTGGCTTGGGACCGCAGCGTCATGGGCCTTCTCCTCCCCCTCCCGCATTCCCGATGGGCCCAATGAAGACTTCGCCTCATCGGTCCGTTCCTTCTTTCACTTCCAAGGGCCCCACCCGGAAGCAAGTTCTCGTGTCGTTCGGGGGTACCCCTCCCGACCTCACGAAATTCTTCACCAAGTCAGCTGTTTGCACAGCCAACGGATATCTCAGGGATGGGCGATCTATGTTAAAGGTCACCTCCATCGTCTGCGCCTACGACGGCTTGTTGTTGGTCACCCCTGCTGTTGCCAGCCCGTCCAACCTGGACATACTGCGCAACTTCATCCGTGAAAGCCTCCTGATGGGTACCCCGTTTGAGGTCGCACTTCCATCGTCGACATCTTTTATAAAGATACTCGATGTTCCTTACTTCGATCTGAAAGGGTTGAAGATCACCCAGGAGGCACTTGAAAAGGCCCTCCGTACCTCGGTTCATGCTGAGGTCTTCGCTTATCTGAGCACCAAGCCTCGGATCGACCGCAACTCAGCACACTCCACATCGTGCACCGTCTACTGCAACATTTGGGACTCCCAGCAGGGAACCCACGCCAAGAAGGCCTTAGGCCAACCAATCTTCCTCGCTGGGTGGTCCTGCGCAATCAGGCCTGCCGCACGACACACCGGGGTTCCGCTATGCCAGCGCTGCTGGAAGTGGGGCCACCCCACCATCGCCTGCAAGGCGAAACAACTCTCTTGCCCTATCTGTTCGGGCCCACACGAGCAGAAGGAGCACCGCCAACATGTGGGATGTTGCAAGGGCAATGCGAAAGTGAAACCCCCTGTGCCGCCCACCCCTCGTGACCAGCCCTGCCCCCATAAGGGCCACTGCATCAATTGCCATAAGGACCATGCTGCCAATTCGGCCTTGTGCAAGTTCTGGGCCCATTGCTACGACCGTGAGTGGATCATGGCCGAGTATCGTCAGGTACGTGAGCACCTTGCTCACCACCGACTTACTAACCCCCAAACCTAGACTAATGTTGGGAAACCATCAGGATCTAAGTAGTGGGCTTCGTATTTACTGTCAGAACGTTCGTCATACCTATGCACACATAGACACCCTTCTCAAAATTTGTAAAAACAGATTTGATATTCTATTTTTCCAAGAAACACCTTGGAATTTCATAAGACATGTACCATCTACCACTAGTATGGAGGGTGATGAGGTTATCGGCGCACCAAAGCATCCCGACTGGCTGCAAATGGTGCGCATTAAGGAAGGGGAAGTTCCCCATGTGATCGCCTACGTTTCAACTAGGCTCTCCTGCTATCGTCCTGCTATGCGTTGCGACATTGTCAACCATCACGACATCGTTGTCCTCTCCCTCTTTAGCGGGGGCGAGGTTCTTAATTTAATGAATGTCTATTCTGACGATCAGCATACAGCCATCGAGCACCTCGCTGCTCGTGTGCATTCTCTACCACCTTTCATCTATATGGCTGGTGACTTCAACTGTGTGTCGACGACTTGGGATGACTATGAGCATGGCGAGTCGTCGACGGCAATATCCCTGCGGGACTCTGCATCTCAGATCGGCCTCGAGTGGGCACGACCTTCCAACCATGGACCGACGAGGATCAGTCCTAATCCAAACCAGAGATCCAATGTGTTGGATCTTGTATTCTTAGCTCCATCTGAGATTCTAATCTCGATGCCCAGATTGGAGCACGATCTCCAGGGTCCATCAGATCATGTCCCGATCTGCACAGATCTTGATATCGGTCCTGAACTGCCCGGATCTGGGCAAAGGACAATTAAACCTGGAAGCGAGGCTGAAAAGTCTTTCATTTCAGATATTCTGCGGGATCTTGCGGCTATTCCTGTCGCAGCCCCGGCAACCAAGGAAGGCGTTGAAGCTTTAGCTGATGCTATCGCAACAGTGTTCTCAGACACCTGGCTTGCCCATTCGACTGAGTCCAAACCTACCAAGCGCTCCAAGTCCTGGTGGACGGACGAGTGCTTGAAGACATTCAGAGTATATCAGTTGAGCCATTCGCTCGCTGATTACAACAAGTTTAAGAAGGCGTGTAAGAATGCCAAGCGTGATTTCTTTGATGAACGCATCGCAGAAATCACTACCTCTCGCAAGCGCCCATGGGACCTGATGGAGTGGGTCAAACAGTGCAAGCTACCACCCTGTGAGGCTATTCGCAATGGCGACCAGCCTTGCCATGATATGGACGACCTCTGGGACGCCCTCCACGGCACGTACAACTCGGCCTCTGGCCGCGAGTATGATGCCTCAGTCTTAGATGAGCTTCCCGACCAGCTGGTCCGTGAGTGGGCTGACTTCTCAGAGCATGAGTTGTTGAGTGCTCTTAGGGGGTGCTCCAACTCCTCTGCGCCAGGACCAGACCACATTACATGGGTCCACCTAAAGGAGCTGCTCAAGGATAAACACGTCCTTGCGCTCTTTATCGTGCTGGCTAACGCCTGCCTTCGGGTGGGTCATTGGCCATGTATATTCAAGGAGTCGCTATTGGTTATCGTTCCGAAACCGAATAAGCCCTCCTATGCCGTACTGAAGGCCTTCAGGCCAATCGTACTCCTCATCACTTTCAGTAAACTTATCGAAAAGATGATTGCCAACAGGATACAGTTTGACGCCGTCAAGCATGATATCTTCCATCCCAACCAACTTGGCGGTATCCGCCAGAGGTCCACTGAGGATGCTGGATTGATTCTGACTCATCTCATGCGAGCGGGGTGGGTTAAGGGTCTCCAGACTAGCGCGCTGGCTTTTGACATTGCGCAGTTCTTCCCTTCTATCAACCATGGGATGTTCATGGCTGTACTTCGCAAGCAAGGGTTCTCGCCAGTTTTGGTGGAGTTCTTTGCCTCTTATCTTGTTGGTTGTTCCACAGTCTACTGTTGGAACACCTTCCAATCTGACTCGCGGTCTGCGGATGTGGGTGTCAGGCAGGGCTCAGCCCTTTCACCTGTTATCTCTGGGCTATTCATCGCTCCGGTGATGAAGCTCTTCTATATCAAAGCGGAGCCGCTCAACACAACGCTGCTTTCCTTTGTGGATGACGGGACCATTCTGGCCCAATCCAAACAACTCAATGATAATAATGTGGGCCTGCGTAAGGCCTACAAAATTATCTACCTTCTCTTTGTTGCCTTTGCACTCGTTCTTGAACACGACAAGACCGAGCTGTTCCACTTTTCGTGTCGACGAGACACCTACAATCCCTCGCTGGATTTGGGGTACGCCCCACACACCGGCACTACACTNNNNGGAGGTACTTGGGCTTCTACTTTGACCACGGGCTCACATTCCATGAGCACGTCTGCTACTATGCCACCAAGGCGTTCACCACTGTGCAGGCCATGCGCATGCTCAGGAACTCTACCAGAGGTCTCTCGCCTAAACAGCGCCACCTCTTATATCAGTTGTGTGTGATTCCTATTGCCACATACAGCTATCGTCTCTGGTATTTTGACGGTGCCCATAATAAAGGCGTGATGAACCAGTTAAAACGGATGCAGCGAAAAGCTGCTCTATGGATTACGGGTGCTTTCCGCACCTCCCCTACAGGCGGTCTTGAGGCCTTGGCAGGTCTCATTCCTGTCCACCTTATGCTGAAGAAGCTGGCAATGCGTGCAGTGTATCGCGTAGCCACCCTCTCAGACACCCACCCTCTTCGCTCTATGATGGGCGAGGAACTCCTTAAGTGAGCTGCACCACATGCTCGCTCAGCCGCCTTGATGACCCCAGCCATGCAAGGGAAAGTCAAGAGCACCGTCATGGAGGTGGACGAGCGCGTCCACACCTTAACTGAGAGGAGTCGAG
>CACVBS010000093.1:102055-124115 GCA_902728275.1 Cyclocybe aegerita
CACCCGGAGCGATGAATAGCCCAGAGATAACAGGTGAAAGGGCTGAGCCCTGCCTGACACCCACATCCGCAGACCGCGAGTCAGATTGGAAGGTGTTCCAACAGTAGACTGTGGAACAACCAACAAGATAAGAGGCAAAGAACTCCACCAGCTAATGCGAGAGGCCATGAACATCATGGTTGATAGAAGGGAAGAACTGCGCAATGTCAAAAGCCAGCGCGCTAGTCTGGAGACCCTTAACCCACCCCGCTCGCATGAGATGAGTCAGAATCAATCCAGCATCCTCAGTGGACCTCTGGTGGATACCGCCAAGTTGGTTGGGATGGAAGATATCATGCTTGACGGCGTCAAACTGTATCCTGTTGGCAATCATCTTTTCAATAAGTTTACCGAAAGTGATGAAGAGGACGATCAGCCTGAAGGCCTTTGGGACTGTGTAGGAGGGCTTATTCGGTTTCGGAACGATAACCGAGAGCGACTCCTTGAATATACGCAGCCAATGACCCACCCGAAGGCAAGCATTAGCCAACACGATGAAGAGCGCAAGGACGTGTTTATCCTTGAGCAGCTCCTTTAGGTGGACCCATGTAATGTGGTCTGGTCCTGGTGCAGAGGAGTTGGAGCACCCCTTTAGGGCACTCAACAACTCATGCTCCGAGAAGTCAGCCCACTCACGGACCGGCTGGTCGGGAAGCTCATCTAAGACAGAGGCGTCGTACTCACGACCAGAGGCCAAGTTGTACATGCCGTGGAGGGCGTCCCAGAGGTCGTCCATATCGTGGCAAGGCTGGTCGCCATTGCGAATAGCCTCACAGGGTGGTAGCTTGTGCTGTTTGACCCATTCCATTAGGTCCCATGGGTGCTTGCGAGAGGTAGCCATTTCTGCGATGTGTTCATCAAAGAAATCACACTTGGCGTTCTTACACGCCTTCTTAAACTTGTTGTAATCAGCGAGCGAGCGGCTCAACTGATATACTCCAAATGTCTCCAAGCACTCGTCCGTCCACCAGGACTTGGAGCGCTTGGTAGGTTTGGACTCAGTCGAATGGGCAAGCCAGGTGTCTGAGAACGCTGTTGCGATAGCATCAGCTAAAGCTTCAACGCCTTCCTTGGTTGCCGGGGCTGCGACAGGAATAGCCGCAAGATCCCGCAGAATATCTGAAATGAAAGACTTTTCAGCCTCGCTTCCAGGTTTAATTGTCCTTCGCCCAGATCCGGGCAGTTCGGGACCGATATCAAGATCTGTACAGATCGGAACATGATCTGATGGACCCTGGAGATCGTGCTCCAATCTGGGCATCGAGATTAGAATCTCAGATGGAGCTAAGAATACAAGATCCAACACATTGGATCTCTGGTTTGGATTAGGACTGATCCTCGTCGGTCCATGGTTGGAAGGTCGTGCCCACTCGAGGCCGATCTGAGATGCAGAGTCCCGCAGGGATATTGCCGTCGACGACTCGCCATGCTCATAGTCATCCCAAGTTGTCGACACGCAGTTGAAGTCACCAGCCATATAGATGAAAGGTGGTAAAGAATGCACATGAGCAGCAAGGTGCTCAATGGCTGTGTGTTGATCGTCAGAGTATACATTCATTAAGTTAAGAACCTCACCCCCACTGAAGAGGGAGAGGACGAGGATGTCGCGATGGTCAACAATGTCGCAACACATAGTGGGATGATAGCAGGAGAGCCTAGTCGAAACGTAGGCGATCACGCGGGGAACTTCCCCTTCCTTAATGCGCACCATTTGCAGCCAGTCGGGATGCTTTGGTGCGCCGATAACCTCATCGCCCTCCATACCAATGGTGGACGGTGTGTGCCTTATGAAATTCCAAGAGGTTTCTTGGAAAAATAGAATATCAAATTTGGTTTTACAAATTTCTAGAAGAGTATCGACGTGTGCATATGTATGACAAATGTTCTGACAAAAGATACGAAGCCCACTACTTAGATCCTGATGGTTTCCCAACATTAGTCTAGGTTTGGGGGTTAGTAAGTTGGCGGTGAGCAGCATGCTCACGTACCTGACAATACTTGGCCATGATCCACTCACGGTCGTAGCGATGGGCCCAGAACTTGCACAAGGCCGAGTTGGCAGCATGGTCCTTATGGCAATTGACACAGCGGCCCTTATAGGGGCAGGGCTGGTCGTGAGGGGTGGGCGGCACAGGAGGTTTCACTTTTGCGTTGCCCTTGCAACATCCCGCATGTTGGCGGTGCTCCTTCTGCTCATGTGGCCCCGAGCAGATAGGGCAAGAGAGTTGTTTTGCCTTGCAGGCGACGGTGGGGTGGCCCCACTTCCAGCAGCGCTGGCATAGCGGAACCCCGGTGTGTCGTGTGGCAGGCCTGATTGCGCAGGACCACCCAGTGAGGAAGATTGGTTGGCTTAAGGCCTTCTTGGCGTGGGTTCCCTGCTGGGAGTCCCAAATGTTGCAGTAGACGGTGCACGATGTGGAGTGCGCTGAGTTGCGGTCGATCCGAGGCTTGGTGCTCAGATAAGCAAAGACCTCAGCGTGAACCAAGGTGCGGAGGGCCTTTTCAAGCGCCTCCTGGGTGATCTTCAGCTCTTTTGGATCGAAGTAAGGAACATCAAGTATCTTTATAAAAGATGTCGACAATGGGAGTGCGACCTCAAACGGGGTACCCGTCGGGAGGCTTTCACGGATGAAGTTACGCAGTATGTCCAGGTTGGACGGGCTGGCAACAGCGGGGGTGACCAACAACAAACTGTCGTAGGCGTGGACGATAGAGGTGACCTTCAACATAGATCGACCATCTCTGAGATACCCATTGGCTGCATGAACAGCCGACTCGGTGAAGAATTTCGTGAGGTCGGGAGGGATACCCCCAAACGACACGAGAACTTGCTTCCGGGTCAATGAGGCGAAGTCTTCATTGGGCCCATCGGGAATGCGGGAGGGGGAGGAGAAGGCCCATGACGCTGCAGTCCCAAGCCAGGAGGCGGGGGAGGCATCGGAGCGGCCTGTCGTGCGATCCCTGCCCACGTCGTTGGACGGGGCTTGGGTTTGGTAGCGCGGTTGATCAGCGGAGGCGGACCAGGGCGTGAGTAGGCCACCTTGCTCTTCTTCTGCGGAGGAGGTGGAACCGGACGATTGACACCCTTATGCTTCTTGGAAGCAGGGATGCGAGAAGGGGAGGCCAGGTGACCAAGGTCGTCCAGTGCCTGCATGAGGACGTTGGGTGGAGCCCCTACATCAATGACACCCTCATCAAGCGGCCCACAGGCAGCAGGAGGAGGAGGCCTGAATACGGGAGCCGGATGGATGGTTGGCTCGTCCTTGGAAGATGTCTCAGCCTCAAGGAGAGAGGCGAGTGAGAAGTTGTCGAGTTCGCCTGGCCCGCGAATACGACTAAAGTCAGTGGCCATGACGGCGTTCACGAAGGACGTCATCTGGGCCACGAAAGCATCGCCCCCATCAATGGAGAGCAGATCATGGTGCACGGCCTGCAGAACCCAGTCTGTGGCCTTCGCAATGGAGGTGGTCAATACCTCAAGATCGCCAGGAAGATCCTCGACTGTGTCTCGGAACTTCAAGGCGTATTGACCTAGAAGAAGGTCGACGGAGGGGTCCCTCAAGACCTCCTCCCCTCCCTGAGTGCCCTCAACCTCCATCTCCTGGGGGTGGGCCGTCCCTGAGTCAGACTCATCTGCGGACAAATGGGCGGAACCCGTGGTGGAGCGGGACCTGCGGCAGGGTGACGTGTGGTGAGATCGAGCTAGCACAACTGTCGAGTATGTGGCCCTAGTCGAGGTAGGGTCTGGTGAGATTGGCGAGGCATCACCGCCAAAAGACGATGAGCCAGCGACCGATGGTGGTATTGCTGGTGGGGCAGAGCCCGAGTCCCCCCCACAACGGCTCCTAGAAACTGCCCCAGGGGGCCTCGCGCCCCGACCTCTTGGTGGAAGGTCGGACATGGTTTGCGAATGCAGTGCAAACAATCAAAAGGGGTCTTCTGGCTTGTCGATAAAGCGCTAGACGATGTGCGAGACGGTGAGCTGGTTGTTTGCACTTGTTGACAAGTGGGTGTTCGAGAGAAAGAGGCGATTATGATCAATGGTGTATTGGTGGGAGGAACTGGCTTTGAACGCTGGGGTATCGATCCTGGTGTGAAGGATTTACGATGCTTTGGTATAAGCATGTTGCACCAACATTCACCCAACATTGTGGGACCTGCAGCTAGTAGTAAAATCTATAATGGCAAGCTGACACCAAATGAAAAAATCCGTCAAAAAATTGCAAAGGTAAGATTTTGTGATTGTAAAAGAACACAAGTCTGAATTTGTTAAATCTATGGCAGCTATGTGCCACAGTCTCAATGATGTCAATGAGAATGTATGCACCAGCTGAAATGCTAGAAATTCTGGAAGAACATTCTCGTTACCACAACGTACCTAGGATTGGTATCAAAGATAACTTTGCCTTTCCTGTGATGCAACTCAATATAGCACCAGCTGTAAACTATGAAGAATGCACTGGTAAGTTTGTGTTAGATATCTAAGAGGCTTATTCTGAGTGTGTTTTAGAAAAGGGTCTTGAAGGGATGGGTGAATTTGGATCAACAGATGGTCATATCGATGGCTTTGATTGGGTTGCAGCAATGACTTCAATGATTGCGAATAGCAATCTGCCAAGCAACTATAAACCTGGAAGATTCCACCTTTTAGCTCTCAGATGCTACTTTGTTCTGCAGCCTTTAATGGTCATGAACTTCTGCGGTCTCACTCGACATGGTGGATCTCCTCCAATTGCACCTCCAGGAGAGGAAGTAGCACACGACGCTCTTCGATTTGCCTTGGTCTCATATTCTCCACAATCTATAATGCTTGGAAATGGAAATAGCATGATTCCATTGGCAAATTGGACAAAAAATCAGAACTTTTCAATTCTGCCAGAAATTTCTGGCTATATGTAAGCTTATTCTGAATACTTGATGAGCAGATTATTTATAAAGATTTTAGCGGATATGATGGCACATTGGTTTCTGAATCAGCAAATTATGCTATCGATGGAGCTGTTATCATGGAGCCTCAATCACTTGTCAATTTTTTCTTCAACAATATGTATCTTTTAGTGCGGTACTTTGGAACACAACTTCCATTTGAAGAATTTGACATTGATCCTGTCAAACTCATGTCCTCAATTACTGTAAAGCATAAAGGACAAGATATCTCTCCTTGTCATTGGCTAGAAGCACCCAGAAAGAACTCAAACCATAAAACACTATTGCTCAAGATGGTTGACTACATGGAGAAGTGTTCAAAGTACATGCCATCTCAAGTCGAGGTTGACTTTGATTTAATGAGAAGAGAAATTGAGGAAGGACAACCAGGAATTGCTCAAAGAAAGAAGAAGAATGATACTCAAGTTCCAAAAAATACTTCTAAGAGAAAACCAAATAATGCTAATGATAGTGGGTACCTTCTATTATATGATTTATTTGCTGAATCTCATTATATTCATATAATCAGATTCATCAAACAAGAAGCAAAAAACAGTTTCCACTCCGGTTTATACAACTCCAGCTGACAAAATGGGAGGAATGATGGCTCATGACCTGGCTGAATTATATATATTTGAATCACCAGGTAAGAGTATCAAACATATTGCACTTATAAAATGTGCTGAATATAGTATAAGCATCTCAGTCAAAAGGAAAGGAAAAAGCTGTCTTCAGTGATGTAAACATGGTATGTGTTTCACCCTATCTGGTACAATTGTGCACTTATTAATATATTATTCCAGCATAATGAAGAAGACAAGCAGCTAGAAGAAGTACATTTATTTTTTAAACAAATTGTTGTTTATTCTAAAGCAAAAATCTCAGAGCGATACTTCACAAAGTGAATTTGAGGACGATACTCCAGCAAATGCAAAACCCTTACGGAAGATATGGCTTGATCCTAAAGAAGAGCTACAATACGCTGTTTTTACAATGCCAACAATGTCAACTTCAACTCATGAAAATATCCTATCAGATGTCAACATGGATGCTGATGGTCCTACACCATATTCTGGTAAGAAATATTAATTCATATTCCTATTTGTTGACTAAGTTCAAATTGTTCAGGCCCTTTTGCATCAATTAACATCAATACTATTGTTGATATAATTGAGAATATTCAGTATGGTATTGCTGCTCATATAGAGGAAAAGCAACAGAAGGAATCTCAAACAACTGGAAAGATCTGTGCCGACACTTTGCATGCTCGGTGTGCACTCTGGTCAGGCTTTTAGCCTGTCGGTCTGTCGCGTTCTTCAAGAGTGGTTTGAGGCGGATGATCTCTGCCGCATTACCTTTGTCTACGTCCCATCCGCTCTGCGGTGGGATATCCATGGTGAGGCACACAAGTACGTCACCGAACTCAAAGTCAGGGTTGGACGTCGCAAGACGGACAACTCTATAGACACGCTTCGCTCCCGGGCAGTGCACTCAGTCCTGGATTCGTGGAGCTCCACTTTCCAGGATCCAACCTACTGAGGCTCTGAATTCTTAGAGCTTCAACAGCCTGATGGGCAGCCGATACAGCCATCGTACCTCAATGGGGGACCTTGGCTTTCAACTTTCAGACACAGTATTACTGAGTTCGCCCGTGTGTGCTGGTGCATAACTGGCCACATGCCCATTGGAGCATATTACTGTCGCTTCAAGATCAATCAGCCTCATGGCTGCACTTGCGGGGCTGCCTTGCAGTCCCGTCAGCATATTCTCTTTCGCTGTCACGATCGCTACTCCGTGCATTACCCCCGATTTCTTGGGGACATTGCAGCTTTTATGAAGTACAACCCTACGGCGTTTGGCTTCACCCGGGACCCTTCGGGGGTCGGATAATCGCCTCGGGCAGGGTTATTCCTCCTGTTGGAGGATTTATCGGTGAATTGACACCCTCGGACCTTAGGGTCCGGAGACCTGCGCCCGTTTCATTTTTTTGCGCTTGTGGCCACTATTATAGCGGGTTGCAGCGCTGCTAACTTTCTGCATCTGGTTTCGGGCAGGCGCACCTCTGGCTTGTCGGCCTTAAGACACCCTGCCACCTCCTGGGTGGTGCTCTCTTATTTTCATTTGCGCTGCGTGGCCTCCGAACAGTGTCCAACGGCTCTGGGGTTTAGCAGGGCCTCGATGGTCTCCTCCCCTTATCCTGTGTCACCGTTTTCGCGAGGTGGGTCTGGCTTTATGGGAGTTTAGGCGTTTGAGCCATAAGGCTCATGGTTGGGGGGGCGGACGTCTTTTAGTAGTTTACTTAGTATCCAGGCCGCGTAGTGTACATGTTTTGTAGATAGCGAGCGGCCTGCCATCAAGCACTGCTATATAAATTGTTGATCAAAAAAAAAAAAAAAAAAAAAAAAAAAAAAGACACTTTGCATGCCATTTAAGAGAAACCTGACAGTTGGACAACTGCAAAGAAGCTGGCATCATTTTGGACCGATTTTGAATATATTGTCAAACAAGCTCATACTTCAAATCTGGAGACCATGATGATGAAAAGTTGTATAATGTATACATCATGGAAAATCCACACTTGGCTGAAAAACATCATTCTGGAAGTAGATGGACACAAGATGGCACCATGGGTTGCAAATTTGAGCAAACATATCACTATGATCATCCACAATCCTGTCAATCGACCGTCAGAGCTAGTTCTCAAGGCCAAAGATTTTATGTCTAGTGCCGACGATGTGCAGTACACGACTAAATTGCCTCAATTCTGCTTCAGCAAGAATGATTATAGCATTGAGATTAAAGATATCGTCTTTAAAACTGTTCGAGCTTGGTTGAAGGTTCCAAACAAGAACACCAGCTATGTTCAAGGAGAGCTTCTCGACATCATTGTGCATTTGGGTGGTATATCCATGTTCTATTTTGATGAAGTTTGGTCAGTGTACATTAAAGCTCCAGTATTTCTTATGCCTGGAGCTAACTCAACACAATGCCAGAGTGCTCGATACATTGAAGATGCTGTACAAAAATTTGAAATCTCTTTTCAACAGCATCCTGCTTTTGTTAAATCAACACCTGAGCATCTTCTGCTCAAATATCTTGATCAATATATCTCTGATTGGCACCAAGACTCACAACCTGAGGCAACATCAAGTCAAGAGCATTGAGAAGCAAAGATGGAACTCTTTCTACAGTATCTTATGCATCTAGTTCCTATTGTCAGCAGCACTCCAGCACAAATTCACCAGGGCAAGGATAACTTGTTGAAGTCCATTATAACCAATCTAGATTTTTTCTCGCCATTCCGTCAGCTTGCACCTACTATAGTCCATGCAGAAATCGCTATATTTAGCAACAGTCACAAGCTGAAATCACATATCGGCCTATTCAACATGCTATGTTTCCATGGAGTCTTCTATGGAACTGAATGGTGCAAAACAAATCTCTGTTGGTTTGATTGCTATGATGACTGGCTTCAATTCTATGATGATCTTCTCAAGGGAGGCTATACGAAAGATTCTGCTGAGAATTATCTTGTCAATAAAAAGGCTTATAGTCCCCATATGGGAAAAAGTTGCAAGACGGATGACATCAAAAGCTATTGGGAAATGAGTCTAGAGCATGAGGAGAAATATCTGGAAATAATTGGAAATAATGATCATTGGGCTCTACAAGTTTTCCTGCTCTTTCCAGGTGTTGGCCAGCTTATATCTCTGCTCCTGGTTGGAGATACTATCGAGTGCAATCTGTTACCTCCTGTCAAGGCTGAGGTCTGGGGAGCAGTTATTGCTGAAGTCAACTTGGGAGGAAAGCGTGGTTTGGTTCAACTGGAGCTCATCAACAAAGACCAGTACTTTGTGGTCCCCCACAGAGTGCTATAGGACTCCACTGGACTCCAGTGGAGTTGGCATATTATCCAGTGGAGTCCAGTGGAATTATACTGGAGTTCAGTAGACTCCAGTAAGAAAGTATACTGGACTCTACTGGAGTGTGATACTGGAGTCTTACTGGACTCCACTGGACTCCAGTATATGTATCAAAATAGACTACTACTCAGTACCTATTATACATCAGAATAGATAATAGTCTGTTGGGCAATTGCCCAAGTCCAGCATATAGAGTATGTAACAAGATGCTTAATAATCATTTTTTTAGGAAAAAACATCAGAATTTGTAGAGCACCTTTGGTTGACCCTGAATCAAGTTATTTGATGTCATTAGCTGCTCTGCTTGGCAAGAAAAATGCAAAATACTGAAAAAGTAGATTACTTTTGCAAATTTTGGCATTATTTGGCTTATATCTTGTCATTAATAGAGCCAAATACCATCACTCAAGTGGATTCAGGGTCATCTGTTATTGCAATTATCTTCTCTTAAAAGGAAATTTCTCACAGTCATGTGACCTGCATATTTCAATTCCCAGTCCCTGTATAGATCAAGCAATATTGTCTTCAAAATCCAATTTGTCACATATGACTCTCATATTGATGGCATCAACAAACTTGATGGCTTTATTACTTTTTATCAATGCCAAGTCTGGGCCTAGCAGTCATATATTTATTAATTGTTTCTATTTGAGGCCATAACATCAAAGTTTCAGAAGCTGACCCTGAAGGAATAGGCAAATAAAAAGTCACATGACTGGCCATCAACCTTGACATCAGTCACATTTCTCTTTTATGACTATGACATCTCTCTGCATTGTTTACTGGACTCCACTGAAGTCCTATAGGAGTCCAGTGGAAGATAGACACTCCACTCCAGTAGACTCCAGTAGACTCTAGTGAACTCCAGTAGACTTTGGATGGTGACTCCAGTGGACTCTGCTAATAGATTTCTACCAGACTCCACTGGAGTCCACTGGAGTTCTATAGGGATACGTGGGGGAGTATAAAGACCTCCGTCTCTCTATGTTGTTATAGAACGTCTTGGGCAATTGCCTAATGGGCTACTACCCATCCTGATGTATAACATGTACTGAGTAGTAGTCCAATCTGATATATATCACTAGATGACAAGGCTGATTTCAGGGCTCTTCATCACTCCAGTGATGAAGCTCTTCTACATTAAAGCTGCGCCACTCAATACGACACTACTCTCCTTTGTGGACGACAGGACTATCCTGGCCCAGTCCAAACACTTTGATGATAATAATGTGGGCCTGCATATGGCTTACAAGATTATCTACCTCCTCTTTGTTGCATTCGCACTCGTCCTTCAACACGACAAGACTGAGCTGTTTCATTTCTTGCGTCAGTGTGATGCCTACAATCACTCGCTTAATTTGGGGTATGCCCAACATACAGGCACTACATCTTTGAAGCCCAAGACCTACTGGCAGTACTTGGGCTTCTACTTTGACCGTGGGCTCACTTTCTATGAGCATGTTCGCTACTATGCCACCAAGGCATTCACCACCGTACAAGCCATGTGCATGCTTGGGAACTCCACCAGAGGTCTTTTGCCTAGACAGCGATGCCTCCTTTATAGATTGTGTGTGGTTCCTATTGCCACATACAGCTATTGTCTCTGGTATTTTAATGGTGCCCATAACAAAGGGGCCATCAACCAGCTCAAACAGATGCAGTGTAAAGCTGCTCTATGGATCATGGGTGCCTTCCACACCTCACCTACAGGTGGTCTTGAAGCCCTTGCAGGCCTCATCCCCATCCATCTTATGCTGAAGAAGTTGGCGATGTGTGCAGTGTATCGCTTTGCTACCCTCTCAGACACTCACCCTCTTTGCTCCATGATGGGCAAGAGGCTTCTCAAGCGGGCTGAACCCCATGCCCATTTTTTTTTTCTTTTTTGATCAACAATTTATATAGTGGTGCTCAATGGCAGCCCACTCGCTATCTACAGAACACGTACGCTATGTGAGCTGGTTACTAAATTAAGTACTTAAACTTGGTATTGTGGGCCATTGCTTTGCATGGCAATTACGAGTTCATTTTTGTCTCATATCTCTAGCTGTTCTATTTATTCTTGTATTAATGCCTCTGCACTCTAAGCAATGGGGCAAGTTTGATATTCTGACTGAGGAATCAACTACTGTACATGGGTATTTATGCCATGTAGAATAACATACTATGATTATGTAATAGATAACTCAGCCAAGACAATAAATAAGAACAATGGAGAACAATAGAACAATGGCTTGGAGGCACAATGGGGTGAGCTAGAGACATGGCACATGTCAGAAGCATTCTGGAAGCTCAGAGCTCATTCCTGGATGTCTAAGAAGCATCTGAAAAGTGCACAGCTCAATACCATGAGCCTCGGAAGCCAGATAACAGCCTTGGAAGTTGCATAATCAAGCCAGGAGCAGGAGATGGGTTGTGACAAATGCTGGCATATTTCAATTATTTCTGGGCCATTTTAATTTTAATTTAAAAATATCATAAATCATGAAATATTCATAACTCTCAGTAGAGGTCTTGAACATGGGAAAATTCCAGGATTTGGTAGATCTACAGTCAAATTAATGCTGCACACCTCTAAAAATATGAAAGTGTGGCTTCACTGGCCTCTCTCCCAGACATCCTCTAGCTAAAATAAATCTGCATTAATGAGGAGTCATAATGTTCAGTTACATTGGTCCCAAAATATCAGTATCATGCACAGAATTGTGTGCACAATTGACTAAATAGCGCTGATTTCTAAAAATAGCTGAAAATGTGCACTCAAATCTCTACCCCTGGCAAGGACCAGAGCACTGGAACACCTTGGCAGCATTATATAGGATACAGAAGGTCTTTCGCAAATGTAGAGTTCATAGATGCACATTGAGTATTCATGGCTGCATATTTAAATTACTGGTTTCCATCAAAAAATCCAAAAATGCACATATTGCAATATCTTGCCACTTGGACTATTGACAGACCTGAAAGTTGGTACAGATGTATATCTAATATGGTTGATACTAGCCTCAACTTTATAGACCTGTAGCATCAGTAGGTGTTGAGATATAGAGGTGCAGGTTTGTTGCATTAAAACAATGTGCATATTGCAATATCTTGGCATCCAGACAATCAACGGAGCTGAAAAATGGTACACCGGTAGATATAATATGGTTGATAATAGCCTCAAATTTATAGACTGATAGTATTAGTAGGTGTTGAGATATAGAGGCGTGGGTTTTTTGCATTTAAACAATGCGCATATCGCAATATCTTGGCATCAAGACAATCAACAACCCTGAAAATTTGTACACAAGTAGATATAATATAGGTGATGTTGGCCACAAAGTTATAGACCTGTAGCATGAGTAGGTGTTGAGATATGGAGGTGTGGGTTTTCTGCATTTAAAACATGTAATATCTCATGCCACAGCACCCCTGAAGATCTGAAATTCCTTATGTAAGCTTCTCTGAACATTGCCTCATGATGTATAAAATTTCAGAGCTGTAGCTGCAGCCTTTGCAGAGATATAGAGACACTGTTTCTGTAGTAGAAGGACATGTGACTTGCTAGGTCATGTGAGCAGAGTTTGACAGCTATGACACACGAAAACTCTCCAGGAGTTTTCGTGCATCATATGTTTGGCTAAACAAACAAAGCCACCACAGCCGCTCGCCTCATCTTGCAAATTCCATATCTCTGTCAATTCTTATTCAATTCTCATGAAATAACTTGTGTAATTAATGTAAAATACAGGAGAAAAATACAGTACCCATAAATATAATGTAGGGTATGTGAATACTGTTTCATTTGTAGACAGTAAGGTAAATTATCAGGTGACTTGTGCTGGCCATAATTGCGTGCTACATCATCGCTTTCTTTCTTCTGCTGCTACTATCACCATTCCTCCTCTCCCTCTTCTACTATAGATATCTACACCATGCACCTGTGCCTTTCAATGAGGGACAGGGTGCATTTTGAAGGGCTGAATGGAGGAGGAGGAAAACAAAGGGAGACCCAAGTAACTGGAGACCCGAGTAGCCAGATACCAAACACCCAACACAGTAAGTGACTGACTACCTCTTCTTCCACTCTTCCTTACTCACCTGCTAGTTCTCTGTTGCATCACACAAGTTGATAATAGGCCCCATGTCTTGATGCTGGCCACATCTCTCTACTACTTGATGCTGGCCTGCTGATTCAACATCAGCCACAGTAACTGGAAGCCACTCCCTCATGACTCAATGTCAGTCTCCCACAACTCAATGTCAGCTCCAACAACTCAATGACCGCCTCCACAGATCAATGTCAGGTCCAACATCTCCATGACCATGCCCTCCAATGAGGGTTATGGAAGAGCTGGATGGAGAGAAGGACCACCAGGGAGACCCGAGCAGTGGGAGACCCAGCATAGTGTGTCACTGTCTCTAATCCCTCCTTCCATTACTTACTCCACCCCACCAGTTCATCATCATGTTGTGCGACTTGATGACAGCCTCCACAAGTCAACAACAACCACCTCTGTGACTCGACAACAGTGTTCTCTCATTCATACTCATGACTTGGCCTTTGCTTCCTGGAACATGTATTTCACATAATTATTCTCAATATATATCTATTCTATTTCATGATGTTCTGAAAGTGAACTTTTTTAGAGGATGAGAGCTTCAGCATTGTTCGCTGTCATCAGGGCTCTTTGGGGGCCATTTGGATGGGCAAGGGGCATCAGAGGGGCAAGAAGAGGGGGTGGTGGTGGCAGAAGGCGAGAGGGAGGGGGGAAGGGTGAGAAGGGGCAGGTGGGGCACAGAACGACTGTAAACACCACTGAACCTCTGTGTTCGGTGTCATTTGTTGTCATCAGGGCTCTTCAGGGGCCGTTTGGATGGGTGAGGGGCATCAGAGGGGCAAGAAGAGGGGGTGGTGGTGGCAGAAGGCAGAGTGCTGGATGGGCAGGTGAGCAGGGCACAGAACAAGCACAAAAGACACTGAACCTCTGTGTTTGGCATTGTTCAGCGTCCTTGAGGGCCGTTTGGATGGGCGACAGGTGTCAGAGGGCAAGAGGAGGGGGTGGTAGTGGTGGAAGGTGACAGGCGGGCAGTGCTAGATGGGCAGGCAGGCGGGACACAGAATGAGCACGAACATCACCCAACCTCTGTGTTTGGCATCATTGGGCGTCCTTGAAGGCCATTGGGATGGGCAAGCGGCATTGGAGGGGCAAGAAGAGGGGGTGGTGGTGGCGGAAGTCGAGAGTGAGGAGGGAAGGGTAAGAAGGGGCACGTTGGTTCACCATTGTTCTTTGTTTTTGAGGCCTGTGGAGAGGGGCAAGAGGCAAAGGGTGAGGAGGGCAAGCAGGTGGTCATAGGGCGAGAGGGGCAGGCGGTGGTGGCTGAACAAGCGTGAATAGTACTGAACTGTGAAGTCCAGGATCATTTGAGCACCAGGGCTGTTGTTGGATGGTGCTGGGGGTTATGTTGGAAGGGGGAGAGAGGGCTGCAGTGAGCAAGGGAGGTTGGTGATTTTGATTTTGCAGAGGGCAAGAAGGGCATTACTACAATAGCCAGTAAAAATGTAGTGAACTATTGAAAATGTAGCTATGCCATCAATGTAATACTTACTGTGGGAAAAAAAGCATGGATGACCATAACGTGGGAAAGTAAAATGATCTCTGTGTCCCAGGTTGAAAGAATGAGTCTTACTTATGTAAGAACTCGTAATATGTCGATACTGATGCCAATAACTCTGACACAAGTGAGTTCATGGACAATGTCACTGGAGTTCTCTCACCCCTGGATTTCTCCTCTGACTCACAGGACAACCACCTGTAGCTGCCACCCTGAAGTATAAAAAATGGACAGTTGTCCAACAAAGGTTATACATCAGAGTGCACAACTATCCTCTTGGACAACTGTCTATTATGCACAGTTGTAGAGTGATATAGATGGCTGTTAGATGTATTTAGTTTGTTGGACTTTAAAAACATTGCTGACTAATATTTCTTTTTTTGGAAAATGATAAAGCATCTTTTGATGACCCTGAACCTACTTGAATAAGAGTGATATTCTTTGTTGTTGATGAGAAAAATGCAAAATATTCAAAAAATCCTGTTGGTTTTGAAAAATTAGCAATTGTTTTGCTCATATCTCAATGTAAGCAACACCAAATAGCATCATTTATATAGTGCCAAAATGAGCTAATTTGGGGCTTTTCAGCTGCACTAAAACTTTCCAAAAAGGGAATTCCCATGGTCATGTGACTTGGCCAAATAGTTGCTTACAAGAGGCTTTGGTCAACTGTCTATATCAACAATAAACTAGACTTGAATAAATTTTTGCAAAGTCCAACTTAGCATTTGTAATAGTCACACTAATGGGATCAGCAATAATGATGGCTCTATATCTCATAAGTCACACCAGCATCAGGTGCCATCACTTCATATTGATTAATTGTTTCTATTTGAGGCCAGAATATCAGGATTGCAGAAGCCAAGCATGATTAAAAAGGCATTTAAAAAGTCACATGATCCTCTGATCAGACTTGGCATCACAGTTTTATTTCTATATATATATCTATTAAAAATTTTGCATTGCTTCAGGCAGACACTCATTGTTGTTGGACAGTTGTCCAAAAGGATAGTTGAAGGCTCTGATGTATAATCTCAGGATAGCACCCATGGCTGTGAAGCAGTCTCTGGGTAGGCCTCGATTCAGGCTGCACTGGCAAATGAAGAGCTCTCAACACACTCCAATTTCATGAAGATACTGCCTCAATCATTCTACCCCCTTGGGTCGGTATCTGACTTTGGTTCTATGCCTTCTACCAATCCTCCAGCAACAATTCTCAGATTAGTGCAGTCACAATCAGTCTTTACCCTCTCCAATCACCTCCTCACATACATGCCTTTAAGCATGTTGTCCAGCAGCATTGGATCACCCACCAGTCCTGTTGGTGCTGGTGACCTTGGTCCGTCTACCAGATCTGGTAGCTGGGCATCAAGTATGGCTTTGGCATGACTTCCTTGTCAAGGTGTGAGTGTTGCTAGTCCTTCCTCATCATTTGCTCTTGGATCGGGTTACGGTCAGCTTCTCGGGTCAAGTGGAGCAAGTTCAGGTGGAGGGGCTGGTAGTGGGCAAGGAAGCCAGTCAAGCTGCAATGTGAGAGGATGAAAGGTTAGTTAGCAGGATGAAATTTTTTTGATTGAGCCTGCTAAAAATCATTACAGTAGATGTAGCACTTTGGTTGAACTTTAGGGGCTGATCAAAAGCAGCTCCCACAGTTGAGCACCATTATGTCTCATATCAAAATCAAACCATTATGGCTCTGTCTTTTCTGTTCTCTGAAATCTAAACCCACAAAACCCCACTTCAATGAAAGACAGTCTTGCACATTTGTTTGGCCCATACACTGAGAGTGATGAGGACTCAGATGCAGGTTATGAGTCTCTATTTGGAGGATGTGGACAACGACTCAGATGCTGATTTTGAGTCGCTATTTGTAGGAAAGGGGGGGAACGGTGACAGTGACAGTGAATCAATTGCAAGTTCAAGACCCCCTGATCAGCATATCAATGCAAAAGCACAAGAACACGATACAGGCTTAGACTGCAGTGGCTTATGCACGGATAAGGATATAGATATGGCTGGGCCAGATGGTGTATAGTTTGACTTCTCAATGAACAGTATCTAAGACTGCTTGCAGTGGGCCTTGAGCACTCATCCCAGTGTTCAACAACCAGGCAGAATCTCCAAAGGTATTCTTTTTTTCTTCAGAATTGGATCAAGATCTCATTTCCTGTAAGGATCATCACCACTATAATCTGTGAAAACGAGGCACAGAATCAACTTTCCCAGATCCAGAAATACAGTCTACTATAGATGTCAACACAGACCACAAAACCAATACCTTCTCCAAAGAGGACTCCACTGGCAGCAACAGTGATGATGACAGCATGGCTATCTCCTCAGACAGGGATTCAGGAGGACGCTGACTGAATCACCAGAAACACAAGAAAGCTAGCCACCCAATCCAGACCAAGGCATCCTGTGGACCAAAATGCTGCTGCACTGTGCAGTACCATGGGCCTCTTATGTCCAAGAAAGAGACAACAAGTGAGCAGGCGTTGTCTTTTACATTTGCAGATGGCTATACCTGCCCTCATCTGCATCACTGTGATGGCAGCACCTGCACTGTACTGCTCCATATGCATCTTTTCTACTGCCAGGAGCTTAAGGTCTTGGTCTGCTGAGACCACGCTGGTGGTTGTCTCATTCCTGGAAACCAAATTATAGATCATCTTAGGGATGATCATACTCAAGATCTTGAACTTGGCCACTGTCTACTCTCACCTCAAGAATGGGAGCGGATTGCTCATCACATCATTGAAGGACATGAACTTGACAAGACCCAAACCACAATGAGTCTGCTAGAAACACTGCCCAGCACTCTTTCCCGTCCTCTGGAAGTCAAGGAGGGAAACTGAGGCAAAAGCATGATTAACCAGTTTTACAAATTCCCTCATGAGGGATGCAAGTACTGGGCTATTGTCACTCCTTCAAGTGAAATACAGTTGTGAAACCCTGAATACAACATCTGCTGTCACTTCCACAAGCAACACAAGGGCATGTTATTTCCCTCCCTGCAGCACTACAACAGCTCTCTGGTCCAAAAGATCCAAGTTCTTCATCCGGGCGCCAATGTGTCCTTCTAGCTTCAGCTGGATGATTTGGTCACACAAGCTCTGCTGGCCATGATGACAATGGCCCAGCTGCCAGCTCAACAAACATTTTCTCATACCAAGAACAAACTGTGGGATGAGCTTACCACAAAAGCGATGTGGATGGCAGATCTAGAATGGATCAGCTATCTGGTGTCTCTTGGTGATAGCATGAGTGTGGAGTCACTGCAGGACTCATGGCCCATCCATCCAGGGTTCTGCAGTTGGACCTATCTTCTGATGCAAAGTTCATTGAATCAGGCCTGCTTGTGTTGGGTCAGGAAGCTGTTCTTTATTTCAAGAATGTCCAGGAGTTTCTTGATTCATAACACTCAGATGTTCATAAAGCTGTGGCTGCTGGGTATTTCACCTTTTTTTAGATTCCAGGTATCTGGTGCTGATATTTTCCATTGAACAGGAGCAAGAAAAGCTGCTTCAGGCATGTTCAGGAGAACACCACTCAGAGATATTCCAAATATCTCGTCTTGACTGTGGCCTTTATGGTCCAACTGTTACAAATGAAAGCCAACAGTTTGACTAACAGCCTAGGATCAATCAAGATTGAAGAAGGTACTCTCCAGATTGCAGCTGCTGAAGTGCTCCGTCTTCACTTTCTGCAATCCCAGGGCAAGCCTGATAACACTGTCCTGCTGTCACTCATGCATTCCACATTTGATGCTATTCTGCAGCCATCCAGTCTACAAGAGGTGCAGATTGCTTGCCCAACTGATCAAGTTCTCTTTCTATTATCTCTGGCTGGACCCAATTGCCATTTCATTACAGCCAATGCCATCCAGTCTCTCTGTTCAGCTCTACTACATACTTTCCGCTGTGTTCTAGTTCATGTTGTACGCTTGAATGGCTCAGAACCCTACAAGCCTTGGATTCCCAGAGACTCCGTGCAGCTGAAAGATGAGCCAGGCAGATGTGGTGATTCACCTGGAGATATAAGCGATTTGAGTGAGGAGAGTCATGATATGGAAGTCATGATATGGATTCCAAAAATGAATATGAGGGTACTGATTCAGGGTTACCACTGGGTATGTTCTAAATACATTGGGATATATAGTTAATGAGTTGACTTATCTTAATATTAGATGATTGCACAATTTCCTCAGAGGATGCAGCTACTGAGTTCTCAAACCAGGTCATGCAGTAAGCTTGTAAATCTCCTCAGCACTTCTGTTCTCATGATTTGGCCAAGGTATCTTGATGAGATGGGCTCCTGGGTATCGACAGTGGTCACAGGAGCCAAAAACACACCCTACCAGCAAATCAAGAATGCTGTCTACATTCTGACACCCTGGGCATGGATGAAAGCACCATATTCCCTAACGGGCAAATTTTCACCTTAACCAACACATGAGAGCACCCTCTCGTGGTGAACATGCTTCTCTAGCACAAGACTGTTGTAATGCTATGCAATGTAACACTCCCTCAAGTGATTTCAAACCTCATTCCTGAATCATGTGCAGCTATTGTTGACACGTTCAATCTAGATCAGATCCAGGACGACTTTACAGCTCTTTCTGTCCACAAACAAGACCAAAACTTTGTAAGGCTCCAAGCACTGTCCACTCCTATACTCGAAGCCCTCAAATCACCGTCCAATGCCTGTCATTGCTTGTTTGACAAATCCAAACAAATCATATCCAAGAAGTTGGCAGCTTGGCTGAAGGCAGAGCAGAATGTTCTGGCAGCTATTGCTGCAATTTTTGTTCTAGCGTCTGGACCGTTCTTCCAAAGCTTTCAATTCAGACAGCAGTCTTATTGGCAAACCCTCAGGCCAAGCAAGTCAACAGAACTATTGCTTCAACAGCCCTTCTTTTTCTACCTCCAGCCTCACTACTCATCTATCTATACCTCTGGGTTTTGTGCCCTATTGGAGAACATCTCTTGCAGTTAGCAGAAAAGGATATCCCAGAGTACTCGTCACTTATCTGGGTTAACCCTGTTCCTGACCCATGACTGAAGAAGAGGAAGTATGAATGGACCAGTCAAGACATCCACTGCAAAGTACAGAGCTCAATGTCAGAGGTCCTTGGCTTTGAGGTCGACTGTGCACTTGTGCATCAGGTTTCTCATGCCATTTTCCATGCCAAAATCCCTATATTATTTGATCACTCCACCAAGGCCACTTCAGTGCATCACATGATTGAAGCAGGTTTATTGAAATTTTTTGGAAACAAAATATGACTCCCTACCTTTTCTCATACCTCACAGTCCACCTACCAATGTCACCTCCTTGTTGGCGAGATCTGGCAAGGGGTCATTGGAATACAGTCCATAGATCCATTGCTCAAGGACATTGTCTGAGGGTCAAATATGCTTCCAACATTGGAGTGCATCAACTCCAGACTTCACCATGCTTGGAGTTCTGTGCTTGTTCACTATGGATCTGAGAGAATGTTGGAGCCTGGACAGCTTGCCACTCTGGATGAGAGTGTCCTCAACAGTCGCCCATTCTTATGTGGCACCTCAGTGAGTCTGCTTCAACATCTGAATAGAAAGTGATTCTGACATTGGTCAGAGATGAGCCCTGCTCAAGACGGGCTGGGTGATAAGCCTCTGCAAGAGGTCACATACACCATCCTGTTTGGATCAGAATGGCCAGCTGTGATTGCCACTCCTCCTTTGGGTGGTATACTTGTTGAAGATGTCACAATGGCTGCTGTTCTTGTGGGTTTATTTATCACTTTCAAAACTGCTTACTAATGTCTATTTAGCTCACACTTGCACTTGAGGAATTGGCACATATAGTGGTGATGGCACCCCAACCACGTCCTCCTACCCAGAATCTTCTTAGCAGCAAAATCTTCAAGTATATTCAATCAGCACTGCAGGCATTCAGAGACGAGCATGAAGGGGAATGGATCCAGTTCAGTGAGGATATATTCTCATTGGGTCATCAGACAGGCATTAGGGACACTTCTCAGGCAACACTTCAGTTACCCTCTCGGACCATTGGACTGCCTAATATAATAAACTATTTAAACCTGTTGGACTGCCTCCCATATAGATAGTTATAGATAGTTTAACTATAGATCTAGCAGTATATTAGTGCAACTATAGTCTGCAACTATATGCCTATATTGCTGACTATATGACTATACTAGTTCAACTATAGTTATTAATAAATGAAAGAATATCTTTACATTGCATCTGGGTCAATCAGAACATGGCTATCTTGTAGTAGCCACTATTAAAATATTGCTACCAATTGCTTAGTAATTCTATAAGAGACCTTTTGTCTAAGCTGAAATGTCTCTTTTATTGATCAAGTATAGTGTTTATGCTATATACTGTAGCATATGTTTTGTTCTACTGTTCTCATAACTTACTTCAAGCGGAGTAAAAGACAACAATAGTTTTTCTTATAGCAAGTAGAATATTCAATAGATTTATCTTATTAATAAAAGACTTGTCAATATTTTCTAAAATTGACATTTTCCAAATATAGAAATTACTAAATAAATCAATATTCCAAATAAGGAAATACTCTTTATATAGATATATACTATATACAGAATATTTCTATATAAAGTATATTACTATATCTAGTTACTTACTCTATATAGTTATTTTCTGAATTAAGTTAACTACTAAATTTAGCATATTACTTTATATGTAATCTTTCTATATATAGTAGTCTGCTTTAAAAGCATTAATTTATTGTATAAACATATAGTTACATAGTTTAAAGAAAGACCCCAAATACTCTGTGATATCTATATATAACTACATATAGTTGAAATAGTAGAGTTATATAGTTTGAAAAAAGACCTCAGACACTCTGTGACATATATATATAGTTGTCTTTAGTATGAAAAATAACTATAGTTGAACTAGTATAGTCATATAGTCAGCAATATAGGCATATAGTTGCAGACTATAGTTGCACTAATATAGTTATAGATCTATAGTTAAACTATCTATAACTATCTATATGGGAGGCAGTCCAACAGGTTTAAATAGTTTATTTAGGTAGTCCAATGGTCTGGGGGGGTAACTGAAGTGGGGGTTACCTTTTCCTTCCCCTTAATAACTTTGCACAGAATTATCCCCTTGCTCACAAGTACTCATTCTGTTATACATTTATCATTGTATTACATGTGCCAATATCCTCCATCCTGGATGTCAATAGAATATCTTAGCTCATGGGAAATCAGTCAATAACCCAACTTCCAGGCTATATAAAACTATGATAAAATATGTTAAATTCATGAATGAATATGCAGTATTCATGTACCAGATTTCAGGGTCTATGTTTAGTTGAGTTTCTGGAGTGGATCTCCTGGTGTATCTATACCCTCCCTGAGATCTACTACACCCAGACACCCCCTGGCATTATCAATGGTACTTTTACTCTCAGACATGTATTCCATGAATTTTGGCCAAGTTAAATGGCTCTAAACATGCCCAAGGATGCATGGATGTACCACGCATTATAGCAGCCAAATTCACATTTGTCATACCTCAGCAAGTTTA
>CACVBS010000094.1:4006-125298 GCA_902728275.1 Cyclocybe aegerita
ATGGGACAGGCCTCCTCACCTGGCACGCCTTCTGCGACAAGAACGGAGTTAGTGAGGATCAGAGGGCCCCAGCCTCACCCCTCCTCATCACCTCTCTCATAGCCACCCTCTCAGGTGCTTTCTCTGGTGGCACCATCGCCAACTACATCTATGGCATCCGGGCATGGCACATCCTGCATGGGGTCCCATGGAAGATGGTCGACCCTGAACTGGAGGCACTGCTCAAGGCCGCAGAAAAAGCAACCCCACCCACGTCAAAGAGGAAGAAACGCCAGCCATACACAAAAGATTTCATGGTTGCTATTCGCGGTCAGCTAGACCTCTCAACGCCCCTCCATGCTGCCGTTTATGCCTGCTTGACAACCACATTCTGGTCAGCTGCCCGAGTTGGTGAGTTCACGGTCAAAAACCTGACAAGCTTCGACGCAAACAAACATGTCAAACCCTCAAACGTTACAACCACGACAGACCAGAACGGCTTCGAAACAACCGAGTTCTTCATCCCCTCCACAAAGTCTGAACCCACCAACGGAGAGACAGTCTCATGGTCGAGACAGAACGGAGACACAGACCCGGAGACTGCATTCCACAACCACATAGATGTCAACTCACCGCCAAATGGTGGCCACCTCTTTGCGTACAAAGTAGGCTCAGGATACAAGCCACTGACAAAGACTGCACGCATCATTCATAATTCTCACCACCGCAGCACGAGCAGCTGGCCTAGAGCCACTTCAAGGCCATGGGATCAGGATTGGGTCAACACTCGAGTACCTCCTGAGGGGGATTCCATTCGATGTGATGAAAGCAAAGGGAAGGTGGGCAAGTGACGCCTTCCTCGTCTACCTCAGGAAGCATGCCCAAATCCTCGCACCATACATGCAAGCAGACCCAGTCCGCCAGGAAGAATTTATCAGGCTAACCATGCCTCCACTACGCCGCCACTAATCAGGTAAGCAACCCCTGTCATGCTCCTAGCAGAGTGGGCTCGAGACTCGCTCGATGCGTCGCAGGACTCCTAACAATTGGGAATCGTGCTCATCTTGGCTTCTTTCACAGACCAGGAGCTCCTGCCGGGCACGAAAGCCTTCGGGCTTTCCGCCCATATATTACATCCAGCACACTGCCATTCCATACACCTATCCCTCTTACCCTAGTCTACCATCGTTAATCTAATGCTGTCACTCGCCAGACCTGCCTCAGCGCCATTCATAGACAACACATTCATTTATGTAGCCCCTGAGCTTTTGACTTTCCGCCCCCCGCACGTGATGGACCGCATTACATAAACATTGTTTATGAGGAGGCGCACCGCCACTGTGAAAGCCGGTTTGCTTGTCACTGTTGACTCCCTGTATCGGGCCAGGAAGTTCATGCAAATCACTTTTTTGCGCGTATCTGGTACTCTTTTGCCCAAACTCCTGTACAAATCGAGAGGATTTCATGATGTGCAGGGTACCTAGAGCCTCGATGTCGTAAATACACGCTCTAAGGGTATAAATGAATAGTGAAGTCAATTAAAGAGGTAGAGTTTCACCAAATCAGTCTCAAGGCGACCTGTCTGACACCTCAAATATTTCACAGAGCACAAAAAAAATGAGGGTTGCCTGATTGTTTGTTGTGAAAAAGTGTTCTCAATTTGGACGCGCTCACAAGTCAATTAAGCGCTTATGTAATACGTGTCCTGCCGCGTCCAGAAACGCGATGACAGCAGAAAACAAGCCTCCCTGACCATGATGTGCTTGCTATGCTCTCTATAATCACTCCACATTTCTTCTAATATTCTAAAATGGCTCACTCTCTCAAGAAACAAAATAAATGAAGCAATGAATGCACAACAGGCTGCCGTCAAGTTGCAGCGGAATCTACTGGGAGACAGGACAAATTTTCCTGCCAGATCCACCCATCGCACTTAAGAAAGAAGTTGAAAGGCATTTAGCTCATGGAAGTAACGTTCTGCTCATCCAAGATATGCTTGCGGAGGAGGATGGTGATGTGCAGATGCTCGGGCCTGACTCTGAGGATAATGATGATTGTGACTTAGACTATAATGATGATCATGTTTAATTATAGCACAACTATCCAATGGCAAAATATAAAGTACATTTCAAGTGTTTAAGCCTTCTACAAGCAACTAACGGCCTTCCGAGGCGACTTGGGATGGATTTGCAACAATTTTGGTGGCTGTGCGATTAGTCATCAGCCGCGACCTTTCCGAGTGATGCGCCTCCCCAAAAACTGTTTTAAACATGCTGGTTCGCGAATCAGTTCTGTTAGGCTCGTGACCAGCCGTTTCTTTTAAACTCCGCAAGGCTTCGTCAAGAAACGGCTGGGAGAAACGAATCGCTTTTAAGGGAGTCATGTTTGTCACGCAGGACTTAGTGAAATTTCGCCCTCGCCCCCTCCCACCCCACATCGTTAATACCTTTCCCCTTACTCTCAACTTACCAAATGTTGTAATTGTATGTGAATAATGTAAATTAACATAATAGACAAATTTATTCTTATCCAATGAGTGAAAGGGATGTTGGGGCAAGCACCTCCGTTGTCATGCTGCCCCACAACTTTCCTCTCTGTAAAGGACGAAGGTGCGTTCAGTCAGCTCATAATAGGGAGATAAACCTCCTCATGACCCTCCACTGGCATTTGAGAAGCAGCTGGTTGTGAATGACAGGCAAGGATGGCAGCCCTGTGATAGACTCTAACATCTGGATTCCGGATGTTCACAGTCGGAATCGTGCTCGATGCTTGTGCTAGTGGGTCAATCTGAAATAGATATGCTGTAGTTCTGTTGTTGTAGAATCAATAGGCACATTAAATGAAGTGTGGCAAGTCAGCGACTAGTGATTTGCCGGCTCGGCCTGGAGGCCGTAAGCCGGCCTAAGCCGGCCGCCAGAAGCCGGGCCGAGCCTGAGCCGTGGGTACGGCTTTGGGCGGCCTACGGCTCAGGCTTCGATAATCCCAAGCCCGAGGCCGTCCCCCAGGCCGTCCCCCAGGCCGCCGTGCGCCCCGCGTTGGTGGTCTCTGATTGGCTTATGGGATACAACTGTACAGTTCATTTCCGGTGAGTATAAATACCTTTATTGGTGAGCCGAACTAACCAATCATGACTTCTCGTCCCACCTGTACCATTCACCCATCCATGAAGCTGACTGCTAATAATGCAGGCGATCTCGAGCTTCCGTCGCCTCGTCACCTCGTCGCAACGACCTCCCTTAGCCGTCAATAGCCATCTCGCCATTGGTTCTTCCTCGACATCAGCCCCATCGTCATCGCCAAGTCCACTAAGCATTTTCGGCTGCCGGTATCACAATTACCAAGCGCCGAAATCGACTATCTTCTCTTCCGCCGCCCGCGAGGTGGTGACCATGGCCCAAGAAGAGAAGGACCTCAATTTCGTAGACAGGCCTGGAGCCGGAGAACCAGGAGAGGGATACAGTGCAGGCCCGGGGCCGTCAAGGATGCAGAAGCTTGGAGACGACAACAACAACGTAGCAGTGGAGTTCAACCATGCAGACTAAGTCCCTGTCACGCTTGGGGACTCCCTTAGAAACGCTTCGTTTCTCCCAGTCGTTATGGGAAGTCACCCCTTTTCGCTCTCCGATTGATGTCCCGCTGATGTTTGCGCCACTGGGATAACCAAACAAACCCGCCCTTTCGGATGCACAACAACTAGAAAAGGAGTGACTCCCATAACGTACTGGTAGCGAGTCTACGGTTCTGTCCCACGCGCCTTCCAATCACTCTTTCCCTTCGACCATCATCTCTGCCGCCGCCATCGTTGTCCACCGCCGCCATATCCTTCACCGCCCACATCCCGCCCACATTGACGCCCCCCAACGACGCCCACCATTTGCCCCTCGTCCAACTTGCGCCTTCGCCAGCGAGTCCCCTCTTCCATCACTGTGGCCACTGTCGTCGTGGATGGGGCTCGCGGCGTTTCCCTCGACCCCCTAGGTGGTGGCTCCACTGCGTTTCGTGCTCCCCTCTCAATCACCCCCGTCGTCTACATTCCCGACGACGTGCCTGTGCCACAACCCCCAGCCTCTCCTTGCTACGACGTGATTGATAGAATTTCGTATATTTTGTGCTACATAACTTGAAATATATGCCACATAGCTCTTCATAAATTCCGTTCTCAGTGGATGAGAGCCCCGAAGCAATGGATAGATTACACTCGGTTTTTTCGCTGTTTGACTTAGAAATTTTTGGAATCTCGCCAATTTAGCCCCTGTCGGAACCGCGTCTGTCACATGTGACTTATGCACGTGCAGTCGATTCTCGCGTCAGTTCCTGAAAGGTTTGGTCTTCCACCTCTCATCTCGCACCTCGACATTCTACCTCTACTTATCGACCTCTTGTTCCCTGCATCTCGATCTCAAATTGCAAAAGTCTTGAGATCGCGTTGTCAGAGGAAGAAGAAAAGAAAGGAACCGTCGTCACAATGCTGAGTTCGACGGCCACAGAAGCGCTACGGTCGCAAGTAGCATCAAAATGGCAGGAATCCTTCTCGCGCATAAATCGAGATAATCCTGGGATATCAGGGCTTATAGGTTTCAGTGAGGTATGCACATGCTCTTTGGCCGTTATGATCTGCTTTTAGACAACTGTAGCGCAGGCATGGGCACTGTCTGTTCAATTTCTATATCCACAAGATATCAGGGTGTCTCCACCTCCTGACGCTGACACTTACGGTGAGTAACTTACTTCTGCAACCATAGAGATCTCCCCGCTTATCTACTATAAGAAAGAAACCTGATTGCTATTCGGCCGGCCTTCAATCTTGTTAGTCAATGTCGGCGACTTCCAGCCTTACTAGAGAACTTTCTCGGTCAGTCAGGACATTCCTACACTTTGAAGTTGATCCAATTGACATGAGGAACTGCAGAGGATATGCGGAAGAACTTCCACTTCATAGAGGCAGAGATCAACGAGTACATGACGCGTTACGATGTGAGTGATTCCTTCCAGTGGCGAGACTCTCCCTGAGTCCAAGCGTATCCAGGAGTCGGAAAATACTAACGAGATCGAGGCCCTTGTTGCACGTCTGGTACAATGGTGTCACGCATGGGAGCCACCACAAGAGTGAGTTCATGAATCTTTCCCTCCGCCTTCCTAACACCAACCAAGTCTGGATAGCCTCGGAGCGACCATCCTCTCATCCTACACCCTGAACTTCCAAACACGCGTTTTTTCTGCCCTTCCAGCCAACTTTACAGCCGCCTTCAAGAACCTCTGCAGATCTCTGCTCGCCCCGCCACCCTACGACGAAGATGGCCAGCCGCGACAGTGGGACTCGTCCATTCACGCAACGACATGGCGGAATTTCGACTTTTTAGGAATGATGGATCGATACGAGAGCATCATCGCAAGTGTCGGATATGAGTACATCGAGCAGCATGTGCTGGATACATGCACGGGAGAGTGGTCGAAGCCGATGTTGGAAGACTTACGGACCTGGATGTCGGACAGGGTTGTGCCGTGGATGCTGCATGTGTACGCAAGAGGTGCCACGAGTGGTGCGTTTTTCTTCGCTCAGGTTGATGTATCCCTGCCTACTCCTCTCCTTATAGCCGACGAAGCAAGAACGATGCTTCAAGGTGTTGGTTCCCGTTTTGACTTCCATATCAACAAGACTTTGTGTGAATTACGGTTGGTGTCTTCATCTGCTGACTCTTCATCATTGAACATTTTTTCTGCAGGACAAGAGAGATCTTTAATATTATAATCGACTACCCCGATTCCTTGGGTGCCTTGACAGACCTCCGCGTGGGCTTTCGTCTTCGTCGTCATTATCCCGCGTGCTCATCTTATCTTCGCTGTCAGGATTCTCTGCATCGTACAGACCAACGGCAAAACCTCGTGAAGTCGCTTCGAAATGCGTAAGTTTTTCATTTTCCTTGATCCACTCGGCTTGATTCCTGATACTTTCATTGGCTAGCAATCGGAAACGTCTTCTCCACCCAGGCGCCGACACCAAGCTCATTCTTCAACAATACGTGGCCACGATCAAATGTCTTCGCATCATTGACCCACCGGGTGTCCTTCTCTACAAAGTTGCGGATCCTATCAGAAAATACCTTCGGTCTGTAGCTTTCGCGCTTACGCCCTGCCGATTTCGGCTAACACATTCTCGTAACAGAGAAAGACCTGATACAATTCGCTCGATCGTAGCCAGTCTAGTCGGAGATGAGGATAGCGGCGACTCGCTATTGGACGAAAGCGAGCCCGTCCAGCCTCTCCAGCAGCACGAATTCGAGGACTATACTGACCCTAATTGGGAGCCTGAACCAACGGACGCAGATCCTGGTAAGTTTATTATCCTGCTCTCCTATGCCACTTCATGCCGTTATCGTTGCTCCGTCAACTCTATCTCCATTCCCCCTGTCTCGCAGCGATCTGCGCTCGCTCGCTTCTGTGGCGCCCTAAGCCCCCGCCTGTCCATCTCTGAGCTTTTCCTTGACACGCTGACGATCCCTCCTCGCTTCCCGTACAGAATTCCGGACTAAGAGGTCAAGCGATGTCATCAGCACGCTAGTCAGCATCTACGACTCGAAGGACTTGTTCATCAAAGAGCTCCAGGTACTTCTCGCCCAGCGGCTGTTAATGCTAACGAAAGATGGTTCCGACCGAGTCGAGCGAGAGGTTCGCGTGGTTTTGAGTGTTTAGGCGTAATGAAGCTGACGACGGCCTTCTGGACAGAGAAGGAACATCGAGATATTGAAGGTTCGGTTCGGAGAGGCCGCCTTGCAAGTGTGCGAGGTGATGCTGAGAGATATGACGGATTCAAAGCGGATCGATGTGCACGTCCAATCGCAGAAGACTGTGGGTCGCTTTCTTGATATTTTTGCGAGCATACTTGACATTTTCACATGGGCATCAGTCGGTGGTGCATCCAATGATAATTTCAACGCATTTCTGGCCCGCGCTCGAGTCGAGCGAGCTGGTGATGCCTGGCCAGTTCCAGAAGTATGTTTGCTCAATGAACGTCCTTATTGTGATCTAACCATAGTAACAGGCTCGCAGAAGACTATGCTCGCGAGTTCACAGTCTTCAAACCCGACAAGAAGCTCAAGTGGTTACCTCACCTCGGTACCGTTCAAGTCGAAGTGGAACTCGAGGATCGAACGCTGTCATTTGATGTTCCTCCACTGGAGGCTGCATTCATCGAGCTTTTCTCTCAAAAAGGTCTGTCTCGTATTTCAACCCTGTGTTTTCTGTCATTAGATACTGACATATCTTAAATGCAAACAGCCGTTTGGCAACTCGACGAACTCATGAAAGCTGTTGGCTCCGTCGCTCGAAGTGCAGCCGTCAAAGCTCTATCCACCTGGGTCGACCATGGCGTGCTCAAAGAAGACCCAGAAAATACATTCATCCTACTAGAACGGGAAGAGGAGGGCGGCTCGTCTGGAATCATTCGCGATCCCTCAAGACTCGGTAAGTCTCATCCTGTGTTCTCGTCGTTTGTTCTAATGCATCGAACTCTGTTTCCTTTAGACTCTACTCCACCAGACGTTCCTCCTGTCGCGAGCGTCCAGCAACAACAAGCGGAGCAAATGCGTGTATACTGGAAGTTCATCGAAGGCATGCTTACGAATCTCGGCACCTTACCCCTCGACCGCATACAAACGATGCTCAAGTTTGCGCCGGGGTACGACCAGTCCGTGGATCAGCTTGCGGCGTTCATGGAGGCGGCGAGAAGAGAGGGTCTGGTCGTGGTCCGAGACGGGATGTGGAAGCTGAACAAGTAGGGATCAAAGGTGTTCTTGTTTTGTTTTCCCCATTGAAATTGTAGCCCATAGTATGTATGAATAAACTAGAATTAGGCTTTCGAACATTATTATCAGAAGCAATTACTTAAGTGAGAACTCGAAGCTTGAAAGCAGGACAGCAAAGCAATACTAGTAATACATGATTTCAGAAGGGCGAAAAGGTCCAGTTTTGCAGAATTACTGTCCTTAGGCAGCCTTTGCCTCCTCCACTTGCGCGAGTCGTTCAGCTGTTTCTTGCAACTTCCTCTCCAAGTCTTGATTTGCCTCCTCCAGTTGCTGGACCCGATCGTCCTTGGCCTTCGCTTCGATGGCGCCTTGAGCGAAGACATCGCACAGCTTAAGATACCGTTCCTCCAGTGCCGCGTATTTCTCTTGAAGGTCGTCAGGCAGCTTCGCTCCTTCTCCACCCAAGATAGGCTGACGAGTCGAGGAAGAGGTGGTGGCGTCGTCCATCTCAACATCTGGATGGGTGTCTTCCTCCTATATTGTAAGAAATTCTGAGCTGATAGCATATATAAACACGGAGAGACACTTACGATGATCTTTCGTCGTTTGGAGGCTCGCGTTACTTTGACCGTCACCTTCTTCACCTTCACTGGTTCTTTCGCAGCCTGTAAGGTAGTAAAAAAAGTCAGCAATGAAAACTAATCTGAGTATGTTTATATTGGACGATGTACCTGTCCCTTTCGGTGCTTTGGAGGGCGACCTCTTGCGCGCCGAGGAGGTTCGGGTGCTGCTTGTGGTGTTTCTTCCACCACTTCTTTGGGTAGCTCAGTTTCAGCCTCAGTTTCTTCGCGCTTCCGTTTCGCCAAAACAGCATTCTTCTTCAGCAGTTTCTGATTCTCCAAAGTAGCTTGAGCCTTCTGAGTAAGCCTCCGAGTGCGCTTTGGAGTCTCCAAGTCGGTGGTTGCTGAAGTGGATGGCATAGCTGGTGCTGGAGGAGGCTCACTCTTTCGTCGAGTAGAGGGGCTGCCAACAGCAGTACCATTCCGTCGAGCCAGATGGATCTTGGGGCTGACGGTGCTGGCTTTCTTGTGCTGTTCCGAACGCTGGGCTGTCTGTGTGGTGCCTTTGCCTTTTGGAACGGGGTTCGAACTCAAGGTAGTGGTAGCGCCCGTCAAATTGCGGAGAGAGGGGTTGGCCGTCGTCGTTGCAGCTACTGGGATCTGTGTAGATGCTGTACGGGTCTGACTGTCGGCTCCGGGCTGAGTGCTGGGGCTGCCGAGCTGAAAGATAAATTCGCCAGGCCTGCGTGCCTTGAACTCCTTCCGAGCAAAAACGGGCTTCTTCGCGGTAATCGAAGCTACAGGTGTGGATGGTGCCGACATATCTGCAACCTTCTCCGGGCTCGAACCCTCGGGTTTGTCCCTGGCTTTCTCGGGAGGTTTCGATTGCAGTTCCACCCATTTATCGTAGAGCTTGGTCGCGTCTTCCGCGGATAATCCGTAGTGTGTTGCGGTGGCAGGAATGAGGATGTCGGCCCTCCAGCTACAGACTTTTCGTCGCTTGGAGCAGAGTGCACAGCGGATACCACGGCCGGGGTCAACGGGTACACACTCTTCGCCATTGCGGACGCACAAGTCGCATGGCTATGGTATTTTCAATACTTGACGCATATAAAGTGCACTAGTCATCGTAACGCACCTGCTTCCCTTCCCGCTTTCTGAACTCGACCATTGTTTCGGAGGTCGACTTTAGTGTCGTCTTCGTGAATTCATTGTAATCTGCAAGGTCGATTGTTGCAAAATTTGACGTATTTGCGGGTGAGGGACCTTCTTGCTGACTGACGTCGGTCATCAGAGGAGAATCAGCGCTCCAAGGACGCACAAAAATGAGAGGACAGTGCGATGAACCCTCTTCCCGAGTTGCTGTCGCGCGATACGCGCCAGCCCTGTGCTTGCTGTTGTGTCCGACGCCTCCCGGCCCGTTCTTAGCGACTCGCATTTACGCAACTGCAAATAATCTACTAGGTACCATGGAAAATAGTCTGGTGAAAATACAGAACACGATTTATTCGAAAGGCAGACGAGAAACAATGGGGTCAGAAGTAACAGAATCCCTTCCACCTGCTGGAGCTTGTCCAGAGTCTTCCTAAGAACTCGTACATCGTTATCTTCAGGTCACTCTGCGTCCGGCCCTCGAGCAGTTCGTCGTTGAGGTTCGCAGTCGGATAAAACGCCTTCCCCTCCAGACCACCCCAGTCAATGTCGACGAGCAAAAATTTTGGAGGTGCTTGATGAACAAGTTATCGGAGATGAACTGGGGCCTCTGAGTGTCAGCTCACGATCACCCTACCTGTCCTGGTTGACGGTAAGTTGGAAGAAACTACAACTTGGCTCAAACGGTGTGCCATCGGATTTTGCAAACATTACGTCCTCGACGTGACTCTCGAACCAACGCAACTCCTTCTCTGTCAGAGAAAAATCGTCCCCGCATACGGATAGCATGTAAATGCCATGAGGGTACACTGCCACATCCTCCTCCTCTGAATTGTCTGACGAGTACGAGTTCACTGATTTCCGTTTGCGACGGATAAGTTTCTGCAAGGCCTTAATGGTGATTGAATCGCAATTTTCAATATCGAGGATTGTTAGGAATCGAGCGCGGCTTCGATCCTCCGATAACCAGACCAGCAGTGCGTCATTGAAGCATGGCGAGGATCTGACAATGAGGTCCGTTCCAAACCACGTGTGAAGGATACCACGAAGGTCTGTCGATGCCGGGATGTTTTCCAGAATGACCTTCGAGGAGAAGAACGCATCATCGAAGGGCGGGATGTCGCAGGACTTGAATATCATTGCATCCGGCGCAAATCGGCAAAGGAGGCGGTCCGAGTCGTGGAGTAAAGCCGCGGAGATGAAATTTACACATTTTCTAAGATACAATCGACTATCATTTGTATCTATTAGGTCTGTCTAGGGAGACTAGATCGTCCCACCGACCCTCGAACAGTCGTCCTAGTGACACAAGGCCCGAAGCGTTGAGAGAAAGCGGACGGAAACCTCGATATTCACGAAGGGGTAGCAAGTTGGATGGCAGGTCCCATGACGGACTGATGGGTAAAAGAGAGGAGGGAGGGGCTGCACTAAATCGTGAAGTGAGACTGAATTCGTGAAGATCAGGCGGGCGGTGTTGGAGAAAGAAAGCTGGAGGAGGGAGAGAGGTCGGAAAAAGTAGATCAATGTGCATCGCTCGATATGAGGCGTCAGGGATACCATTAACGTATGCATTCGTGAGAGTTCCAATTCTGCGAACTCCTTTTGCAATTCGGGATTGATGTTGGGGCACCTCGCGTCTGGAGAGGAATTGAACACGGCCACCTGAAGCGGGAGTTCCTTCGACCAACCGAACGAGTCTAACCATGGCGTTGGATCGTCACAAAGGTCAAAAATCACCCGGTCCCAATAGTTCGGAGTGACAGCGAGGATACGACGCCAAAGTCGACATGTCCTTGCCACGGCACAGTGGGGGAAGAGAGCCGCCCATCGCGTTTGCCCAATATCGTCCTCGTCGCCGGACTCCTCGGGTTCGTCATAGTAGGAGAGCTGGAACGCATCAGTTCGGTTCTCGATGTAGAGAAATCGAAAAACACGGGAGAGTAACTCCACAGGAAGGTCGTCAATGGACGCCATGACTAAAGTGATGGCCAAAAATTCAATCTTTTAGGCGGCGTAGGGGAATTTCAGGCACTTACCGGCTATTGGAAGGCACTGGTCGCCCTTTGAATCCAGTGATACGGACAAACAGTTCAACTATGTAGTTTGACGCTTCAAGTTTGAGGGCCGTCTGCTATTGATGATGGACGTTGATGTGCCTACGGTGGGGTGATCGTGCGAATAATGAATGACAAACACACACCCAAAACACCGCAATGAGTGGCTCTGAGGTGCGAGGACAGTTCCGTGGTTGTGCGGCTCTAACCAGTGGGCGCGCGCGACTCGAAGACGGATGGCGAATGCGGGCGCTAAGCGTGGGAACGGGACGAATGAGGCAACGGCGCCTCCGGAATACGAGTGAGAGAGCGAGGAACGAGGGAGGTGAGAGACGGAAAAACGAACTAAATTCTCTATATTGTGTGAGTGTGTAGACATGGATTATATCTATGAAGAAAGAAGAGCCCGGCAAGGAAGATATCCGAGCCGTGGGTGAAGGAAGAAAGAAAAACAGAAAATTTCAGATAAGAATGAAACAGGAATGGAATAGGGGAGAGGCGGCGAGGCGGCAACTGCGTTGATGGGGGAAAAGGCTACCTAACAAGGAAAGGGTGGCGCGCCGAGCGTCTCGGTGAAACGGGAAAGAGAGGGAAAGAGGCGGTGCCAGTCACGGGACGGATGCTTTTGCTGACTGAGGATCTCCGGGTGTGTCGAGGAATCATATGGCTCGATGGGAAAGGTGTCGGGGATCGAGGGGACGACGAGAATGTGATGATGAAGGTCGAAAAAAGGGATTTACCGGGGTCAGGGAGCAGTCCGGCTCATCAACGTCGTCGTCGACTCGTCGTGGTGTGACAACGAAGACTTCCAAGTTCCAATGGAAAGTAATTTCGCACGCCCCTGTCGTCGCGAGGTTGTAACGGACGCCCTAGATTGGAGTCTGCGTGACTATATCTACTTAAGTCTACTTACTTGAGGCAGCACTTCACCCAGAGTCATGCGCCGAGTCGACACCAGACTCCGAGGTGCAGCTCGCAAACGGTTGTGAGCCCTCGTGCAAGACTAAGGCCTTTGGAAATCTGCCTTCCTCTTTCTCTCGATGACGAGCAACTAAATTCCTGACTTGCGAGGGTGACTTGTGCCACAAAGTGCTGGAACATAGGGCCGCTCCAGCGGCCGCATTGATATGCTCGCTCAATGATCAAGTTAACAGCAGATGGAATGAGAATAACGATAATATGGCTAACTAAACTATGTCGCACGTTCGGGTACCGTCCACCTATCGCAGGTGCCAAAGCGCGAAATTTAAAAGGTAGAAAGAGCCGACTCAGCCAAGACACTCAGAGTCACACGACGAGGAAGAAGGGTAAAACCCTAGGCCCGCAGGCATGAACCCCACAGGGCGTCCAATTAAAGCGTGCGCTTTGCGCCTGGGCCGCCTGCAGGTCGAATCATGCGTCTGGCCGATGGTATAGTGTACTGCAGGGGCATGGCACCGGAGACTATGGCTCGCCACGCACCCCAAGTGCTCGATAACCAGGTGATTATTGTCGCCAGGAGGCTGAGTGACGATGCAAGAAAAGGAAGCAAGGAAGAAGTTAATCTCGGTAAGTACTTTAGAGTTGAAATTCATAGGATGCGGTAGGTAAGGTCGCTTTGAGGTCGGTCGGATGGCTTGAGTCTCGAGGTGAGATGAAGACAGAGTAAATAGCCGGAGTACAGCCCCGAGTGGAAGAAGGCGAGAGCGAGTCGAACTCCTACATAGCAGACCGCGAGGGTTCACGTTAACTACGGTTAGTGGGTCCGGGGTTCCGATGAGTGCAGGACGCGTGACGATTTTACATAAAGGCAGGGTGGGCACTGGGGAATGCCATAGATCCTGTAGGGAGGTTCGCGCGGAGGTAGTTTTGTGTCAAGTGGGGGTCTAAACTGTTAGGCAGTCGGGTACTTGGTTTGAGCGTTGTTTGCAGACTAAGAAGTGTAGCAAGACTTCCTGAGAGAGCCAGCCGAGCTGGAGGCTGTTCCTTCATGAGGATAAGTCGATCGAGGTTTCGGCAAATGGATATGCGAATGTAATATCTGCCCAGTAGACGTGGGAGGGGGGCGTACAACTGGATCCAAGACTCGGAACGAGGCGGAGTGCTTGGGGCGTGAATTGAGGATGTGAGTTTAAATTTGAAAGAGTACTGTATACTCAAAGCCTTTTATTGAAGCCTCCTGCCTCGGGCATCGGCACGAGCATCACTACCGTTTCAGCCATCAGAGATGTAATGCCATAGTAGGCGTACATCTGATCCACGGCACCGAAACACTTCAATCGTCACGGTGCGAAACGCCTGAATACCACTTTCAGATGAAGGCGACGGCCGCTCCCTTGTGTCCTGTGAAGCAAAATACTCGGCCAATGTCCTCATATCGCACCAATCCTCCTGTCTTCAGCCGGAGCAGCCTCGAAACACTTGGAACCTGACACGGTGGTCGACAGACGGCACATATCCAAGTCGATTGCGATGATGGAGCCTGAAACGGTTAAAATACCCTTTTAGAGCTTCGAAGAGACTTCAGGCAAGCTCAAGACGCTTGGTGTGGACCGTTTATGAAAGCCCAAGAGAGGGACAAGAGGCCGAGAGAGGCGAAGAACGCCCAAGACACCCAAGAATGCCGAGAGAACAGACCAAGAGCGTCAGAGACGAGTGTGGCGCATTTGCCATTTCGGAGGCTGTCACTAATGCGAAACATCCTGCAGAAAGACGCCTGCGGCGAGGATGGCAATACTGGATGTATGTGCAGTCGGCCGAAACGTACTGGACATGGTGGTGGATAAGAGACGAGTGCACGGAAGACGAGAATAGTCGCAGACGGCACCTCGGCATTCACACTAAAGGACCCCGAGTAACGGAGCCTAGACCTCCTTCAAATTATGAAAGGGTGCTAGGCTGTGTAGTAGGGGGTTAATCTGGGTTCTGAGACAAGGCACATGAAAGCGAGATGGGTGTGAAAGTTCAAAGAGGGTGATGGATGGAAGCCCGAAGGAGGCCGATAGCTAACTGAAAGAGTCAAGACTCGGTGTCGGTATATTGTTTCGTGAGGGGGGAGGGCTAAGGTGAGGTTTCGAACGGGAATTCTGCTCGAGGGAGGTCAAGGGGGTAATGGTCGATTGAGGAAGAAATGAAAGCCAGACTTGTAGTTTTTGGTCACGAATAGACTTGTAGTTTTCATGAGAGAGTTTCGTTGCCGGCTGGAGCTTATCTTAGCGTCCAAGGAACCCAAGACAAACGCCCAGAGTGATTTGGCAGCAGGAAAGGGCACGCCAAGGCTTGACGAGCACAGCTGAGGCCGCACAAGAGACTTGGGGTGGGGAGTTAGGTCATGCCGCTCGGCACACCCAGAAAAGAACGGACGAAATACTCTGGGATGTGACCCTCTCGTCGTTTTGGCTTTTATGAAGTCTTTCTCCGAATGAAACCGACCACCTAAGGGTACTCAGGAGCAGTTTGAAGCGGCCTAAATAAAATAGAGTTGACGTGCAGGTATGGAGCACCGTCTGGGTGCACAGCAGGTTTTGCGGTGGTAAAGATATTAATTCGAGGGTGGCCAATCCGGAAAAGAGGGCAAAAGGGCTGGTAAAAATAGACGGATCCAATGGGAAATCCGGGAAGATTTCCCAAAGGGACAGGGAGATCGTATTTTTTGCGACAGACATGGTCGTTTTTAGGCGTCATAATCTGTGGAACATTATAAGGTCCTCTATCGGGGTTTACACAGGGTCTCCGTCCCACCACCCCCTCTCTTCTTGGCTCCCCGCAGCCTTCCTCGTCTCTTTTTTCCCTTTCTTGCTTGGGCACAGCAAGCAGTCTGCTCGGCACCTAGGCTCGGAACCGCCTGCGCCTGCAAGACGACGAGCGCTAAGGGCGAGACGCTTCCCCCTTGCGCGAATTACGCTGTTGGGTTCGGGAAGGCAAACCTAGTGCTTGCCTCGATTGTCACTTGGAGGTCCTACTAGAGGCCACCAGGCGTTCCCAGTTCGGCGTCTGCGCCTACAACTACCTTATCATCACGAAGACCGGCCCCGGAGCTTACATTTTCACGACCACGACTACTACGAGTAAGACGACGCGGACGAGACAGGCTACTGCTGCACTTACCCCACGGCTACTTTTTAACGACAACGAAAACACATACTACGACGAAGATATTGGATAGGAGGAGGAGATCAAGATGGTTTTCTACCCCGTAAGTTCTTTCTTACGTTGAGTCTTGGCCTCGGCATGGGAGGTGCCCAGCGGACAAGAGGAAAGGAGAGCGAACGCTGACGGTCTTGGGCCCCTTGGCCTGCCTTTCCAGTTCGAAGTGACGACACCGCATGTCATCTATGCGCTGCTGGGTGGGTTCATCGTGCTGGTGAGTTAGCCTCTTCTTCCGCCGTCGGAGCATGGCTCATGCATGGGTTCCGGTTGGGCGTAGTTCGGCATGTTCAGCTTGTTCCTGCGAGAGAAGGTGCGTCCGCCGAGCATGATTGGCTCTTTTCATTGATGACGATTCTCTTCGGTTATAGCTGTACATCGGCGAAGCCATCTGGGCATTCTTGTTTGGTGTCATCGTTGGTCTGTACCCCGTTCGCTTCTCTTCCTCTTACCACCATCATCTTACCACCACTTATGCCCACCCCTCGCTCCGCGGTTCTTTCGCGTTTCCAGGCCCATACTGCGCGGACGTGTTCAATCCGAGGGCATGGAGCGGCAATTCCGAAGAGGTCACGAATGTCATTACCCTGGAGTTCACCCGCGTTGTGCTCGCGATAGGCGTATTTGCGATTGGCGTTGAGCTGCCCAAGGCGTACATGAAGAAGCACTGGCGCAGTCTGTTTTTCTTGCTGGTTCCGGTTATGACTTGGGTATGTCCTCCTCATGTTTTCTTCGTTCTTCCGGCCGGCTATATGCGCCTTTTTGGCTCATGCCGTCGATCCAAGCCTCTTTTCTTTGTCTTATCACCTCCATGTCCTCCTTTGCCGATCCCTTCACCCACCCACTGCGTCATTCGTTGCCATTCTTCCAACAAAGTTGATTATATGCGCTCCGAAATCCGTATTTCTAACCCTATCTTCTCTAGGGATGGTTCGTCTGCGCCGGCCTTATCTACGCCCTCATCCCAGGGCTTAATTTCCTTTCTTCCCTCGCCGTGGCTGCATGCCTTACCCCGACCGACCCCATTCTCGCTGCCGCAGTAGTAGGAGGCAAATGGGCTGACAAGCACGTTCCAGCACACATCCGGCACCTCCTTGCGGCAGAGAGCGGATGCAACGACGGCGCAGCCTTCCCGTTCCTCTTCCTCGCGCTGTACTTGATCATAGACAGGGATACGGGAAGTGCGGTTAGGGATTGGTTCTTAATCTTATGGCTTTGTGCGTCCTATTTCGATTTTCTATCTGTGTCGCTGAGAAGTCATTGTGATGAACAGACCAGGTCGTATTGGGCGCAGTCATCGGCTGCCTCCTTGGCTGGGGCTTCCGCCACCTCATGAAGTTTTGTGAGCGCCATGACCTCATCGACCGGCACTCCTACGTCGCCCAATACGTCTCCCTCGCCATCCTGACCATCGGCGTCACCACCCTCCTCGGCTCAGACGACCTCCTCGCAGCCTTCTTCTGCGGCACCGCCTTCGCCTGGGACGGGTTCTTCAACAAGCAGACAGAGGAGTCCGTCTTCTCCAGTGTCATCGACATCCTGTTCAACATCGCCGCCTTCATCTTCGTCGGAGCCTGGATGCCATTTGACAAGTTCGACGACCCGGCGCTGACGCTGTCGGTGTGGCGGCTCATCGTCATCGCGATCCTCATCCTCCTCCTACGACGCCTGCCCATCATGATCGCGTTGTACAAGTGGATTCCCGACGTCAAGACTTTCCGCGAGGCGATCTTCAGTGGGCACTTTGGGCCGATCGGCATCGGCGCTGTGTTCATCTCCACGTTGGCGATCGAGGTACTGCATAACGCAGCTGAGGAGGCGAAGGCATCGGGCGTGGGAGATGCAGCGCACGAGACCGGTACGTCCGGTGAGCTGACGCAGACGCAGATCCTGCAGGGTGCCATGCAGCCCATCGTGGCGTTCATGGTCCTCTGCAGCATCACGATCCACGGGCTCTCCATACCCGGGTTCAGCCTCGGAAGGCGAGTGCACAGCGTATCGCGGACATGGTCCAGGAGGGACACGTACACCAACGCGAGTGTGCGAGGCCGCATGCCGGAGTGGGCGGCGCAGACAAGGATCGTGCAGAGAGGAGGGGCGGACATCGTTATCAATCGCGATGGAACGGAGGTGGTCCTTGGAGAGAAGGGCAGCGGGACGAATAGCACGGATGTGGATGTGGAGGTTGGGCAGGTGACGACGGTTGGAGGGAGGAGGGGAAGTACGGAGAGCAGCGAGGAGACGAAGTTGCATCTTTCGGATACGTTGGTCCCACCGACGCCTGCTGACACGCAGGACGGAGAGGCTGGGCTGCCGATGCCTGTTACAAGCCCGACGACGAGGTCTGGGAGGGCGAGTCCTGTTCGGATGGAGGCAGATGCAGGACATACTAATGGTGCTGCGAGTGGTGGTGTTGCGGTGCAGAGGCCGCCTCCTACGACGTTGCCTTTACCACCACTGACCTCGAGAGACTTTGGGGTGAATGGAGAGAGGGATTATAGGGAGGAGTCGCCGCCTGATGGGTCGGAAACTATCGCGGAGTGGATGGAGGGCAGCCATCGGGTTATTGAGAGAAAGTCTGGGCCGGGTAGTGATGTGAGTTTTCTTTCACTTTATCTTTTCCGTCTTCTGTCTTGTTCCTTCTGCAACTTCTTCATCGTCGCTTTGGTTTCGTGTCCTTCTCTGTCATCAGTTGCGACTACAGTTTATGTTCGAGGTTTTCACTTTGCTTGACAGTCCTACACAATCGTCTCGATTTCTTCTCTTCTTTATTTTCCCTGTCATTCGTCTCAATCTTTGGCTAATTGCTTCCCATCTCTCTCCAGGTCGAAGTCACTGTCATCAACGAAGATCCACACGCTTCGAATGCTTTCATACCGGCGAAGTGGACGGGTAAAATCCATGAGCTCGAGCATGGTGCAGAGGAGGCCGCACATTCGCTCCGGCATGAGTTAAGTTTACTCGGTAGGAGGGCACTCGATGCAGTATCGCCTCATCATAGCTCGCCGTCTGCGGAAGGCTCGAGCACAGCTGCTCCAAGACAGGATCTGGGCAGCGCTGTTGTCGAAGATGAGGATGAAAACGAGGAAGGCTGGTCTTCGGAGGGCAGCAACGGCGCTGCTCCCGCTACATCCGGCTCTGGTTCTCCGCAACGCAAGACCGCGAAGCCACGACCAGTCAAGGGCGGTTATCCCCACCAACTTGTTGCGCACCCCGTTGGCAAAGGCCGCAGGAAGATGAGACGTGGCTCGCAAAGCCACGGTGTCGACATCGTGGAGGAGCCTCGGGGACGGGAAGGACGACCCGGGTCTGGTCCGGCTGCCTCCATTAGCTTCGCGTTGGACGCTGCACAACGTGCTGGTCCGGTGCCGCCGTCTCGACTCCCAGGGGCTGCTGCTGCAAGGCCGAGCACCGCGGATTCTGCTGCTCGCAACAACCGACTGGAGAGTATTCGTGCTCTGCATAGTCGGCCGCCAACACGCGAAAGCTCGCCGTCTCGGTCTGTGAGGTTCGTTGATGAGGAGGCCAGGGCAGGTAGTGGATCTGCACAGGGATCTGGGGGCGCGGTTAGTGCCGCTGCTGGTGCGGGACCTGCTACGAATGGGAGGACGTTGATTGATAGACCGCTCGTTGAGGAGCCAACACAGGTTGGTGGTGGACGTTGACGATGGTGATGGACCTTGGCTATGATCCTGGTGTGCTCAGATCTATAACGGCATTCTCGTGTGCTACCTCTAGATGTCTAGATGGCGTTCTTACTTACCCTTTCCTCTTATGTTTTCCTGGACCTGCTAATTTTTCACTCGATATCACATATATCTTTTATACAGGCTTTCTTGTTTTTTGCATATGTTCTGTCTCTTTCTTTTACAACCCTTGGTTTCTTTCCGGCTCTACACTCTAGTTTTCCACTGTGTATCTGCATATATACATACTATATCTATAGCTCTGCTAGTCCAATATGCTTTTGCAGCCAGTTGTATGAATGAGGTCTTTAGTTGGGTATACTCTAAATTATCTCGAAGTATAGCACAGGAAAGAGATGGGGAAAAAGAGGTGTTTTCTATAAGTAATACGAGCAGTACTGTGAATCAATCTTCAATCTTCTAAGCTTCAATAGCGAACTCCGGAACCTGCTTCTTGAACCAGGCAAGGTCTTCCTCGGAGAGTCGATCTTGGATGCAGCCCTTCATGAAGACAAATTGTAAATCCGGTCTGACCATCACTGGAAGTGGCGGACCTTCCGCATCGAGGAAGAAGCGTCGTTTCTCTATTGTGTTTTTCATGCTTTCCACAGAGAAGTCTTTGCAATGATGCATAATAAGCGCATTCAGGTTAGGGCAAGCAAACCTGCGTCCGCCTGGGTAAACGGTAGCGGCGCCTGGCTGTGTTGCGACGTCTTTGTAACGGGTAAGGTATTCGAGGAAGCTATCAGAAACCAATGGGCAGTTGGCGAAGAAGAGTGCTCTGGACCGCAGGTCTGTGACGAAGCCTTCGAGATTGACGGTCGGCGGCAGGTCGTCGAAAGAGAGGAACCGTAATTGCTGGTCGAGGTCTCCGAGTAACCCGATGGGCAGGTCGGGGCATCGCGCGATATGCAGGAAGTGAAGGCTGTGGAAGATGCATCGTTCGAATATTTCTAGCAAGGGCTCTGGATCGATGGTGTCGAGTACCAAGTCCTCGACGAAGTCTATATCGAACGGAACGAAGGGCGGATCGTCGGGGTAAATTGGCCTTGGGGGTGCGAAACGGACGTTGACGAATTTTAAGGACAGGAGCGTCGTCACGGACGAGATCCGTTCGAAAGCCTTCACCACCGTCACCTTGTCGAGGACGACGCCAGGGCGGTAATTGATGACCGCCAATTGCTCGAGCTTGGTCTCAAGTCCGACCCAGAACCGCCTCTCCTCGCAGCAATATGCGAAATTGAGCCCATCGAGGACGAGAACCGTCAACACAGGGAATGACTCGTCCATCGAGAGCGCGACCCGATTGAGGTAGCTTTGGTACCCGTTGTGCATGTTGTCCTTTGTGGGGGGTCGGTCTCGCTCGCAGTTGAACGATATCAGTTGGAGGAGGGGCGCTTTGACCGTGAACTCGGTGGCGATGATGGGCAGACTTGAGCTCGAGGCGACGTCGATGTGGAGGCTACGCCAGCGGTGCGCTTCCGGAAGGAGAATATCCATGAACGTCCAAACGCGAGCTCTCTCTCGTGCTTCACTCCAGGCAGTGATCAGATCCTCGCGTCGCGTTATCGTTATGTCTATGGGCAGTCCACGTGTCCGCGCGAGGTGTGCCTTGGCTTCTTCGACTGAGGTGGGGTTGGAGTCGATGAACCAGACCACTTGTTCCCAGAAGGCCGGAGAACAACACAAGACGTTCCTCCATCTGTTGAAAACGGCGGCTGGGGCGAAAGGAAAGCAGCTCGAGGACGCGAGGTAACGCTGCGCGTTGCTTCTCGCGACTGTGAGCTCAGACCGTTTGAGGATGTCGGGCTTCTCTGGATTCATCTCGAGACGCTTTTCAGCAGAGATTCTATCATTAATTTCTTTGAAGAGACTCCTAGAGTCCTCGTGAACATAGGAAAATATGATGGTGAGGAGTTCTGGTGGAAGCCATTCCATAAACGAGCTGGATTTGCACATGCTGGATCAACGCGCTTTAGTTATTCATAAGAAAAAAGAACAAACGCAAACCTACCTTCGACGAACTCAGTTGTACACGGAGTATTGTGGTTGAAGAAAGAACACGCTGAGTACACTGGTTGGTTGAGGTGATCAAAGGCGTGGCAATATTATTGCCCCTGTCTCTTTCCGTCCCGGGCCGTGTGGCGCACATCGCAGCCGTCGGCAGTCCTGCGACGCGGACGGGGATTTGCATACCTAGCCCAAGTACAATTGCCGTAAAAAAAAAATACACGTAACGTCCGGCTTCCTTGCAGCGTGTCATCCAGGATTGACTTCACCACATCCCAACCAACTGTCTTCGCGCTCCATGACAAACTTATGTATTACAAAGGTTGAAAAATGAGCTATCTTTATCGGCGTCCTTTCAATTCTTCCTTCGCGCTCATATGTAATCAAACTTTTTGGCCTGCCGTCAGTAATGTAGGGTACTAATTTTGAGCCTTCACCTTTCGCTTCTCTTCAGGATAAGATAAGAATCTAATCATTGAAAGGAGGGCTATTTAAAACACAGAAGCGAGCCACAATTGGCAGCCAGACAGCCGCCTCTATAGCTTTCGTTGTTCACCATGATAACCTTCTACGACATTGCCTGTACTCGCCCCAATACAACGTGGTCTCCAAGTACTTGGAAGACGAGGTGGGTCTTCCTGGTGCGACATTTCTCCCTTGAATTATTCCTGACTGTAATAGATATGTTCTCAACTATAAGGGCCTTTCCTACCGTACGGAATGGGTCGATTTTGACGATATTGAAGCCCACTCCATCAAGAACGGGTTCGCCCCTTCGTGTAAGAGAGCGGACGGCAGCCCTCGCTACACGCTTCCCGCTATCTATGACGAGTCAACCGGAGCGAAGATTGCGGACTCGTCCCTCATCGCCGACTACCTTGAGGCAACCTATCCGGATACGCCATCCATATACCCTCACAACACTCGTGCGTTGCAAGCCGCATTCGAGTCGGCCGTACTCGCACACCTCGATGCCGTGCACCAGTTCACAGCCCCGTACCTCATGACCAAGAAATACTTCACCCCGAAGACCGAAGAGTACTATCGCAAATTCAGAGAACCTGCGTTTGGCGGAAAGCGTCTCGAGGACCTCCTACCCTCCGGGGAAGCGCGCGTCAAGCAGTGGGAGCGCTTGAAGAACGACATTGGGAAGATCGCCTCTTGGTATGATCAGAATAATGGAAAGGGACCGTTCTTACTTGGCGAGACGCCGTCGTGGGCGGACTTCGTCACTGCTTCCTTTCTCGTTTGGTTCAGGATTATTTGGGGGGAGGAAAGCGAGGAGTGGAAAGAGTTGGAGACATGGCACAATGGACGATGGAAGAAGCTGTTCGCGGCTGTCAAGAATTACGAAGCGATGGCGTAGTCTGCCTAATAGATTTGGAAGCATTCGTAGACGAATAGCTGAAGTTATCGACACCAGCGCTTTGCTTGTGCGGCGCAGGTGCCTGCTGCTTCTGCACTGGCACAAGACGTCTCCGAGTCGGCGGTATGTCCGCCCCGAGTCGGACACGCTTGTGGGAGAACGTAGTTCATCCTGGTCAAGAGCGCCGATGTTACAAAGCTGAGCGCTGAACCGTGATCAACTTTGTAAGGTGTTCCTTCTCCTCGATTGTCGGGACTTCCTTGACGCTTGAACTGGATCTTTCAATTCACCGTCAGTAATATTCTTATCTCCTACACGGTCACGTACCTTTATGATAAGTGGTATTTAAGATACGTGCGCGAAGAGGCTCCAGTCCTGCGCCTACTTCAGGATGATAATCTTTTATGACATCGCATCTGTTGGCCTTGATACGACGTGGTCCCCCAGTACATGGAAAACTAGGTACGTCCCGAGTTTCTCTGTCTATGCTTTGGTTCACAATGTTCCATATCCACTGTCATAGATACAGTTTGAACTTCAAAGGAATTCCCTACCGTACCGAATGGATCCAATACGTCGATATTGAAGCCCACGCGATCGAACACGAGATACCTCCTTCGTCGAAGAAACCAGACGGCAAGCCTCATTACACCCTTCCGGCCATCTACGACGAGTCGACGGGTGTTAAGCTATCAGACTCGCTCGTCATCGCCGACTATCTCGAGAAGACGTACCCGAACACCCCGCCACTCTTTCCTAACAATACGCGTGCCTTGCAAGGCGCGTTCGAGCCCCCCGTCTTCGCCAACATGAGCGCCGTCGCCCAGTTCTCTCTTCCCTACCTCGTTTCTGGGAAGTTCTTCACCCAACGTGGAGAGAAGCATTATCGCACCCTTAGGGAGCCTGGTTTTGGACAGCGCCTCGAAGATATACTGCCCGTTGGGGAAGCGCGCGTGAGGGAATGGGAGCGCTTCAAGAACGACGTTGGGGATATTGCCTCCTGGTACGACAAGAATGGCAGCAAGGGGCCGTTCGTCCTCGGAGAAGCCCCTTCATGGGCTGACTTTGTCGTTGCGTCGTATCTTGTGTGGTTAAGGGTTATCTGGGGAGAAGAAAGCGAGGAGTGGAAGGATCTTGAGGCGTGGCATAATGGACGGTGGAAAAATCTGTTTATTGCGATTAGGAAGTATGAAAAGATTGTATAACCAGGATTAAAATTCGAGCTCAAACCTTGACAAGTCCTATGACAGAGATGATCGGCAGCTTTGGACTTCGTCTAATAGCAACCGTGAACAACAACTGATAAGATTGGACAAACCTAATTATAACCACGAGTCATGCATGAACGGAGTCATCCTTAACTTCCTCACCAACCATGACGCTCTCGACGCGCGATGCCACCGAAGACGATGGCATCCCACCAATCGTGGGAATCATGAACCACTATATTTAATTCTCAACTCCGTCGCCTCCCTGCGGTATGACCCAATTACCGAAGAAATTTATCGCGAGACAGTATTCGACACAGTATTAGCGCAACGCCTCCCCTTCATAGTGGCCGCAAACTCTGCAGATGTTCTCCTACGCCACCGGCTTCCGGATATCAGCATACTATGGGTACCTCTACACCGCCGAAATCACCATATACGTCGCGCCGGACGCGCGCACGAACGGAACGGAGACGAAGTTCATGGATGCCTTGATCGGCGCTTTGAAGATCATAGCTGCCAGACAACCTTCGATATAGCCCAAGATCTGATGTCGCCCAATATGCTCACTGCACCCCACCAGCGTGCGAAATTGCTTTTTCACAAAGATGAGCAGCCGCGTAAATCAACACGCCTTACAAGGCTGTCTCCATCTCGTGTACTGTCAGCCTGTGTTACTGACCCTGCTATAGTGTTGAAAAAAATTATAATTATTCGCTATTGCTTCTATGTAGAGCCATGCCATAGTTCTTTGCATGACGAGCTGACGCGTAATGATCGGCGGTGCTACTAAGAGACGAGCGTCTATTCCCCGGCACGATCGCACCGGAACCCCAGTCGACAATTCCTTTCCAGACCCGGTAGAGGAGGCTCCGAAAATCATTGATCAACTAGGCACTGGGCGTTACCACACTAGCAGAGGATTGGCGAGGTGATCAACGGGATGAGAGACGCGGTTCGTTCAAATGAAAATAATTGTATCTAGTTCCGGTGGAGGTTCTGAACGCAGATACAGTCTATAAACGGTCATTTGGACGCCGAAAAGATGAATTTTAAATATCTAATGAAGGGCGCAATGTCTCGGTTTGAAACTTGGCATACACACTCTCACTACACTTTTCAGTGCCTGTGTATGTTAATAAGTTTATCTAACGACATATGAAGCGTCCGCTGGCAAATTACAGGTGTACAAACCACCGATCAAAGAAAATTCGGACTCCGCTCGAAATCACCCATTTTCATGTCCTCAATTGCGGGGCCAAAACACCTCTACTTATGTCTATCAAATTTTGCATTAATCTTGAGTTCATAAGCACCGGTTTATGAGAATATTATGTAGGTGATGAAAAGCAAAAGGGAGGTGGAGATATCTGGATGCTAAAAGTGTCCAAACGACCGATCATGTACAATTGACCGTTTATAGACTGTAGACCAAGAGATCCGCGATGCTGTCGCCCCCGTCGTCGTTGTACGAGACCTCTGCGCGTCGCTGTACGCGTTTGAAGGAGGGTAGTGAGTGTGCGGACGCGACGTGTGGTTGGGGCAAACTCTACCATTGGATCTAGAACGGGATCGGCGTGGGCGTCTGGAGGTTTGGGATTTGTGGTACGCGCTTCCGGGGTCAGAGTGGTGTTGTGAGGGATGATGCATCCATGGGGGATGACTTTGCAGCATCGTCGCTGATGTAGGCGTTGGACGTCGGACCCCAGACCCACAGATGACCCGCTCAATTCACTGTATGATATCTGATATCCAAGTATTCGCGTGCGTCATGCGACGCGTAGTACGCGTCGCCATCAATAGCCCCTAAGCGCGCATGTGCGTCGCGACACGCTTCTAAAATTGTCAAGGGAGGGCTCTAACCTAGTCACTCACCATCTGGGAGGCGTACTGGACGGCTGTAATTAGCAACGAGAGTATTATATCTGGCTTCGACCAGGTGACCGTGCGCTTGGAAGACTTCTTACCTAGCCCCGATTTCTGAACCTGCGCAGCATTGGAGCGTGGAAGAGCTTCTCAAATGCAAAGACAAGAGCATGGGCTGGACTTTTAATCCCAGCTCCAATATTCTAAGAGCACTTTTACCATGGTCGGATTTGTACGGAGGAAAAGGCCTGTTCATTGTTCTGAGGCTATGCTGCGCGAGTTCTTGCTGTCCTAAACTCCTGGCTTCTAAGTGATACTTGGAAAGCCCCAAGCAAAGACGAATGCATTCATCGCACTCTGGCACCGCCTCGTTCGACAGAATCGACTGCGGTCAACGAGCTATTCTCGCTCCAGAATCAAGATCTTTGACCGTTTGAAGTCTGAACCCGCAGATGACCACCATCGACCAAACCGAGTAGATAGATGGCCAAAGCTGGCACATCATGATTAAGGAGAGCCGCCCGTCTAGATAGATGGTCGAAGCCGACCCCGAGGAGCCTATTATTGTCAGCGAGGGCGCTGATAACGTCGTTCAATTCAAAGACACAAGGAAGATTTTTCGAGTCAATGTTGAGGGCTCGATGGCAAGATTGGGCGCCTCGGGGGTGATTAGATCCGCAGCGTTGACAGCGAAGGATCATCGATGCGGACTCTGCGGAGGATTTGACATCCGGAGCAAGACGCCGCGCCCTTATATTCGATATAAGTATTCGAGGTGGTTACGCAAAAAGGGTCGGCACCACTGTGAGAAAGGTGTGAAATCGAGGACCGAACAGCGGATTTGAGGTGGATCTTTCCTGCTCAAGTCCCATGTCAAGCAACAGTGGGCGGTGGTGACCGGGAGAAAAAGACAATCGAGTAGGCTTTTATCAAAGGGTTTGAAGTAAACGTTGGGCAACGAGCCAATATCGAGCTTGAGCTTGAAAGACTTGAAGGCGAGGCGGGACAGCGTTTTCCGGAGGCGATCCGTCGATGGATCCGGCCAAGGCATCATGTCGACAGTTGGGATCACCGTCCCTGCTTTTCCTCCATTGATGCGTCAGCCGAGTTAGAGGAACCAGAGAGGAGGTCTCCAAACCTTTGAAATCCACAGAAAACTTTGCAGACACGCATTTTCCACTTTGTCTGAAAGGTTCGTAAACCTAGAAACGAAACCCGTCGAATGAACGCCAAGAAACCAGCACTTCCCACCGATGTAGACCGCAGCCCACTTGTCATAGTATGCTGTGCGGCGTGTGTTAATGGATACCATCGCCCTCAGGAACATTGTCGAGGCCCTTTTAGGACCCCGAGAATAGCGATAAATCAGTAACGTCTTCCACGGTGAAGTCACGTTATCCAGGACCCTGAAGTCCAAATATGGAAGTTTATACCGTATCTGGATGAATTTTCTCCCAAAGATAACCAGACTTAGAACGGGAGGTTCAGGGGTCCTCACTTAGTGGATACTCCCGCAACGAGGCAACCCCTGAAGCCGTCAGAGCTGTGATCTCTCGGATTCCGTCAGGCCTGCATTGAAGGCGGTACTATAAATATGGACCCTGCCATTGTGGAGTGTCCAAGAGCGCTTGTTCCCCTTCCCCCCCGCCCCACGTCCTCATAGACCACTTCGACGCGTCGACGACCTCCACCTTTCATTCCTTTGAGGCATGGCTCATGACTTGAATCGAATCTTCGGCCTGGTGCGGACGGGAGTATTTGGTATGCGGCGCTTCTCCAATTGAGAGAGAGGGCATGACTGACAAGTTATTCTCGCGTACAGGCGTCGTCTCCCTCTTCGCACTCATCGCCATCATCCTCGCGGCCCTCGTCACAAACTTCGCCAGCACTCACTTCTTCTCCCACTTTGGGTTTGCAGCCCTCGGCATTGCGACGGGTATCCTGACCATCTTGACATTGCCTGTCATGTAAGCCCCCACGTTCATTGTGATGTTTTCATGCGCCTGACTGCGACATGCCGTGTAGGTGGTTCCTCTCCGTAAAGCGCAAAGGCGCCATCACCTCCATGACCGTTTTTGAAATCGCCTGGACGTGGTTCCTCTGGATTATGTGGGTCTCCGTTGGCGGTTCCACGGTGAACACTTTCTGGTTTGTAGGCTGCGAGGATGCCAGTTCTTTGAGTGAGTTCATTTCTACCTATAACTTACTTTTCTCACATGGTTCACGTCCTACAGTCACTGGGGATTTGGAGACAGCCTGTCGCTCCACTCAGGGTTTGGCCGCCTTCGGCTTCCTCAACTGGATTGCCCGTACGTTCCTCTCCATAAGTTGACACACCCTCACTAACACCGTATTATAGTCCTCTTCTTCAACATATTCCTCCTCACGCTCGCCATCCGCCAACACATGCGTGGGCACACTGGTATCTGGACGTCCTATGTCACCGAGGTCGACTTCACCGCACCGTCAGTCTCGGGCGCCAGCGGCTTCAGCGGTTACCCCGCGCAGAGCGTCGAGGCGAAGCCAGCCAACTTTGCTCCGCAGTACCCCCCTCCCACCAGCACACCCTCGACGGCATACTCTGGCCAGCCTGTGGCTCAAAATCCCTCGTATCCTCAGGTCTGAATTAGGTGCGGAGGCAAATAAATGCTTGTATGAGTGCGATAGAGGTGTTGTGTGCATGTTATAACGTCTCCGTCCTTTCATTTCTGTTGTACATACCCCAAGTCCATACCCGGCGGTCGTAGTACCACCAAACTAACGATTATTGTTCTATGTCTTCCTAAGAACACTACGGACTAACTACATTGGTCGTTACACTGTCCTTCCAGAAAAATGAAACACTTCACTGCCGTGAATATAGAGCTGGCGCTTCGGGCATCATGCTTGGTAGAGTTGGCAGCAATTCCCTTCAAGACCTGAGGCCTGAGACCTGAAGCTTGAAACGTCGCGAAAGACAATCGGCCTCTCAAATACAGACATCGAGAAACCGCTCTACAAATTCTGCATCTCAGTACTTGGGCGCTAGCGTGGAAAGCAACGTTTTTGTTCGGTGTGACCGCGTGGTGTTGCGACTCGAATAAGCGCCGATCGCCATCCGTCAGAAACTGACGCGCAGACAGGTGTAAAACAATTGTTATCGTAGTACGAGTAGCTAGCACCCCTCACGGCAAATGTTAAGCTATGGACGTCAAACATTGGGCGGTGAACAATCGATAGCATTGGCAGAACTGCGTCGATGATTATCAACCTTCTCGACTGGGCACCTTTCACTATGTACACTTTGCCGCGCAGCGCGTCCGCTATCGGCTGTCAAATCGATACCCATGGGCGTTCTTTTAACTGCCCATCTCTGTATAATTTGACAGCACTATTATGATTAATAATTCTGTGTCAACGGTGAGTCCTGCGATTAACGACGGACAAAAACCAATGAAGCCGGAACCAGTGTTGCTGGAGCCGTCGTATTATCTAAAAGGTGATGTAGAGGTATTGGCAAAGCAGGCCAGCTATGTATGAAAACAGAAATTCGGCATTCAATCAATTGAAGATGGTCTTGGCATGTTGGTCCTCTACAGGAAGCACCTTCTTTCTTTCGATGACGAGCAACGAGATTAAAATATCTTCAAAAAACTTCTGTCCCGCTAGAGTGACCTGCAGCGCGGGAAGTGGAGTTTCTTCCCCACGCTCATTCACTTGGATGACTCGAGCTGGGATGAAGGTGGCGAGGAGGGTTTTATCGCCATTGCTCGAGCGGCACTGCGGGACGAAGTCAACGGTGAGTTAGTAATTTGCTGAAGAGCAATCCAGGAAAATATGCTCACTACAGCGGAAGAATGACGACAGTCCCATTCCCAGGGGAGGCCATTGTTGATCAGAGGCGAAAGGGGCTTCCACGTCCAAACTGCGTTCGTGCGCGATCCGCGTTTCGTGAGGACGCTCGGAACGGGAGCATCTTTCTTGTGCATGCGCACGCGGCTCCAAACAATTGATATTCCCATTCTAACAAATTATGAGAAGAAATATTCGATGAAACTATCGTGTGTAAGACTTTTTACGTACTCAAAAGAGCCAACCCACTGGCCAAACGGAGTCTCCCCTCGGTAAACTGTGGTGATGTGCGAGAGTGGGTTGAACACGTTCGGGGTCACGACAATGTGGAATCGGGGCACCATGTCTGGCATGTCTGAAGGTGGGACGAGGGTGAGCGAGTTGCTCACAGGAGAGGTCGGGGTAAAATGGTATCGGATGACTGGATACTCCCTCGTCACAGACGGTGTGCTGAGGATGGACGGTGGCCGCAGATGAACTAGCGTTGAGCTCGAGAGCCCTAGGCGATCCATCGGCCCAGCGAGAGTCGATGTATCACTGACGAAGGAAGCGGCGTCATTGAAGGACTGCGCGTCAGAGACGTAACTCGGAAGCGCGGAACTAGTTGGGGTTGCGATCCAGCTCTCGGAATCGAATCCTTCGTGCGTTGATCCAACATCCCCCGCGTGGATGGGTGGGAAGTTATTGTTGCTACCGGCGCTTAAGCTCGATGGGTAGGCGTGCTGATTCATGATCGATTTCGGGGGCCTGCTGAACCAGATGGTGCATTAGCTTATTTAAATATGTTTCTCCCACCACCTAATCAGGCAACTGGCAACAATCTTTTCTTACCCGTGGCTATGAAACCTGTGCCGGCGGAAATTTCCTAAAGGCTAGGTTATCGACCCTCCCGGGGCTGTGCAGTTCCAGCTTGTCAACGACGAAACCAAGCGGGCATTGCTATGCAGGACAGGCAATGGCGTCTCAACCGAGAGGTAATCAAAATGTATTTGCTAGGGAATCTCTTGGTGCGGATGTGGCGTATTCTTTCTAATTATAGCAAGTGATGGCCCAGGATGGGAAGGAAGCAAACAGCGCTCTCTTAATTTTAAGGCATTCTATCAACCTGTCTAGATATGTAAGTCTTCGAAAACTGGCCCATAAATATTGAGCCGGTCCAACTTTTTCAGCTGATGAAAAGCAATATTTGTTCTGCTACCTGCATTTGACGGCCGAAGTTGCTCGCCATTGTAGACCTCGGTCATTTTATGCGCCATTATAGCACTCAATAGACCATGAATCTAAATATCTGGAGCTCTACTTTGTGAAGAATGGAGGGCAATGCATTTGCGACTCTGGGACAAAAGTTGTTGGCGGGAACGGCGGGCCGGGATCTTGGTGTATCATTGTTTGGCGACGCCGTCCGAAATCGAATCGCGTGCCGTGCGTTGAAGCTTTATCCCCTTCAACTAATTTACCACTCGGTGACAAGGCTCAACCGCTCAAACTCAAGGCCTGGAACTGCTCTTAGGAGGTGGATAGTATGTGTTACAACAATCTAGCATTGCACATGCTTACTGACCGGTGGGCTTCGACAGGCGGATAATTGACTTTTTCCTCGTTAGCCTTAGAGTGATCAAGGTCGGCCTCTGAGCACAAGACAGGAAGCAGGATCGTCCGTTAAGGATTGTCGACAATCAAAGTACGCAAGCATTCTAATTTCGCCATTATCGTGGATGCTGAGGAGCATTCAATCGTATAGCGAATGGTGAACGTTAACGTTGAAAGTTGAAGCCTGCCTGAGCTATTGCCGTCTGGCCCCAGGCTTCACCGAGCAATGAATTCGCCCTCTCAAGAAAAAAAGGCATCTTCTACACCCAAGGAGAACATGGCTACGTTTGATTACGTCGAGATTCCGGTCGGTGCGACGCGTTTACGCTCGTCGTCCGACACTTCCAAGCCAGACGACATCCGACCAGCGCCCAGAATCTTCACCTCTCTACCTCATCCCTCCCCGCCATCTTCTCCTGGTGTTCCTCCGCCAAGACAGTTCATTTTGTCATCCACCGCAGCATCTTTGGCCTCACCTACGATGTCTGTCATCCCACAGATGCTCCTTTCGGCGACCTTGCCACCGATGTCCCCAACGGCTACCCCCGCGCAGTCTACGCCCAGTTCGGGGAAGAAAGGAGAGGCAAGCAAGCCCACTCTGATGTCTTCGAAAGACCCGCTTTCGTTGCCCATCATGACTACGAACTTCAAGAGATTCGTCACAGTCATCGGCCCTGTTTTCTGGCTGCAAGACAGGATAGAGGAGATAATTCTGTGGAAAAGAGGGTGGCCTCGAACAGCAGTATGGATGGCTGCCTACTCATTTATCTGTACGTTCTTCCTTACATTTTCTCCTTCCTTTCTGACCATGTTTAGGTTTCTATCCTCGCGTGCTCCTTCTGTTGCCTCACATCATCCTCATCAGCGTCATCCTTGCCACGTATCCGTACCCTGCTAAGCCCTCGTCCGACCCTCTCAATCCATCCGAAACGGCAACCCCGCAACCGCCAACAGAAAATTCAGTTCCATGGCAAGCTAATATCCAAGGAATCCAAAACCTGATGGGTGCAACGTAAGACCGCCTTTTTTTGACTCTGTAATCGCGTCTAACGTCATTTCTAGAGCTGACGCCCACGACCTTATTGAGCCCTACCTCCACCACCTATACCTCACGCCTGCGCACTTCTCTCCACCCCGAGAGCGTCGGAAAACATCAACAACACCTCGGTCTCCGTATACCATGCATATCTTGACACTGCTTGCCCTCTCCTTCTTCCCCCTCCTATTCCTCATCCACCTCCCGTGGTTTCCAATCCGTGAAGTATGCCTCTTCGGTGGCCTCGCGCCGTTTGTTGTCACCCACCCCTACGTCCAAGCTCTGCTCCCAGCTCTCTGGCCATTCCTCCTTGACCTCTCGCCAATCATCCTCAAACACGCTCAAGAGACCAAAGAAACTGCCCTCCGCACTCTTGGCTACAAACGCCCTCCAACCCCACCCATCGACTACTTGGCCCAAGAAGCCTCCTCATCTGACGCCGCCCCTCCTTTACCCTTTCAGATGGTCCTCCAGCGTCTGATGGACGATGACCGCCTGACTGACGCCTGTTGGACTTCTGAGCTGCGAGAGGTCGAGCTGTGGGAGAACGAGCGGTACGGCGGTGGGTTGCCAGGGGTTGCTGACGTGCTGGCGATGGGGACGGCGGGCACCGGTTCGGGGCCGGCGGCGCTCTCGTTGACGTCACCACCGCCGGTGCAGAAGGGATGGAGCAAGCAGAATTTGAGGCCGGGCGAGAGGACGGCCTGGACCAGAGGCAGAGATGGCTGGAGTGGGGTTGAGGGCAGCGGAGGAGAGGTTAGGTTCGTACTATTTTCGTTTACTTCTCGCTCGGTCTTTTGAAAGATAGCCTTGCTGACTGACTTTATGTGTAGCAGCAATCTCACTTTTTCGCTCGCGCCTGGTTGGGCATTCGTCGAGACGGAGGATTGGAGAAAGGATACACAGTGTGCTTGGTCGGGGTGCGGGGGCGATCCCGGTACGTCTTGGACTTCTATTTCCATCTCTCGCCCCGTCTCGTTGGCTAATGCATGCGCTCAGATGGTTGGGTATACACGAATGACGCGTGGGTCGGACCACGGCCTGCGCCATACACATCTGGTTCTGGAAGTGTTACCCGCAGAAGACGATGGGTGAGGAGGGTATGGTACGATCCGAAGAGGGCCACGGAAGACAGCTAGTGGTGCACCACTTATTCAGACCTGTACGTCCTAGGTGTTGTATTCAGCTCGATCCCGACCATTTCATTCTCTTGTTGTGTATCCGGCTGAATTACATCACCTGTGCCTATTCCGGAGCCCAGATGAGAACCTTTGCGATTCACTTCCTCTGCCCTTCTTCCAGGCTCCAAGATCTTCAAATATCGCTGGTACATCGTTCGGGGCTTTCTCATCTTATCCTCGTGGCAGTGTCTTTAATGCCCCTCAACCCCGACGAGTCACAGCCAGGACTTCGACTTTCCTTCAACCAAGCAAGTGTCGGTAGGGTTTATTGAAGTCATCATACATACATCATTCTTCACACTTGATAGGTTTGACGACCAGTTTAGAGGCTATATCAGCGATACCTTCAAGAGTCTAGGGCCTTAGCACCGCAATGAACAAGCATAGCCATCACCGGCAGCAGCAAAGGATTATTTGACGCCGAGGAAATGCAGAAAGAATACTTAAACTCCTTCCTGTCGTTCGTCTCTTTAACATCGCAGCTACAGGCCGCTACAATCCATCATAGCAGAATCATGAAGCACTTCTCCTCCCAGAAAGCCAGCCCTCACAGCGTGCCCTCCGCATTGCCAAGCGGGCATTCAATCAGCACCAAGACTAAAAAGGACGAAAACGAAATACCGCATCTCAATAGCACACAAATCGCTGACGAGTTCGAATCGGAAAGCTGGATCGGAACCCCTACAAGCTCGCGACCCCCAACCTATATCTCAGACGCCCAATCTTTCAATGACAATGCGTACACGGATGACACTTACACTATATACGGGGGTCCGTCGACATCTTCCTTAGTGCACTTAAGGCCGCCATCAGTATTGGGCTTTGACAGTTCCCAAGAACCAATAATCTACTCATTTACGCCAACATCGCCAGTGGGCAACTCCCTCACCTTGATGCCACCGGAAGGTGCCTCGGATGCCCTACCACGATTTCACATTGTCGTCACCCCGAACATCTTTAATCCGTTCCAACAGATCACTTCTGTGTATCGCGGAGAGACACAATTCGGTGATTGGGTCGCGTCTTTCGAGTGAGTTTTTGTACAATTCCACGCCTGACAGCTTGCTCAACTGAAGACTGATTTTTTTTCGGCAGGATGGGCATATCGAGCTTCCCTGGTCGTGTCCGCATTCATAGACGCGACAGAGTCATCAACAACGCGTTAAGAAAGGACGGCCCTCGAAACCAGGCGAAGTGGACGTGGACGTCTCCCAACAAGGGCGTCGAGCCATTCATTTGGGATTTCCAAATGCCCACTAAGCCGTGTGTGGTCTGTATACATTTTTTCTCCATTCTGTGAAGCAGGATTTCCGACGCTTTTTGCTCTTTGTACAGTGCAAGTCTGTGGACGATAAAAAGAAGATTTTCGCAACATTCAGCCCGGCGCGCTCCTTGCTTCCTTTCGCAGGAGGGCTAAGTGTCTCTATTAACAGACGTGGGGAAGAGATTGAACTATCGAAGTTAGAGGTTACACATGAAGGACATCAAATGCTTGAAGACATTGTGGTCTCTTTACTAATAACCCAGAGAAGGAGAATGCTTCCTATGGATTATGAGCACAAACAATACAACTAATTTCAGGGCAGAGCTACTCCGACAGGGCCGAAAGATAGGGGTCTATAAAGCCAAACAAGATCACATACCGTCATGCAATTTTCTCAGATACGTTCTTTCACTTGCTTTCCTTGTTTGTTGTTACAATTCTTTTGAGAGCCCTAGGTAGTCTAATAGGTGAGTTAACCCTCCTCAGGCTATCCGTCGTACGTCGGCCTTAGAGTATACTTATCACGGCTTATAGGGACTCGAGTTGATTAGGAAACTTTCAAACGCTACAGATACGTCGAATCCTCCAAATTCTCGCGTTTCAATGCGAGAGATTACTTTTGTCCACGATCTTGCACCCGAGCTCCTTAGCATTATCTTTTCCTTCCTCCACGACGACCAGACCGCGCTGGCGGATATCGTCGATGCCAGTCTCAGCAAAGAGGGCGTGGTCAATGAAGAAGGGGCTCTGGAGAGAAACACCCTTGCTAGAGAAAGGAGGGCCCTGTACCGACGATGGATCTCGCCAACATTCTTCCCGTATTCGTGTGCCGCGGTCTGCCAGCGGTGGAAAGCCATCCTGTCGGGACATCCTCAATTTTGGACACGTATAATTGTCTTCGTAGACACGCTTCAGTCCTCGCCAGAAGAATTTGCGAACTATCTCACCTGGTCCGGCGGTCTTCCGATCGACGTATGCATTACGAGGCGACCCCAGTACCTCTACCTGGATGTTCATTCGGGCAACCAAGATCACGTTGACGGGAGGGAGAGGGCCTCCATCAGGACCTTCGCGAAGATGCTGCAGCCCCATCTTCCGCGCTGCCGAAGTCTACACATTGACGTCGCCTCAAGCTCGTCCTTACCTTTCCTCGGGCTAGACTTCAGGGGTTCCGCACAGAGAATGACGTCTCTAACCTTCCAATGCGATCAAGATGATGCCGTCCTCGACGAAGAACGCAGCGTCCGCGCTGGCGAGATGATGGACGAAGGCGAGTTCTGTCCTTCTCTATGCTTCCTCGCCCTCGATGGTCGGAATTTTCTGTGGAACTGCGATTGGGGGGCCAAATGGTGCCGCCACCAGAACCGCCTGCATGATCTCACCGTTTCAGGCTTCACGAAGACCGCGACGTCTCAACTCACCGTCGACAGCCTCCTTCGAGACATCGAACGTCTCCCAAACCTCAAATATCTCAAATTGAACCTGCTCGAGCTCACCACTAGTCCGAACACGACGACGCACTCTCTCCAGTTAAACTCGCTCGAGGAGCTATCACTCTCTGAGCTCGAAGCGGACGTCATCATCGACATCTTCCGCACGACGGACATGCCTGAACTCGAACGCATCCACATGCAGGGCTGCGCGCTCCCCCAGGAAGACGTCTTCGTTAACATCAACAGTCTCATCCAGATGCTCACGATCACCGAACCCGAGCTCGGAACGGACATCATTGGCTTTGTAGACAAGTGGGATGGCAGTGCCCTATGCGTCGCCCATTCATACCTCTTCAACGACCGGCTCCTCCGCGGCCTCGGCACACGACGCGAGAAGTACGAGGACGAAGACGAGAATAATGTCAACGGAGGCGTATTCTTCCCGGGCCCGAATATGCAGCTGTTACTCTTCAAATACGCCCCATTCGAGTCTTTCGACTCCTTGAAGCAGATGATCGAGGAGCGGGGTCACTACGTCGACTACAGCGACCCAGACTGGAGGGAGAATACGAATTTCGGCCCTGCGCTACATACAGTGATGATCAACAAATGTGGGTTCGGTCCGTTAGAGCCGGAAGACGAGCAATGGCTACGGGACAGGTTGGTCGAATTAACATGGAGTGAGCATTCTGCATTTTTTTCTTGGATTATGATGCTAAAATATCACGTAAAGATGTAAACATGGATGGGAACTAGACTCTTGTGTACTTCGGCATATGAGATATGCACTTGCGTTCTGATCAAATGCCACCTCCAACAACTCTGAAGTGAATTCTCCCCTCAACACGTTCTCAAAACTTGAGCCATCCTTCCAAGCCGTCAGATTGCCTCTGAGCGCTCTCGGCTTCTCGACGGCGATCATCATGAAACTTGGGAAAACTTTCTACGAGGTTGGCGTATGTAGTTGCCATAGCCAACAAAAAGACTCGATCCTCGTTTGGTCTACCCACAGCAAGTGTTGACACAGCTTGATAGGCTTGGCGTCTGCGCAAGACTGAAGAGAGCATCGCCATCAGCAGCGAGAGAATGTTTGATGCCGCGTTCGGACATGACGACTAGGATATGTCGTTATCTGTAGCTCCTATTACTTTCCCCCACAGACGATTATCCAGGACGAAGCGGACCCATGAAGCACCTGTTCTCTTCCAGGAGATCTACCCCACGTAACACGCCCTCCACCTCCCCGAAGATGAGCTCGACTGATCTTGGTACCGATCCCCGCGTCGAAGAGGGAATACTCCATACCGACACCGCACAGGGTGCTGACGAGTTCGACTCAGAAAGCTGGATTGGAACCCCTACTAGTTCGAGGCCTCCAACATATATCTCAGATGCCCAATCCTTCAATGACGACGCATACACTGATGACACTGGCACCATATATGCGGGCCCTTCGACATCCTCTTTGGTGCACTTACGGCCGCCCTCGATCTTGGGCGTGGACGAGACGCAAGAAGCAATAACATACACATTCACGCCGACGTCACCAATAGGCAACTCCCTCACCCTATTGCCACCAGAGGGGGCGAGAGAGGGCCTTCCGCGATTTCACATCGTCGTCACCCCGAACGTCTTCAACCCTTTCCAACAAATCACGTCGATATATCGTGGAGAGACGCAATTCGGCGAATGGGTTGCTTCCTTTGAGTGGGTCGCTTCCAGACCCAAAAGTTTGCTTTATCGAAGACTGATACTCTGGTGGTAGGATGGGCATATCGAGCCTTCTTGCCCGTGTCCGCATTCATAGACGCGATAGAGTCCTTAACAATGTATTAGAAAAGGATGGCATTCGTCACAAGGCAGTTTGGACTTGGACGTCTCCCAGCAAGAATGTCGATCCTTTCATCTGGGACTGCAAAGACTCCAAATTGGCGTCCGTGGTTGGTGTTTCATCTCTCATCGCATGAAGGCAGCCGGTCTCACTATATCCTGTCCTTTTCTGACTCGGATAGTGCAAATCCGCAAACGATAAAAAGAAGATACTCGCGACATACACCCCAGCTCGCTCCATGCTTGCTTTCGCAGCAACTGTTACGATTGATAGACGTGGAGAAGAAGTCGAATTATCAAAATTGGAGGTTACGCCTGAGGGACATCGAATATTTGAGGACATCTTAGTCTCGTTGTTAATCATCCAGAGAAAGAGGATGCTTGCGAGGGAGCATGATCCTAAACCATACAACTAAATTTAGGAATTGCTTTGCACTTACATACTCCGATGTTACAAGTTAGTAGCGATTCTCTGGGCAAGCATACCCTAATTTTGGTTGATTTGCTTGTATCGAATTTTTACAATCAGCAGGACCGTTACTCGTAGATAGGGGCCTGTAGAGCCAAACAAGACCACCGTAACGCGCACATAGCGTTCAACTTTCCGAGATCAACTTATTTTCTAGCTTGTTCCACAGTTCCCAGAAACCAACAAGAAACACTACGAATTGAGCCAGTAGGTGGTTAACGCATACTAAGCCATCCCTCGACGTCAGTGCTCATCAACTACCTCTGCCGTCTGCACAATTTCAGGCCCTTCTTCTTGGCGCTCTGGTTCTGGTTCTGGCAGCGCTTAAACTTCAAATTTTCAACGATTAAAAGCGAAGTTATGTCAATCCCATCCAATTCTCTCTCTGGAGTGCGAGAGGAGACGTGCATAATCGACCTTCCGGCGGAGCTCCTCGGCACCATATTCTTCATCGTGCATGACGATCAGTCAGCCCTAGCGCATATCGTCGATGCTAGTCTCAAAAAAATAGTGCGTTTGGGGAGGAGATCCTAGAGAGAAACACCTTGGCCGGTGAGAGGGACGCTCTACACCAACGATGGATCTCACTAACATTCTTCCTATACTCGTAGGCCGAAGTTTGCAAGCGTTGGAAGGACATTCTATCCAGTCACCCTCAATTTTGGACACATATCGTTGTCTTCGTCGACGCGTTTCCGTCATCCCTAGAAGAATTATCTCACCTGGTCCCGCTGTATTCTTGTCGACGTATGTATTACCAGGCGGCCTCAGTATCTGCACGCGAAGCATTATCTTTTTTTCAGGGATCAGCGTCGTATTAAAGAAAGTCAGAAGGTCTTCACCGATGCCTGCAACCACACCTCGCGCTGCCGAAGTCTGCACATCGACGTCGCCTGGAGTTCATCTTGCCATTTCTTGGTACAGATTTCAGGGGATCGGCACAAAAAATGACCTCGCTGTCCCTGATGTGCGATGAAGATGACGCTCTGATCAAGGAAGAACGTTGGGTTTGCGCAGGTCAGATCATAGATGAAGACGAATGCAACCCATCATCGCGCTTCCTCACCCTCGAAGGCCGCAACTTCCTGTGGGATTGCAACTGGAGTGTCGAATGGTATCGCAAGCAAACACGCCTTTACGACGTCACTGTTTCGGGCTTCAAGGAGACCAAGGCGTTCAAACTCACGGTCGACAATCTCTTCAGCAATCTCGAGTGTCTTCCGAACCTCAGGTCTCTCGAGCTTCAACGTCTGGAGCTTACCACCAGTCCCAAGATGGACAGACACGCTCTCGAACTGAAGCTGACGCTCGCCGACCTCAAGGCGCACGCCATTGTCGACATCTTCCGCGCGACGAATATGTCCGAACTCGAACGCCTCCACATCAGCACGAGTGGGCCGTCCATTGGGTCAAAATTTATACTAGATTATATAACGCAAGGATATAGCCTAGGTCTAAAACCAATAAATACCAATAATGAACCTGCAATTTAAATAACCTGCAAGTAAAGTCGTTGAATTTCCTCCGTAACTGTGAACACTTTTTGAATTCCGTACCAATGAATTATCCTAGCCTCTAGGTACCCTCGGCTTCTCGATGACGACCTTCATGGAATTTGCGTGACTCTTCCAGGAGATCTAAATAACCACTTCCTTGTCTGATGGACAAATGAACTCCCTGTTGGATGGCCTTGAGCAATCGCGAGACAGCGACTTCGTCGATGTACGGCCCAGGACCAATGTGGAGGTGACGTTCCAAGTAGAAAGATACCTTAGAGAGGGGCCGTCTATGGTTTCCTTCTGGCTCTGAACCAGTTGGCGCCAGCATCGACGCAAACGCATTCCAGGAAAAGTCGATTGTTGGGTTGCTTATCTTCAGTTGTGTGAGTAACGGAAGGAATCCTTCGCCCAACCCTCCCGGCGGTAGGGAAGCAGTTGTCGCAAGCAAGTCGAAAAATTCGTCGGTGAGATGACAGTACTCTAAGTCCAAGTCCTTGAGCCGCGCGGTGTTGCGTAGAAGGTCGACAACTTCGGGAGACTGCGCCCCAATAAAGGAGAAGGAGAGACTGCTCAAAGGACAGGAAGAGCGTATGATCAACGACTTCAAGCCGATGAGATCAGGCCCGCAGTAAATGACGTCCTCAAGGAATGGGGTTTGAATGTGGCTTAGTAGCATGGACGGAGTGACGTTATCGAATGATATGGAGAGACGCTTGAGGGAGTTAAGGACGAGTAGGCGCGAGGGGATGGGGTATGTATCGCTTCCTGGAACAATGCCTCCAATTATGCAATCCATAAGCTGTGGGGCGACCCGGAAGAGTTGAAGGCACTCGTCGACGAACAACAGCTTAAGGTCGACCTTGGTGACCTTGGCCCAATTTATTTCGAGCCCTCTGAATGTCAGATCGGCGCAAGTGACATTCCGCGGGGTTGCATTTGGAAGGTGCAATTTGGTAAGATGTCGGTCGGGTTGCGATTGCTCCGGAGAAGGATAGATGGCGATGTCGGTGAGGCGAGAGCCACTTTCTACATCTCCTCCAAGTCGACGAATGCATTGGACAGGTATATCCAAAATCAAATCCTTCCAACGGGCTGAATGCTGGTTGAGGATGTCGATAGCCTTGTTGGTGAAGTAGATTGAGTCGATCTCGGAGCACCTCTGACTGCAGCAGAGACCGATCAAAAGTGGGAGCTGTCCTGAGCGTTCGAGCCATTCCTTTAGAAGGTCCATCTGTGTGGTAACCCTTGTCGATGAGATGCATATGTCCACCTCTGTCCAGAGGGATGGTGTCGACCACGCAATTTCCCTCCACCTCCTGGACACAGCACCAAACAGCAGGGGTACACGGCTGATACCTTCATATAATGGTGTAGGAAGTCTGCCCCAATCGCTCATAGCGACAGAGAAGACACGCACGGTGACCTCGACGGGGAGTTTGCCCGTGACAGGATCGTGAGCCATGTTGAGTTCGACTTTGATCGCGACTTTTTCAGCTACTAGCTGTTCAACGAGCTGTTTCGCCTCTGTGAGCTTGCTGTTGATGCTTTTCAACTTGTGGCAGGAGGGGCATTGGCATTCGGGAGTCCTGTCGGTTCGATCTTCTCCAAGTGAGTGATCCTCCATCGTCTGCGAAACGCCAACTTCGGGCAGCTTGTAGACTTCAGCAAGTACGATTAGGATGAGAACGAAGATTACAAATGCCTCACGTACTATCTTAGTCCGTTTCTGATATCAAGAAGGCTTGACAGAAACGTTGTGTTGAAAGGAAATGAAAAAGACGGAACCAATGATGGGGGTCCAGTGTTGTGATCTTTTATCTAATCTCATTTGAGATAAGATAGCGTTAACTAATAAATGCGATTCGAAAATATGCACATTGACGAGGCAAAGATAGAAGGCGACGGACGAAACACAAGGAGGAAACAGATAGCAACAAAAACGGTAGGAGTGGCCATCGGAGATCGCGATATACTCCATGAGTATCGGCAGAAAATGCGAATAAGCAGTGGGCTGATTGACCAGTAAGCTACTGTGACGTAAGACGGATCGTAGAAATCGTAGAGCCACATGGAATCCCGGTACGCAGTCCATAAGTTCGCAAAGTTTGCTACAAGTTATGTCCTTCAATTCCCTCAATAGCCCCGCGATTCTGAAACATACATCCCACGAACACAGAATCTCACCTGAATCAGCGAATGATAATCCACAGACGCCAAAAGGCATTCTATGGTTCACTCCTGTGCACCCTCAGCTTCACGTCGACGGTCTTCATGAAACTTGCGCGATTCTGCGAGCAAATCGGCAATTTTATTACCATATCCAATGGTAAGATCGAATCCCCGTTCAGTCACCTCGGTCAAGCGCAGGATGGCCTCTTCGTTGATGAACCTCGAGGGATCTACGTCGTTGACTGGCATATGGAAAGAGACTGAGCTGAGGGGTCTACGATGGTTAGTCTCGGGTTCCGAGGTCGACGGTGCTGCGAGCATCGAGGCGAAAGAATTCCAGGAAAACTCGGCCCATAAAACGCGAATCTCCAACTTCTGAAGATGGGGCAGGAAGCCATCGGCGACTTCGTGCAAGGGAATCGACGCGGTTATGGCGAGTAGGTCGATAAACTCGTCGGTCACAGGGCAATCGTCGATGTTCAACTCCTTGAGCCAGGTCGTCGCACGCAGAAGGTCGATGATGTCATGCATCTGTGATTCGACGCCCAAGAGGGAAAGGGAATGCAAGGGAGAGGCGGAGCGGGTGACCAAAGATTTGAGACCGACGAGGGTGTTCGATGAGTAGTCCACATATTCAAGAGCAGGTGTCTGAATCCGACCGAACAACAAAAATGGTGGGATATCGTAGATGGCGATGGAGAGGCGCTTCAGGGAGGAGACGACGGTGGGCCTTTGGGGGATGGGGTGGTTGGCGCTTCCGTTGATTATACGTTGTAAATCACAATATGTCAGCTGAGGTGCAACCTGGAAGAGCTGGAGGCATTCGTCGACGAAAAGCTCCCAGAGCATCACAGTCGTAACTCTGCTCCAGTTGATAGCAAGCCCCCTGAACGGTATGCTGGAAAAAGCGACTTTTCGCGGCGTCGCGTTCGGGGTGTATACGACGGTTACGAATCGGTGAGGCTCTGAATGCTCGGGTTCGGGAAACACAGAAATATCCTCGAGGAGCACGGCGCTGCCGCCAATTTCTCGAAGACGAGGAACACATTGGAACGGGATGGACAAAGATAGCTCCTTCCAACGAGCTGAATACTAGTTGATGACGTCGAGTACCTCGTTTGAAAAGGTGATGGAATCTTCCTCGGGGCATAAGTGAACGGTCCGGATGGTTATTAGGAGAGGGAGCTGCCCCGAACGCCGAATCCATTCATCCAACAGCGTGCCCCGGTGCATGGCATTCCCTGGCGACAAGCAGATATCAACCTCCGTCCAAAGCGAGGGCGTCAACCACGCAATTTCCCTCCACCTCCGACATATGGCCCCAAACAGGAGAGGCGGTCGTACTGTGTTCCTTTTAGAGTCCATGAAAGAGGGGAGATAATTCCAGCCGCTCATGGCCAGAGCGAAGATGCGCGTGGTGAGCTCGATGGGAAGCCTGCCAGTTATAGGGTCGTGGGCGGCGTTGATTGCGGATTTGGTGGCTTCCTTTTCGAATGCTAGCCGTGCGACGAGCTGCTTGGCCTTTTCGAGCTGGCTATCGAGGTTTCTGAACCTCTGGCACGGAAAACACTGGCATTCATGATCTTCGGGGGTGTGGACTTCCATCGGAAAGCCTAACTCTAGTGAAACCAAGACATCAGCAAGCACGATTAGGAAGAGAATGTTGTCCATACTTACATTTGTCGCCACAATATCGTTACAACCCGGTTCAGTAGCTGAATCGATGTGCTGGAGGTGAAAGGAAGTGAAAAGACGCGTCGAACGCGGCGAAAATAGTCGCCAAGGCGGTCAACGCCATGTGTTTGTTTTCCATCTTATGGAAGCAAAATTAGTAAAGGTCACAAGATCAATGAGGGAGTCGAGCGAAAAGACATGTCGGCCAACGAGACGTATCCAACCTATGGGAGGCGGAGGATTCTGGAAGGAGTGAGAGCCACGAGAACTCGCAGCCGTTGCTTTTAACTGTTACCTACAATTGCCATGAAAACGCAACCGGTCCCGCGAAGCCTGCAGGCAAAAGACGAGCGAAAGAATGTCAATCACAATGCCAAAAAAGAGGGGAATAGTTATACAATGTGATTTGAAAATATGAGTACATTGACGAGGTCAAAAAGATAGATGGGATGCGGCGTACGAGATCAATAGCAAAAACAATAATCGACGGATGGGTCATGAAAGGTCGTGATGTTTGATTAGCTGGGGATGTGAATAAGCAGTGTGGGGGTTGGGTGGATGAACACGATGCGAGAAAGAACGTAAAGCGATGGGCGGATAAAGCTTGCTGAAAACATGGAGTCAAGTGGGGATGAGGATGCTGTAAGTGCCTAACCATTGGGGTTATCGTCTCCAATCAGCGTGCGATCGAGGGAGACTGTCGGACACACAGCCAATCAGGGCGTGAAGCACGTCCATCTGAGCGCTGGTCAGAAGAGCAGCACAACGCCTCCAGAAGCCCGAGTTGGTCAGGATAGAAGCTTGTAGAGGAACATCAGGAAGGTGATGATGCTCATGAGCCGGCTGACCGCACCCCACGACGTGGAGAACGGAGTTGTGCTAAGATTCAGGGTGCTGGTGTTAGCACCAATGAACGGCCTGGTGCTTTTGTGATGTTCTGCCTTCAGGTCGCCATCTTCTGACTCCTCGCTCGCGGTGATGACCGTGGAGGATGATGAGGTTGAGGTGGAATCTGCTGACAAATCGGCCAGGGAAGACGACGAGAAGCCCTTCGCGTGTGCTCTCTTCGGGGATTCAGAAGCGGCGTCATTCAAATGCGCGGCAGGTGTTAACGGGGATGAAAAGGATGCTCCGGCCAATCTGGTCGTCGGGGACAGCGAATGACGCCTGTTGTGCGACGGAACTTGCGACGCCGGGAGGAGCGCAGGTGGTATGAGCGAGAGCGTGCTTCCCTCCAGCGAGCATGTATTTTCGCAGTTCGGACACCGCCCTTCTGCGTTCGGGCCGTGCAGCCACTAAAATGACAAGATGAGCATTTGGAAAGTAGAAGACGAGCGCACGACGTACGTCCGCCAGATGCTCTGTGCAAAATATCTTCCCACAACATAGCGTCCTGCATGGGTCCACTGCATACTCGAAGCTACAGACGATAAAATTAGCCCGGACCTTAGTCAACGTATCCAAGAGCGAGCTCACCAGATCCCACAGTCCCTGTCGACGGACTCCTTGAGCCCTGTTGAGCGCTTTCCTGGCTGAGACTGCCACGACCGCCGACGTGTCGGTACTTTGGGCACGGCGACACCAGCCGCAGCCCACTGCTCGACAAAAGCGGCATTGTCGAGAAGGTTCGTCGTGCTCTCCGAGGCGGGCGTTTCCGCCCCCAAGTCTAGGTATCCACAGTCATACTCCGATTCCCCACTCTCCTCATCTATGCGCCCCAGAAAGAGAGGTGGTGGTAATGGACGGTTTCGTTGGACGCGCGGCGGTGATGATGGGGCGTTTAAGGGGTATGAGGGCAAGTTCCGGTTCGTTGGACATGAAACCAGTCGAAGCGGTGTTTTCATGTGGCATACACGATGTACCAGGTCGATGTGTTGGACAGACGATTGCAAAGAATGAGACGACACTTGATGAGCTCCTGTCGACGTATTGGATAGAATACACACCAGAACATGAGCTTCCCTCATACCAATGCTCTTCAGGACTTTGCTCGGGCAATTTGAGATGGAGGTTGGACCGTTTTCTCCGTGTTAAGGACATGTCGGATGGGTCGTAGACAATAGCGAGGGTATGTACTATTGTGCAGTCAACAATGGTGGTGAATGAAGAAGAAACTCAAGGGCCTGAAGTGGAAGTAAAAAACAAAAGCTGGATCATTGAATTTTCAAATACTTTTATGTCAAAAGCGGGGTAATCACGTGCGACATATTTTCCTTGGCATTGCCCCTGTCTCTTCAAACGCCTCGAACGGAACTAAACAATAACGGTACAATTGAATGGAAGCTCGGAACCTGTCGCAGGAAAGAGGAAGTCGCTTTCTGGCTTTTCCAATCCCTTCCAACTTTATTTCCTCTTTTTTCTTCCGGTACCCGTCTACAGACAACTCTCCCTACGCGCTCGGCCGCCCAAATAGCGCGCAAATATTGGATCCGTCTAGAACAATTTCGGAACACGTCGAGACACGCCGGGTCAATTTGCAGAGACCGAGTTTCTACTCTGTGCTCCATGGAACAACGAGAAAGTATTTCTAATGACTCCACTTTCGCTGTCGTCACCAGTAGCTTATCGGCGAGACGCATGCTGCACCAACAATGCCGGTGTGGCGAGTACCAGACATCGCCTAGAGTGGAACCGGGTGGCGAGAAGCGTCCATGTTATCGGCCTTTTTATGGCCTCCGATATTAACCTGGGGCCGCAGTTCACCGTTCCGTCAAGCAGGACGAACGGAGGATCACACCATCTATGTCATTGCCAATGACAGCGAAGAGTTGTTGGCCTGGAACGGCAATCATCGATTTGATCCCGTATGTTACGCCACACAAACTCTGGCAAGTCCAAAGCTACATACTATTATTATGACCCAATATTTGCATATTCTTCGTCCGTCGTGAATTACAATTCACCATGACCACTTTTCCCAAAAGCTTGTACATGTAAAGAGTGCTAGTTAGTATGATAGGCATGAAAAATGCAAAGAGCCTAGGTGAGGGCGAGCAGAACACACATTCAAGTTTTCAAACACTAGTAGAAATGGTACCTAGTGTCATGCCAAATGTCTATTGTACACTGTGCTCTTGCGACGTCATCTAAGTCTTTACAGCAGAACCTAGACTACGTATCCCTACATTGAGAGCTCGTTTATGAGTGATGACTGATGAGCTTGAACGACAGCTGGACACTCACCCCATTCACACGAATATTCTGACCGTTCACCCACTGCGCAGCCTGGCTCGCAAGGAAATCAACGATAGGGGCTATATCCTCAGGCTCGCCGACCCTTTGAGCGGGATTCTGCCTCGCAATTGAATCAAGGAGGCCTTGCGGTTTGCCCTCGCGGAAATAAGGAGTGTCGATGGGACCAGGCGAAATTGTGTTGACGGTGATGCCACGACTTCCAAGATCCTTTGCGAGGACTCTGGAAATCTGTTCGATGGCGCCCTTAGTGGCGAGGTAGCAGAGAGAGTTTGGTGTGACGTCTGTCAGGATATTTAGTACGTCCAAAAAAGAAACAATTAGAGATGCTTACTAGATGACGCAGTTAAGCTAGACGAAAAGAAAATGATTCGTCCGCCCGCTATAACCAAAGCTTGTAAGCAGAAAGTTCCAAAAATAATGAGGATGCAATCTACGAGACTGAAGAAGCGGCGCAGCAGCCTTGGCCAAAAACAACGGCGCCTTCACGTTGGTGTTAAACTGAGCATCGAAGAACGCCTCGTCCGTCTCAGCGAGTGTCTTCGCTCCCCAAGTCCCGGCGTTCAATATGAGGATATCAATCCTGCCAAACGTTTTCATCGTCTCGTCCAAGAGGTGCTGTCCGCCTTCGAGCGTCACTGTGTCGGCCTTGACGGCGATGGCGCCGCCTTTGCCTTGGGAGCGGATGGTCTGAACGACCCCATCCGCCAATGAGGCGTCGTTCACGTAGTTGACGACGACGTTGGCACCTTGTTCGCCGAGGTATCTTGCGACGGCAGCACCGGTGGAGCGAGCTGAGCCTGTGACGACGGCGACTTTGCCTGTAGGACAGGAGCAAAATTAGAGGGATGTTGAAGGCGGAAAAGAGGATAAAAATAAATATCATGCTTGCCATGCAGTGAAGTAGGCGGCAATGAAGTCGAGGAATTGGAAAACTGTTTCACCATCTTGGGCGACGAGGGAACGGTCAACTGGTTGCCGTTCGGGCGAATGGCATTGAAAATGTTAGCCATCGTGCTTGGAAGGGTGGTCTTTCGAGATGGAGGCATGCTATAGAGAGAATGTTGGGACGGTGGGCGCTGCCAAGAAACATATACATATATGTTCTTACCCCCGCAGTCCCCATGTTCACGGCGATGCTGGAAACGTGGAGTTGACCCACAATCCTCGCCTTAGCAGCATGGCGAGGCGAAGCAAAATTGTGGACATGGATTGACGCATTCCAGGCTCAAACGCTGTCACCAGAAACTAAACGTGGTCTAGGGGCCAGGAGTGAGTAGCACGGCGGTGTTGTTGGGCGCTTTTTAACTCGTCATTATCCATATTATCTTATCTTTGCTGGATAGGAAGAAAAGATTAAAACCACGTTCATCGGAATCGGCGGGATTAAACAGCCTCCGGACGTCATTAACAGTAGCGTTCAGTTCCGTTGTATACGTACGGAATCGACAAGCATTATATATCCTCCCGTTCCGACCTGCTAGACATATTAACGAAACATCGACCATCTTTAGAGCAATCACCACTTACCCGCAAAGCATCATGATTCGGAAACCTCGTTTTCGTCGCGACCTGTCAAGGTGCTGTCTTCTTGAGCAATCGCTTCCTTTTCTGTTCGCGGTGATGTTCGAGGGATGCCTTAACGATATCCACCCCACCGAATCCGTAAGCTATCATGATGAGCTCAACTCCGCGCTCTCTGATGCGCAGGATCTCGGACAGGGTCTCTTCATCAATGAAATCGATGATCGGGTCCCAGTTGAGCTCAAAATACTTATCAAGGCTCAAGGACTCAAGCGGTCGGCGAATCGAGTCAGGGGAAGGGGGTTCCAAGCGGAATATCGGAGGTACAGAACTCCAAGAAAAATGTTTATCGTTTCGAAATTCTAGTCTTCGGAGGTTGGGTAGGAATGTTGATTCGTCTTCGCTGTCAACTGAAGAGAACACAGTAGAAGCGAGGAGTTCGAGAAATGCGTCCCCTGCAGGGACGAAACAGAGTTTCAGAGTCGTGACGAATGGCGTTCCGTAGAATAGATTGATGAGCTCTTCCTCGGTGCCTCCAACCCCGGACAGGTCAATGAAAGTCAGGGGGCAAGAAGACCTAGCCAAAAACGGAGGCAGTGAGCTGACGTCGTATACTCCTCCCCATTCCAAACTTGTTAGCGACGGGCAACCTAACTGGGCAAAGAAAGGTTCCACCAAGGGCTTGGAGTAGAATTCCGATAATTTCAATCTTTGGAGGTGCTGAAGGACCACAATGTCGTCAGGCATCCCAAAACCGCCGGCACCTTCATCAACCAGATTGAACCAGCAATTCATGAGTTGAGGCGCTAGCCGGAATAGCTGATAGCTTTCGTCGATGAAAATCATGCCCAGTTCGACATGAGTGACATTGGCCCAACTGATTCCTATCAACCGGAAAGAAATGCTGTAGATTTTAACGACGTGAGGGGATGGAGTGAAGTTTCGAATACTGAAGGCTGCGGTTGGCCGAGCATATGTTGCGCGCCGGCCGATACTAAGGGTTTTCAAAATGGAGGCTCCTTCGATCAAATCGCCGAAGAGGTGTCTTAGGAGTCCAAAAGAAACGACGTCGATGTCTAGTTCTGCCCACCGACTCGAGTATCGGTTGAGAAGTGGGATGATGGGATGAGGCCGAGGGGATGGGGGATCCAAGATATCTCCAGCTGGAAAGCGGATATGAATCGAAAGAGGGAGTTGTCCCGAGCGCGACAGCCATCGTTCGGCGGTTCCTACTTGACAATGAGGATTAACTGATCTGATTACAACACAGATTCTGGTCCAGAGAGCGGGTGTTGACCACGCGACCTCGCGCCACCTTCGACAAACGGCGCCTAACAAGAGAGGTGGTTGGACTTTACGTCGGGTGTTTTCATCGTATTCTCGATTTGCTGGATGTCCCGCCGTAGTGCAGAAGACGAACACAAGGGAAACAACTTCAGGTGGAAGGTTTCTCATGGGATCGTGGACGTCGTTGTCGAGGCTCATGAGGTCTCTGTGAGCTTCAAAGAGATCTGAAAGCAATAGCTGGGCTTGATGTATCCTGCCCTCAAGGGCATCGACTTCCGAGCAGAACTTGCATGCACGATTGTTGTAATGTGAACATCTAGGAGTTTTTGTCAAGCCAGCTTTTCTGGCTGACGCCCCCAGAGATGGAGACCCTGTATTCATCTGCAAGTCAGGGGATTAGATGTATTGAATAGATGTATACGAAATATTGAGCTTACCTCTGCTAAAAGTTGTTAGTGGTCGAAGATTGACAAGTACTTACGGACGAGACAGAGACAACGAGGTATCGGATATCCCCGGCGGAGTGAAGAGCCGGGCCGAACTTCGACTCTGACGCTTTGTTGATACAAGTTCGCCAGAGCCACCTCACAAGTTCTCAAAAAGAGTACATAGAGGGCATTCATAGTACAACTCGTACTTCACTATTATAACTATAATAATCTAGAGGTTCTGACGTTGAGCTGCAATCCATTATCAAGCCCTTAGCGTTGGCCGCACGCCTTGCTCTCGTACTTCCCTAGATCAACAATAATATTTTGCGGTTCTTGAGACCTACCCTCTAGGTAGTTCTGCAGGATAGCCTTCGTCCCATTGGCGTAGCGAGCCTGAGCATCGAGGGTGGTCCCGGAGTAGTGAGGCACCATACCGTTTCCACCACCGAGAGGATTTTTCATCGTGCGCCAGACATGGTCTCTTGGTGCTGGTTGCACATTCCAGACGTCACCGGCGTAACCGCGTAACCGTTGATTTGTCCGCTTGCAAGGGCGGCAGCGATTGCGTCCTTGTCGCAGATGGCACCACGGGCGGTGTTGACAATCCAAGCACCCTTCTTGAAGTGCTTCAATAGTTCGGCGTCGACAGGCCCACGAGTGCCGTCGTGGAGAGGGCAGTTACATAACGAATTACCATTGTCCGGACAGTGCTCACCTTCATGGCGTCTTGAAAATTAAGAGATGAGATTGGTTTGAGGCTTTGATTGTGACTTCGGGGGAGGAGAGAGGGCGATTGTGTTGGAGAAATGGAGGTTGATCCCACATGTCTTCATACTCCAGCAGCCTGCGAGGGGAATAATATGGCGGGAGATGCAGGGGGTTATCATTAGCGCCTTGCTCAGAAGAGATGGCTCGGATTCACAATGTAGTGAAAGCCGTGAATGCCCTTCGATAAGCGCGATCCAAACTGCGTACAGAATCTTTCCGGCGGCTACATCGTCGAAAGGAGCAAAGGTCGTCATTCCGTAATTTCCGTTGGCTTGTTCCGCAGCTCGGGGACTATTGCTAGAGATCATCCCCATGGCACGTGCGCCGCCGCGAGAGCATCCCCCGTCATCCGGCCATCCACGTACGGTGCATTTCGGGATATGCCACTTCAGGATCTCGGAAGACTATGGAATATGTAGATCGATATACTTGCATCGTGGTGACAGTTATTTTTTGCGACGGACGTCTATGGGTGGAACCAATGCGTATGCGAGGATGCGTATGCGAGGATGCGAAATTTCTATTTCCCGTGCGCGTGAAGCAACACCTGCCTACGGAGGCCGTTAATGAGCAAAAATACAGGAGGAACGGAAATTTTGGAACGCACGTCATCGCCTCACAGAAAGCGGCAATCTGAGAACTTTGACAGCGCTCAAGGAGAACTTCTCCCACCCATCGGCATGAGAGTGTACCTCAAACGAAAGGAGCCAAAATCTGCAGCAGGCTGGGATGAGTGAAAGTGTTGAACGAACGTCGAAGCTTTGAAGAAGTTTGAACAGCTTTGAACGCACCGAAAGTGTTGGCCGTCGCTGACAAATCTGATCACACGATGAGACTTTGTCATCAGTTTACTCTCGTTGATTGGCTGAAGACTGAGGTTGCACTTTAACATCATATCCTGGTCTCACCGTCTACATCATCCTTTGAATTCTGAACACTGCCTGCTCATTGGTTGTGATTGCCTAGGCGCAAAAACATTACTTCTTCCACTATGTGAAGCTTCCTTGCAGTATTGCCTCTTGTGGCGCATGTTATGGCATCCACATTTCTCAAACCCCAAACCAGCCCTCCGAGTCGAGGCGCTTGTTCGGATGAAGGTAAGTGAATCATTCTACCACACTTGCGGCCTCATCCATGGATATATTATTTAATGTCTCTCTTAGGTCATATAAATGTGCACCCGAAGTTCCGCATCGCACCTGTTGTGGTTGACACAATCCACAATCTGGACCCATTCGACATGCAGCATGTTGGGAGAATTTGCCAGAAATGCGCCAGGCAAGGCAGTTCGTATCCGCGAGTTCTCTACGAGTTCATCGGAGCGCTCGGCACAGCTACTTCATTTATTGCAGTGCCCCTTATTCTCGACCTGCTCGATTGGTGAGCACGTTCGGAACATACGACGAGAGGCGCTCGCCTCTACGCGTCGGGACCCAATCCTGTGGCCTTTCGAACGGGCTAGACGAAAACCATTTCGTTGAAGCGCCTATTGATTTGCGCCCCCGCCTTCCATCTGATTGTGCGAGGAACAGGTCCCAGGGGCTCGTAGAAAGAGCATATGTCGAGCCGCCCTATAAAATGGCATAGGTATGCTCCTTCGTTGCCGCCGAAATCATCCCAACCACTCTAAACACTATCTCAGGACAAACTCTCTACCATGGATATCGCAAGCGGAGTCTACACACTCACCCTCGGTATCATGAACTACGTCTCGGAGCAAGAAGATCGACACACGATCGCAGCACGGATCCGCGCAATCGTGGGCCGAATCAGCTCCATCATCACCCCTTTGACCACCCGCCGGACTATCGACCCCATCGTCCAGGATTGCCTCCAGGACCTTGTCAGGCTTCTCGAGGACACCCAAGCCCATCTTAGGAGGTGGACTGAGACCCGGTCGTCCAGAGTCGTCGGTGTTGTTAACCCCTGGCTTGTTACGCACCAGCTTCGTGAAGACAGGGAGGAGCTCATGCAGGGATACGCTCTTCTGGTTGGCGCTATCAATCTCGACAATAGCATGAACGGATATAGGTTCGTCTCCCCGAGGTCTACGCTACTCGCGCCGCCTGAGAGGGAGCATCATGGCGAAGGATCCCCCTCCTCGTCCCGTTCAGTATCCCCCATGAGGTCGCTCTCTCCTCTCCGAGCGTCCCCTACTCCGCTGACGTCTTCCGAAGCTAACGACTTTTGGGAGAAGTACTTTGACGACGAGGTAAGGCTTCCACTTTCTAGAAGAACAATATGTAACATTATCCATTCTCTCAAGGTTGCAGACAGCGATGAGTTTTGCGAGGCGCTTTCCAAATGGTTAGGCCGCCCTTTGAATGACACCGAGTGCAAGAGGCTCCTTCTCCGACTCGACATCGGCGACACTGGGCACGTGGCGTATTCCCGATTCGAAGAATGCGTAGGAGCAGAAAGACTGAAGCATTTTATCGCGTTGTACTCCGCCGGTAATGTTTTCCGATTTCAAGGTGACGATGTCTTTCTTAACGACCGTTGCAAGATCCTCCATTGCCATTGCTAATATGGGTCGACGACAGTTTGGACGAAAATTCGACCAAAGCCCAAAACGCCACGTCTTTTGGAGTAACTGTAGTGCAGTTGTCGTCGACGTACGGCGCGAAGGCGTGGATTAATGCAAACTACTGTAAGAAGTGTCTACTTGATTCCACACGTAAATTTTGCTAACATCTCCCTTATATTCTATTCAGCGTTTCTAAAACAGCACGACGACGCAGCTCACATTCGCTTCATCTCCGATCAGAATCGTCGAGAGCGCACCCCTGATGGCGGTGTAGTGGCGAACCCCAACGCTGGGCAGGAGATTTTGGACTTTATTCGCGGCGAAGGTTTCAAAGCGCCGTTCCTTATTTCGACGTCTCGAAAAAGTATCCACTTGACGAAGTACGTTGAAAGCTACCAAATGGCCGGCTCGATGACGGCCAATTATCCTCTATTTCTGGAATATGTGTCTTCCCTCGCCGCAGGCATCAGGGATGACACGAGATGGATGAGGTATAACGCCTAGTGCTTTTGCCGGTTTCTCTTCCTTTATTCCTTTACTATGTCTGTTATTCTAGTCCACTCTAACAAGTTCAATCCTTTGTTATGCTTCGGTCCGGCAACTCAAATACCCTTCGCTGACCAACAAGAAATTGTCGTGAAGCCGCCTAGCAGTGGATTGGCTAGATGGTCAATCCGGACCGCTTTCTTCCGCTCAGCCCGCACGCTCTAGACACCCAACCATGTTGACCAACAGACCCCGCCATTCAAGTAGGTTCGAAGTTTGAAACTACTACTACTGAGGCCACAAGCGGCTCAGCAATCAGCGCACCGTACTCCAGGAGTTCTAATTGCACCAGTATCTTGGTACGTTAGCTATAAAACTCGGAAACGTCTATGACGTTCTCCACATTTGATAAGCCTTTTGCGGGCGGGGCGAAGAAACCTCAGAGTCTTGGCACCAAGAGTTGATTAAAGTTCTTGTCCAGCCCTTCGCGCAGCCGCCACAGAAAGGTCGCGCACAGGTTTGTTCCTGGATCATGAATGTCGGACGTTTTCCCCTCTTTAACATGGCCATAACTTCCGCCCCGACTTTTCTCTCGTAACCCCTCGTCTGCCCCCCTCTCATTCCTATCATCGTATTGCGGAGGCTGTGGGCATGGATCTCGTCACAAGCGTATGCAGCCTCATCGACGCCATCCTCGAGTTCATCAACAACCACGACGGTGTCAAATGTCCCACAATTTTGCAAATTGCGAGCCTCCTCACCCAGATCGAAAAGCTCGTTGTCCCCCTCCTCGTCCGGAAGCACCTAAATTTGCCTCTACGTCAGTACCTGGAGGACCTGGAGGGCTGTTTGATGGCGACGCGCGGGGATCTTCGTGCATGGCACCAAGGGCGGTCGAATAAACTGCACACCTTCCTCACCCCACGGTCAGCCCCCCGCGAGCTGAAGGACGACAGAGAGTTCTTGATCCGGAAACACGCCACGCTCTCCACAGCAGTGCAAATCTCCAGTCATGTCAAGGGATACAACATCGTCTGCCCGACCTCCAGCATCCGGCTCATCATCGAGAACAAGTCGGTTCAGAGCCTGAAGATGAAGATGAAAGGCTCCGATGCCGACCAAACGTCGCTTTTCGAAGCGAGTCAGTTCTGGAAGTGTTACATTGGCGATGAAGTGAGTGTTAGGCCACCTCGATATCTAATCATTCTTGAACGCGACTAGACAGAGTTCGCGGATAGCGAAGACTTCTGTGAAGTTCTGTCACTTTGGCTTGACGAACCGTTGAGCGATCTCGCCTGTAGACGGCTTCTGCTGAGACTCGACGAGCACAGCACAGGATATATATCATTTTCAACGTTCCAAGAATTCATCCGCAATGGCAATTTACGGGAAACTGTTCATCTGTTCACAGCAGGTGAGACTCGTGCTCCATTATTGAGTGCAACTAATTTCGTGTTTCATAGACCCTCATCTTCCTTTACTTGTCTGGATAGATGACGACATAACGGGGAATATCCATAAACTCCTGGATGTGTCGGCGGAACATACCACCGTTGTGCAACTGGTGTCGACTGCTGCGGCAAAAGCTTGGGTAAACGTCAACCACGGTATTAGTGTCCCATTCAATCTAGTGTTGCCCAGCTGACCTGCTCAACACGAAAGATTTCCTCAAGAAGTATGACGACCCCGCGCACATTCGGTTTACATCAAACCAAATACTCGAAGAGCGCAACGACTACCACGTCAAAGTCACCAACGATCAGGCTGGTCTGCAGATTACTAGCCATATCCGCGATATCGGCATTAAGGCCCCAATCCTGATCTACACCACCAAAGCAAACATCGGGTTGACAAGATATGTGGAAGATTACGATATGGTGGGCTCACTAGGGGGGAATAGCCTGATTTTCCATGCTTTTGTCGCAGCGCTTGCTGGTGGTAGAAAGGACGACTCGCGGTGGATAAGATACAACGCCTGAGTTGTGGTAGCACGTATGTCTATTTTTTTTTCCTTTCCCCATGCGCCTATGCTATCAATTCAGAGATGCAAACTACTCCACCTGTTATTCTAGACCTGACACATGTGATGATCTGACAAATCGGACCTTTCGAACAATCCATCAAAGGTCGGAAACTGCTGGCTTATCCCACATACGCCACTACCCCATCTCCACTCTCCACTCCCCAATGCAAATCGAAGAGGGGAAAGGACCTATAAGGCTCCCAATCGAGCTCCTCGAACATGTTATCAGCCTTATTCAAGCCCACGATCCAGTTTCGCTCAAGACTTGCTCCTGCGTGAGCCAAACCTTCGCCGCACTTACTCAAAAGCATATCTTTCGCGAGATCTTGTTCACGCCGCAGTCCTCTCTGAACGTAACGGGGGAGACGTTCCGGAGATTCTTCGATCTGCTACAGGAGTCGCCTCATATCGCCCGCTACGTCCAGGGGATCGTGATCGACGCCACATTCTTGGCGGCATCCACCCGCAATCATTATCTACAACGCACCTTACCCCTCCTCAAAGAGCTCCGAAAAATCGGGCTGTCGAAGAAGCACGTCAGCGTCGACTCTTTCTGGTGGTACTTTATGGATGTCGAGACGCGAGACGCGTTGCTCGACGTCTTTCGATCCCCACTCATTACCGACATCGACCTCACCGGAATTCGAGATTTCCCCCCAGAAGAATGTTTCATCTTTACGCCATCCCTGAAGAATCTATCCCTCCCAACATTAGTATTCGACCGCAGTTCCATTAATCCTCTTGCTTATCTTTTGAACACTCCATCCTCATCCTCGCCATCGCCTACTTCAACGCCCCCAACATGCAGCGCACTCGTGGCATCAAGTCCTAAATTAGAATCATTGACTATCGTCGATGTTCTAGACAATGGCTTAACATTGCCGTGGCTCGCCTCACCGGTGTCCATTTCGCCGGTCGACCTTGCCGAACTCCAAACCCTCCAGCTCGACTTCGAAGAAGTGACGTCTACGAACAATCAAGACTCTTCCAAACTCGACATGGCCATGAGTCTCTTCTCCCGAACTCTGACCCGCTTTCGCCTCAACGTGCTTCAGAGAAGTAAGTATAGTCTGCCCCAAGGCGTCATTTACCCAGTGCTGATTCCGACCTATCGCAGATATGGCATACTTCCTCTGGTCCGAGACCCAAGGCTGGAGTAGTCTTCCACGATCTAGCATCCGCCCACCAAATCTCAGCATTCTCTCTATGTTAGATTGCATGATTATCGACTCGAAAATCTTCCAACACCCGGTCGGCTCTGACCGCCCACTATCATACCGCAGCCCACTACCATGGATTGCGTGGCTCCTCGACGGTTCAGCCGACTTGGAGCTCAAGAAACTTATTTTGAATATCTCATTTCGAGGAATAGCGAGGACAATCCTTCTCAACTTGGATTGGTGTAGACTGACCGAAGCATTGTCGGCGAGAATGCAGTGGAAGGGGACGGCGGTTGAGCTCCATTTTTCGAGTATTGAATCCGCCGGTATAGAGGCACTGGGCCATAACAAGAGTTTCGCAGAGCTAGCTACTAGAGGTGTGACGATTTTGTGCAGATCTTAGTCATTACGCTATGTAGGAGGTACAGCCCCTACATTGTGTGCGGTTCATAGCTTCGCAGTATGTGTTGCATTTAGACATATGAACAGCATAAGCAATGTTGGAAGGAGCTTATGTAGTTTTACAGCAAAGTATATCGAGGATCGATACCTTTAACGCGGATTACATATAGGAGTAATATACAGTTGAAGAGCGTCTCTGCGCGTGAATGTGTAAGGGGTCTGTCGAGCAAGGTCATGAGAAATTTTCATCATCTGTTCGTAGAATCCTTCGGGGTATCGTAGCTTCGTCCATAGGCCATCTTCCTGTCAGTCAACGGTTCTAGAACCTGCGGCCTGGAGGACCACGACGCCCGAACCGACACCAGCAACGACGAAGGCGGTTGCAACATCCCCAATAGTCTTCCGCACTTCCGCTCCGACGTGCTCGTGTTCATCCATGAGCTCCTTCAGCTCTTTTCTATGGTTCTCAACCGCCAGCCTTCGTGACCGGCCAGTTACGACGACAAGCTTAGTCGTAGCAGCCGAGACCAGGCTGGCACTGGCGTGCTGGATGGTAGCATGCAGGGGTATAGGGGTAGAAAGGGTGTTGAACTCGATGTGTGGCCGAGCAGAAGACGATGAGGAAGAATGAACTGATCTGCTGTCAGGACCAGCCTGCGGTGGGGTGGCATACCGAGCCCAGATGATGTTATCTGCTGTCTCCGACTGCAAGCGCGTTTCGGTGTTTTGTTGCCCGTAGACAGTGTCAGGGATTCCGGCGATCCTCTGGGGGCAACAGAAGTGTTATGGGATAGCATACAGGTAGCAAGTCAATGACACGTACCGAGCCAACGGTTAGAGCGTTCAATTCTTCGTTCATCTTCGGATCTTGCAATCCATCTCCCAGATGAGCAGTGGCAGGCTTTGCAGGGGCAGGATCGGCGCCATCGGTTGGGACATCGGTCGGGGCATCAGTCTTCGTGATCCTAACCACGGTACCTCTGATCCTGGGGTTCGCACAAATCTGTACGACGAACTCCAAGGCGAGACGATCATCTGGACCACCGAAGAACGGCAAGAAAATGTGTTGCTGATATGCGCCGTCATATGCGGCTCCAACGAGAGAGGATGAATCCAGTGTGCTTTGATCGACGAACAACGCTACGTCTGTCGTGGCCTGCGAAAAGACGCCACGTACGAATTGAGAGTGGGTAATAGCCACTGCCTTGCTGACGTCTGCACCTCCTGGTGTACTGTGCCCAGGAGACTTCAAATTCGAAGACCTGAACAACAAATCGAAAGGGTTGTGTGAAGCCGCACTTCTAACCGCCGACATCGGTGCAGTCGCTGGAAGGGCGACAGGCTGCTGTTGGGGCGTAGGGGATAGAGGATGATGGTCGATTATTGAATCGTTGAAGGCGTCGGGGGCGGGAGGAAGCCACGGGATCATGATCATATCCGATTCGTAGTTTCTCGCGTGTTCTGCCACACTGTACGCCATGTCGTTGAAATTTACGACGGATAGGGAGGGAGAAACCCGAATGCCGTTGAGAAGCCCAAACATGCGAAAGATGGAAAGGAGGGGGTCGGTAAGAAGGAGAGAGTCCGAAAATGAAGACTTCATAACAGCCGATACGCGATCGGACAGTTCGATGATTCTTAAAGCTTCGGTCGAGATACTGCGAGGAGTTCCAGCGTCGCTTTGAGAAGAGGAGGGCTCTCGAGCGGTAGAAATCTTCCGTTCGCGAGTCGTTTGTGGGGGCTGAATGAGTTGAGTGATGGCCATCATAGCGGGCACATGCTCTAATTTGTCGAGAACAACAGTGAAACGAGCCTTGAATTCTCCGTCTTGAGCGGCAGGACGTTTGTGCTGAGCAGCTTCATCGTCAGGGACAAAATCGAAGTTCGCCCCCGAAGCCGCAATGCGACGCCTCAGATGCGGGGGGTAGAGCCAAGTGACGAGAGGTGTTGTCATGAAAGTTAGAACGAGTGCCTCCAGGACGAACATAGAGAAAACACGCTGCAAGGAAGACGATGAGTAATGTAGGGGCATTGCATTCGAGAAATTTGCTTACCCTCGATAGGATTTCCGCTGACAATCCAACATTGAGAACAATGAGTTCGACCAATCTATGGCACATTAAGCCGACCTCCTGAGCAGGAAAAAAAATAGAACGCACCCCTTGCAACTCATCAACGAGCCAATTGTACTTGATTCGCGCCAATTGAAACCAGCTATGTAGCGCCCAGCAAGCATGCATCCCAAAAATTTACCTAAGAAGGCCGTCACAATAATTGCAATGGTATATCCCCAGGTTATGCCTGTCGAAGAGCGTGAACGAGTTTTCATTAAGGCGACCGGGTAAGGACGCACCATTGTCGAGCAGGGTTAAGTCGGTAGAGAGACCCGAAAGCGTAAAGTACTAAATATACGTTAGTGTCAAGGTTCTCCTCAAGTAACGGAAGTGAATAGTTACCAGCGGAAGGAAGATAATAGAAACCATGTCTTCCAGTTTTTCAGTGATACTGATCGCCAACCCACCTTCACGCGGTACAATGAGGCCAGCCACGAAGGCGCCTATTTTCCAGAGGTCAGCATCACTCAAAGTGTCGCATGTATGCGCTAAAACGGACCGAAGATAGCATGAACGCCAATAACATCGGTGAAAAATGCCGACCCAAACGTTATTAGCATCGTGACCGTCATAAAGAACACAGATGGTCCATTTTCAACTGAAAACGAAGAACGCGTCAAAACTGAATTTCTAGAAAAAAGATGACCGCACGTACTGGAACCCGTCGTTCGGGCCAGCCAAAAGAGCGCCATTTTCACAGGAACGAGGAGGAATATAGTCCATCCGACACACGCAAGCAAGATGTATAAGGCAGTAAGACCTGAGCTCGCATTAACTAGTGCGACACTGAGGGCCAACAGTATCCAGCCAACTTTCGGTTCGATCAGAAAAGAATCTTAGTCACAAAGTGAAGATAGAACGTACCAATATCGTTTCCAACACCAGCAGACAAAACCACGATCCCAACCGTCGTGTCGAGCAACTTCAGCTCCGTCAAAATCCGACATAGGACAGGGAATGCCGTGATGGAGTATGCTACGCCAGTGAAGAGCATAAAATGCGTAAACTGGATATTTGGGTCTATGAACTCCTTGTATACCGCGCGTGCTACACCAGCGCCAATTCCGAAGGGTAAGACCATCCCGGCGAGGGCAATAGAGGCAGAGAGCCGCGCATTTCGTTTAATAACGCCCGAGTCGATTTCCAGGCCGACGAGGAACAGGAAGAGACACAAGCCGATGTTGGCGACCAGACTCAGATAGGAGCGCGATTGCTCCGGAAATATGTGGTCCGTGAAGCCAGGGATTTGTCCAAGGGCAGTTGGGCCTGCTCTTCGTGGTCAGACGACCTCGTAAGGTAGCATATACGCGGGTTGGAGACGCACCAAGAATGATCCCTCCCAACACCTCTGCGATGACCTTCGGTTGACGCATCTTGCTCAACCCCAAAGAAAGTATGCTCGCCGTACAGACGATGATCCCTAGAAATGGCGCATACATTGAGGACCCATAACCGCCGGTGGCCCCTATTGGACGCCGAGTGCCCAGCACGTACCAACTTGGATGATCCATAACCGTATCGGGTCTGACGGATTGAACTCTGTAGGGTCTTTGCCGCTTAACAGGCCTCCCTAGAGATGAAAGTAGATCGTCAAGCCCAATCCGAGTATTCCGACGCCCAACATCTGATACGCACCTGCTCCGTCGCCGCTCTCTTGTGGAACAGGCTGATGACATGGCTGGAGAACTCGGGCATCTCTAGATGGTACCTGGGCGTACGACGGGCAAGACGAGGAGACGTTATAGCTTGAAACGGACCCGTTGGTCGTCTCCAACGTCGCGGCGGTCTAGCGGGGATGATGGTACACGACAAGAGAGGTGGCAGGAAACCGAATCACTCCTCTTTTCTGGTTCCACACCCAAGTTGCAGCCGCTTTTAGCAACCTCTGTGATAAATTGATCGTTTAGAGCGGCGGCACATTTGCAACTGTCCGTCCACGTCTTCTGAAGAATCACGGGAACTCGGCAGATGCATTTGGGATATCGAAAAATCCGCGGTGAGGGCGTGGAATGATAGGTTGGAGCGTCTTATCCTGGCTTTATCATCGTCTGAAATAGCCCTGGTACGTAGAAACTAACGCAAGCGGCAAACGTGCGAGGATGCAGCTTTCATAGTAATGAGCTACAAACCTGGGAGGAGATGGGGAAAGGTAAGTTTGGAAGACAGGTGCCAAGCTCCGATATCGTCTACGTCATCTCTGGTAGAAGCCGAGTCTGGCCAAGCTCGACGATCTGAGGCTTAAGGTGTAGAGTATTCAAGCCACTAGTGAGCAGTACATACTCGAGGGTTTATAAGAAACAACACAGCCATTATTGAGGTGCATTGGTAACGAACGTATATGGGTGGTGTTGCCTACGAAATTCATCAAACCGTCAACGGGTAGGGTATAAAGTTGAGAAGGTGTATAGATATGCATTTATCCTACAAAGATGAAGGAAGACAAAAGGCCTCGCATAGCGCAGAAAAAACAGAATAGATTGAGTACAAATGATGCATCAAGCAGGTAGGTAGGGTCATGAAAGGTTATCACAGTAGTCGTACATAGTTTGAAGGCACAACTGCGGGAGTCGTCAATGAGAGTCAACAATCATGAAACAGGATACGTACTGCCAACTTGTCCAGCTTTCGTCTTGGCTTTCCACCACTTTCCCTCTTTGTTGATAACGAAAAGGACTTCTCCCTTCTTGAAAATCAACTCAGTAGGATCTGATTCCGAGCCATTGTCTGTATGACCCATTAGCAAACCCGTCTCTGTACCGCAAAAAGTGAGCTTACAGTCAAATAAGGCCTCAGCTCTCCATTTCGCCACCTCTTCGGGTGGTTCCTGTGGTTGCGTTGGTGCTTCTTCAGCGGCGGCAGTTCCACTATCCGGTCTGTCCTCCGAACCCTCTCCCCGCGCCTGTGATCCGCCCGCTCCTGTGCTCCTGTTCTCCGATGCTGCACTCGTCACCGTGGCTCGCACTCCAGCACCGCCGGCAGGTTCCTGTGTACTCCAATTGCCCGACCTCGGCTGCTGCTGATGGATGGGCGACATCGGGAACGCGTCCGTGCTGCGCCCGATCTTCTCCACCTTGTTGTATGGCTCGTCTGTCCGCCTGCCCACAGGTATGGCCGCCACAAGCTGTGTCACGGGCGACTGCGGCGGCGATGTGAAGTAGAGAATCCAGAGGAGGTCCACGATTGCGATAATGAGCCAGCCCGCGCCTGTCGCCTTCTCGGCCGATCGAGAGAAGTAGATGTTCCGGTCGACACCCATGACAGCAAACACTGTGGCGAGAGCAGCGAAGACGGATATCTGGGTGCCGTACGCGTACGCTGCGTTGTACGTTGGCGATCCAACGATGACCCGCACCACCAGGGCGGTCACAAGGGTTTGGATGATAATTCCGAACCACAGAATTCGAATACGGGGATTGTTAACTAGAGAATCCTTCAGCAAGGCCCTGCGAGCAGCTTGGAGGACGTACTTTGCGCTGCGACGACGGCTTGCGACACCAATGCGACTAACCACCCAATCTGCGGCTGCGTCAGCCCAACCCACATAACCATCCGGTACAACTCACCAGGCCCAGTACCAACGTTCCCAACAAGAAATAATGGCTTCCTAACTCTCGAGGATGTGCCTCCACTTCTGGCGGTGCGACAGCGGTTGTGGTCGCAGGTCCATGCCCATTTTCAGCCGGATTCGTCGTTGCTACATTCTCAGAGTAAGGCCGCTCCGAAGCCGATGGTGCATAGCTCTGCTGCGCTGGTTCCATGCAGTTCGACGTATAGGAGTAGCCCCGGGTGTTGTAAAGGCACTTGAAAGTAAGGTATAGCGAGGGTCAGAGAAAGTTGAAAGAAGATCCTCGAGGAAAGTTTAAAACATGAGCGTGAGCACGCTGTTGGGATTCTGAAACTAAATGGAAGGCACATGAGATAAATGGGGATAGTCCGGCCGAAATTCATCCAGAAATGGATAGCTCTTGCAGGAAAAATATTTCCTGTGCTTCTGTCCTCATACTTGGGGGCGGTTTGGCACGAAAATCCTTGACATACATTGTTCGAGAAATGCAAGTTTTCGCGTCACGTAAGGAATAGGGATTATACACCCGATAAGCAACTGCAGAGACCCTCTTGCGACGGTGCATAAAGTATCCGAAATAATAATTGTGCGGGCCATAACAATATATAGATCCGTTCGGGCGAGAAGGAGATTATGAAGGGAGCGCTTCTTTCCGCTGAACGAGAGTCGAGGTAATTATACACCTCCCCCACTCTTTTCAACCGGAATGGTCATCCTGTTCGTAACAGAAGAGGGCGTAAAGGATACCTCCTTAAGATTACCGCAAATCTAGTCATCAGATCAGCATATATGCGGTGCATAAAGTCAGATGTGCGGCGCACCTCGATGAACTCATCAAAGTTGACTCGACCATCCTTGAAGCCTGCCTCATCAAGGACGTAGTCCAGCTCTTTCTTCGAGACCTCAGAGTATCCAGGGACATCTTTCAAGAGCTCAAGGATCTCTTCCGTGCCGACTTTCTCCACGCCATCGCCATTCTTCGTCGTCCTTGTGGCAAACGTATGGCGCAAGGCAGCCAGCTCGCCCCCTTCAAACATGCTCCGTCCAGGGCCGAAAGCATCCAATCTGTCCGCTTTCTCTTTAGTGAGCCCAACGAGCACAAGCGCGCTCTTTCCAGCACGCCAGACGCCCCTCTCGACCCTCTCCATCCAGCCTTTGGGAATCGGTTCGGGATGGTTGTCCTCCACCATGAGTGTAGCCGGTAGACCCATCGTGCCGAGGAACTTGACCGCTGCCTTGATCTGCCTCCTGCGTTCGCGGTATGACCAGCCGAGTTCGTCGGCCATGATGTCGACCACGGTAGGAAGAGCTTCGAATGCTGCTGTAGCATTGAGGAAGGAGAGTCGTGTGCGCCGAGCGAGGACATCGATGGCTGTGAGAGCATATTCATGTCGAACCGCATAGCGCACTTCTGCATCGATGACTAGAAAAAATCACGTCGTTTCAATACCCTTTCAAAAAAAAAAAAAAAAAAAAAAAAACTCAAGCAACAGGACTAACAAGGGTATGATGAGATCAGTCGTCTTCCATGGAGAGGCCATCGCTCGCCAGTAGGTTCTGCAAGCGAACAGACTGTCCATGCACGATCACCATAGTTGTCCGAGAGATGCTTGGCGACCTCAGTCTCAAGCCCGTACTATAACACAGATTAGCCTTCTAGTCCAACAAGCACATTCCAACTGACCGTTTGGATCAGACCAATGAACATATTCCGGCTCCAGGCATCGCTGCCCACGAGCCTCACAGTATCCGTCACGCATCCCGACTTGACCCTGCCGTCCAAACCGAAGGTCTTCACGGCCTGGTCAATTGTCTCCTCCGCCATCGCCCTGTATGTTGTCCACTTGCCGCCAGCGATCGTCAAGAGGCCACTCTCGCTGACATGGATCATGTGGTTGCGAACGAGGCCCTCCGTCTTCTCTGCCCCAGGATTCCGCACCAGAGGACGCAGTCCACTCCATGCACTCAGCACATCGCCACGGCGCACCTTGATGTCAGGAGAGAGGTAGCTCCGCACCTCCTCGAGCACCCACCGGATGTCGTCTTCGGAGGCTTGTGGGTCACGGGTGACCCTCGCAGGCGTGTCGGTGGTTCCAGCGATGGTATTGCCTTGCCAGGGCAGGAAGAAAATAACCCGTCCGTCGGACGTCGCGGGGTCAAGGAGTCCCATTTTGCGAGGAGAGTAGTAGTTCGGGAGGGTGATGTGGATACCAGACGACGGTTGGACGATCGGTTGGTGCGCGGGATTGTCCAACGTGAGTAGGGAGTCGGTAAATGGGCCAGTTGCGTTGATAATCCCCTTTGCGCGAACGTTCCACTCCTCGCCCGTAAGGTTGTCCTTGACTCGTGCACCGTTCAGCTTTCCTTGCCCATCCTTGTGCAGTTGCGTCACTTCGCAGTAGTTGGTGACAACGGCTCCTAGCTTGACGGCAGTCATGACCAGCGCGATGTTCATTCGCGAATCGTTGTGCTGTCCTATTTTGACTTTAGAACGCGCATTTATGAGCTCCAAGGAGGTCTCACCGTCGTAGTACACCAGGGCACCCACAAGCCCGTTACTCTTGAGCATAGGGAAGGTCTCCAATGCCTTGCCTTTCGTCATCAGATACGATGTCTCCATGTTCTCCTTTCCAGCCAGAATGTCGTACATCTTGCATCCCGCCCAGTAGTAAGGAACTTGCCAATACTTGTAAATCGGAAGCATGATGGGCAGCATGTTGGAGAGATACGGCGCCGTCTGAAGGAATATCCGCCGTTCGTGCAACGCCTCATTGACGAGCTTGTACTGCTCATAATCGAGCTCGAACACGGCCTTCTGGAGGTATCGAACGCCTCCATGGACGAGCTTGGTGGATTTCGACGACGTGCCTATGAAATTCGAGTGTCAACCCCATGCAGGAAAGCGAAGGACGCACCGGCACCAAAGTCATCCCGCTCAACCAACGCTACTCTCAAACCCCGACTCGCCGCATCGACCGCACACCCCGCGCCCGTAGCACCTCCTCCGACGATCAGCAGGTCAAATTCTTGGTCTTCGCTCGGCGGGCTTCCGGACTTGAAAGTCGTCACTTTGCCCGATGCCTTGAGCTCCTTGAGCATCTCCGCCCTTGATGGTGGGGACCATGGCGGTGGCGGTCGGCGTGTCGTCTTCGTCGGCACTGGGTAAGCTGGCCCAGAGTTCAAATACCAGTATCCACCTCCTAGCACTGCCGCCGTTCCGCCCGTCACGTAGGCTAGAGTTCGCCGCGAGAATATGCGGTGGAGTATGGCCATTGATCACGAAGGCCGTTGAACGTTGAGGGTTTGTTGCAGACTTGCTGGTCGACTATATCGATTCTGAAGGTTTGGAATGACACTGCGGTTCCGATTCGCTTTGGCCAGTAAACGTGCGTCACCAAACCAAGACCAGGCGGTCCAAAGATTGTGCTGGGGGTTAATCAAGTGCACAACGACCGTGGTAAAGGAGAAACCGGAGGTTGGAGAAACGCCATGATGACGTTCAAATACAAGGAGCGCTTTGGTTCTTGTGATTTGTTGGAATCAATCAAACCGGTCCGTCCGGAACGTAGACTTTCCTGCTCGTTTTGTCGGGGTCAGGTGAGAAGAGGCCGCTTTGGCTCTACACTGATTACATTTGTAGGAATATGCGAAGAATGTGCAGTGAAGTTAACGTTCCAGTCGAGGAATTTGTCATCAATGTAAGTAAGTACTTATGGGTTATAAACGTACTCCTCCGAATCCTTGTTAAGTAATCACAAGAAATTTCATGAGCAGGCGTGGCCTTTTCCCAAGAGGCGGCGAAGGCCCGTGCGCAGCTACGACGAGTAATGGGTTGCGGTTCTAAAATGAAGCGAGGAACGAGCGAACAGATAGAACTAAGTCTTCGAGTGAGTGGCGGGTGGCACGTGACGCTCTCTGCTTCGTGCCACCACCATCTCGTTTCGAAGGCTCGCCTCAGCCTCAACGCAGCACCTCAACGGCCGCGTTGAGCACTTCAAAATCTCATCTACGAATTCCAGCTGGCACGAAGCCCAGCTTCCCTGTCAAAAATCGAGTCTCAAGACCCTCCTAAACCCCCGAGTACACGGAATAGGGCCAAGAAAGAGAGCATACGAGCTGGTGGTATATCTGTGAAGCAATGCAAAAGGTATGTGATTGGCTACCTCTATGCAACCAACACTGTCTCGTTCGGTTCCTGAGCAGAATGCGCGTGACGACTGGGCCTCGAGAGCGTCCCAAAACTAATCGATCGCCTGTCCACGCCTACAGCAGCCGGTGCTGCCTACTTTGCCCATCCGAGTTATGCTCACGATGATGGTCGCGAACTAATGCTACCCCGCTACGACTGACCGACCGACCGACCTCTTCCTTCGTCCCGAAAGCTACTTTTCGGCAACATACTCCCTTCCAGCAACGCAATTTTCGACTCGCCACCGATCGACATACTTACATCTGTGCAACTCCGACCGCAAAATACGTTCATCAATCTACTCCGCTTTGTGGTCCTCGCTGTTTGCTGTCCTCGCTGTTCGCTGTCCCCGCTATTCGCTATTTTTTAGGGTTTTACCCTTCTGCTGCTGCTGCTGCTGCTACAGTGAGTTGGTTATTCTCCTCGCTAGTATGCTATCCCTCGCTATTTGATGCTGCTACTGCGTAGGCGGCTGCCGGCACTACTGTGTGTCGGCCACTCCGCTAGTATGCAAATACTTTGCTACTTCATAAGTCTTCACCCTGCTGCGCTGCTTCCGTATGTTGGGACATCTCCCGCCCCTGCAAATGTCCGAATTCCTTTGCCGGCCCGCTATGGTCTCTAACGCTGGCGCACGAACATCGTTGATGGCTCGCTATCACCTCGGCTCCTTGCATGCTATTCTGCTGCCTGTTTTCTGTTATTCGGCTGTCCTTCTAGTCCCACTAAGCTGTGCTCCCTACCTTTTTGTGTCCGCCTTTCGGCTGCAACATGTTCTATGCTGTTTGATTGGATGTCCCTCGTATCTCACTCCCGAATAAAGGCTCAAGCGCGGGCCTGAATCTCCTGTGATACCTACGGAGGTTCGTGATGTTCGTAGTAAGTCACCCAGCTGTCTCTACATTACACCTCGCTATGCTACGCGGTAAAACCCCTCCGACAAGTATTCAGCCCATGTACCATTATGCCATTTGCTACTCTCAATGACATGTATGACTTCGTTAGGCTTCCACGCCTCATGAAGCTTTTGTCTCGCATTATCTTCCCAACTCAAAATCTGCTACTAGATTGATCCCTCATGCCAGCCAAGTTCTGGACCTGCCGTCTGGGTTGGTATGAGCACACAAACACTTCATCTCTAAGTAAATACTTTTCAGTAATGAAGATGTGAGGGTAGTCATGGTATGTGTTTATTCCATATATAAGCAATGAATTGACGCACTAATAATGTTGACAATCTTTCCTTGCATATACGAGCACTTACTGCGAATGCTACCGACCCCGCGATATGAAAGAATGATCCGGTCATATCTAACACGGTATTCAACCACGACACCCAAGGGTAAGGCTGCTGCAAGACTCTTCTGGGCTTAGCGTCCTGGAATACAGCAGTAACCAGGAGGTCACAGTGCCAAACCGTAATACTAATCAGCCAAAGAGATGCGGCGTATTTTTGCGGCTTGGGGCCCTCCACGCCATAGTTATGGCCGCGGCTTAGCACTGTACCAAACCGTAAGCCGAAAACATACCATGGCGGACAACACCGAGCATGAACTAATTTAGTGCCCACTGCTGTAGTCGCATTTCTGAAGTCGGAAACTGCTCGCGCCGACTTGTAAGCGCATAAGCGCGCAGTACCATATCGCCACACCCCTCGTGCCACTTCCCACAACATGCTGGAGTTATTAAGCTCTGGTGATGCCCTTTGAAACCTGGTTCCAGGCTCAAGTCTATCGAAAAGCTGCTCAATAAGAGCCTGAGTACTCTTCTGAAAACAGGTGCATTGTATGAGGAATTCCTTCAACGAAATGTGGTCCTTGCTGTTTTAGCCAGTGAATGACACGAGGCATTGCGACGAGGCGAAAAGTTAACTAGGGCATCTTCGCCCTTCCAGTGATGACTTTGTATTCTGCCTGTGCTGGATCTGAGCATCTCGAGCAAAATCTGGGCCAACCTTTAAGAACCTGAATAGAGGAAAGCTAAACTGCAGTGACGGTTTCAACTAGGCTGAATGGCAAACATTGAACCTGGTCACAAGCTCTGCGAGATTTTTGAAAGACCTCTGGAAGTCTCTCAGCGACGCGAACGCCGTGAAGCGTCTTCCATCATGCACGTAATTGTGATATGACAGCCATAAAATATGTCGACCTACCAGTGCTAATAGGCCCTGAAAGTGACCTGACATGACGACCGTCAGAACCCTCAGGTGCTGCAAGGCCTGACATGGGAAATGGTAATTTTCTAGAAAGCAGGAGCAAAATTGCTAGTAAATTGTAATAGAATCTCTCAAAACCAGACAACACATTTAAGCTCCTAAGGAGATGGTCTTGCTTCGCAAATAAGCACTGGCTATGTACTTCATGAACGGCTATTGAGGTCATCCATTCTGTTAGGGTTGTTGCCGTGGCCCCGAGCATTTAATGCAGAAACATGCTATGGTGTGTCGGTGCCTCCTGGGCTCTATATACAAGACTATCAACAGATTGAGGTCAAGCCATTGGTACCATGTCTCGAATTTTCACTGCAAACTGTCGGAATTCCTATCTCGATGAAGCGCTCAAAAAGAGACATGGTAGGCGAGTGCAAGATGCCAACCGCATGAATAATCATTGTCATTGGGCACTATTTAACTAAACGTCCGAAGCGCCCAATGAGGAGTTATTAAAACTCACTGCTCCCTCAAGCTACATTCTAAAACTGCTGGGCTTGTCAATTCACTCCATGCACTCGTATTTTGGGGCACACCACAGGTGTGTAAGACCATATTTCAACACTAAGATTTCTCCATAATAATCTGCGCACATTAGTACGATTTATGGCTGAACTACACGTACTTTCCACAAATATTTCAGACGCAGCTGAGAGTTTTCAGCGCTACTGGTTTACAACCCCATTATAATTCTAGCACTGTTTAATTTTAGGCTGGCTACTCGCTATCCAACTACATAATTCACAGCTCACAGGTATTAACTACTTGTCTTGTGCCCCTCCCTCCTTTTGAGAAAATAAGGAACACAACTGATCTTTGTGAACAGCGGAAGGTATAAATTGCTGACTCCAATACAAGTTGCAGTATTTTCACTACTCCTTGCTTCGTCGCAGTTTCAAAGCCAAACTAGGGGCTGTTGTATCTTCCTTCAATTATTGGACAATAATAATTGCCCTGCATTCGTGGCAATTTTTTCCAGCAGCTGAGCCCTCAGCCCCTTCATGCTAAGAAAGTGCATTGCACGGCTGGCTTACATCTATGACACTAAGCTCAAGGTTATCCTTGTTCCCATTGTGATATAAATCCTCAGCAAGATGCCTTTTCTTGGACAAAATGAGTGGTAAGCTCTTATTCCCCATTGGAGCACTGGGGCAAAGAGGACCATGCAACCAAACTAGCCATTTATATTCGCTTCTGGGCCTGGGAAGCCTGGCTTCATGCAGAAGACAAATAATGGGTCCAAGTACGAAAAATGGAAAGGACCTGACCCAACTACCTCCCGAAATTTACTTCTACAACTTGGGAATGGAGGGAAGCTATGTTTGGCACACTTCCTGACCCGGGGTCCCTACCATAAATAGCGCACAGCTGGCGTAGACAATGCGGTCCTGCGGGTCCTGGCCACAGATGCACCGACTACACAGCAAAGGAAATTACCTGGAAGCAGCGATGATACGACAAATAACAAATCTCAACCACAGCTCGGAAAATTCATGAGACAGCTGAGTTCGAATGCGCAACAGTTTCAAAGCCAGCACGGGCGCTAAGGCCTCTGAGTCAAAATTACGCGTGTTTCTAGATGGCTCGTGTGCAACTCATATGTCCCGGTGGGGGGCCTACAACAATCCAGTCTCATTGAATCCTTAGCGACAATAGGAAGAGCGCTCCATTCAATTTGGGCTTAGTCTACTAAGGCATCCACGAGCAGAAGTCCAAAGGACAGAGCGCTGAAATTACCCGGAACCCGTGCTCACTCCTTCTTCTGATGGGGACCGACCGAGACTCGCTCGGCGCGTCATGACCACGCATTCCTACTTCGGCTGGGTGTCTCCGCTCGTCTCGGAAAAGGTCCCCACGATGAGCTGGAAGGCACTCCCGTGCCTCGCCCACAATCTACGCTATGCAGGCAATGTGACTAATCTGCATCTAATGACTACATAAAGAAAAGTGCTAACCAAACGATCCTCAAAGATAATGGGAATGGTAAGTACTCACCGTTGAAGCCAGATGAGCGGCCCGCACGCCTTCCTTATATGGGCTGTCGGTAATTGTAGGTAACGCGTGACGCGTAACACGTATAACGAACTCCATTGAACTCACTTTCGGAGCAGTGGCACTTAGCTACAGCCTTAGCCTTGACCATACCCCTTCAGCCCTTCTACGAATCACAAACTATCCAGGTGCAGGTACTTTTTCTCGCGGTTCATGCACCAGGAACTCATGTTACCCGATGGTTTCAGGATTCAGGAAAAATCAACGTTTTGACTAGACCAAATCTTCAACGCTATGGGGCCAAGTTCAAGCCCGTGCGCTAGTTGTGGTAGATCATCCCGAGTCGATATCATAGGATGCCACCTCCCACCATGTCCTCTTGGAGATGATGCACGATGCAACCCCTGCATCGATCTTATCCTATTGGAAGAGAGAATACTTGATACCAAAAAGGTCCTGGATGGATTAATCGAGGAACACCGCGCCTTCAGATCCAAACTCAACGAGGTTCACGATCCACTTTTCAAGAAATTGCCTCCAGAGCTCGTCTCCCGCGTTTTCATTGCGTGTTTGCCAGAGAACAAGAACAATCCCAACGAAGCCGGCTATCTGGACCCTCTTCCTCTGTCCCTCCCCATCCGTCGCTCATCGACTCCTTTGCTTCTTGCATCGATATGCGAGATATGGCGACAACTCGCATTTGCTACGCCCCAACTTTGGAGCAGTATATTTATTCAACTTAAACCAGAGAATGTTCAATATCAAACAAAGGTGGTTGAACGGTGGTTGGGTCGTTCTGGCGGCGTCCCGCTCTCTCTCCACATCGTCTATCGTGAATGGCGACCAGGAAACGTACATGCAACTTCTATTGACTCATTCATACCCATCATCGACCTCTTGAACCAACATTCCGATCGTTGGCAAGACCTGGATCTCGCTCTTCCCCACCCCTTGATATCTCGACTTGGTAGAAATTCCCAGGCCGCCACCAGGTTGAACACCATTCGAGTCGCATTGCACCGTGACGCGCCGGTTGGAACGCACCTCTTCCCAATCACAGATGTCCTTCCTGTCCCAACTGTTGTCGACATCATGGGTTTACCTTTCAGTTCGGCAAATGTTAGTTGGCGCTCGGTCACAAGTGTCAAATTCGGTTGGATAGACGTTGGCGAATGCCTGGCCTTGTTCCAGCAAGCGCCACAAATGACAAGCTGCGCAATCGAATTCCTTCAGGATGCCCCTGCCGGTTTCGTGACTCTCCCTCAGCATTTAGTTCATCGCCATCTTCACTCGCTGACCATCGACACGTCAAGCCCTGCCAGCATGGGACCCCTCTGTTATAGCCTTATTTTACCTTCCCTCAAAGAATTGGTCTACGGTCCCTACGGACGACTAGAATCCCTTCATTCCCTGGTTGCCCGTTCTTCTTGTCCCTTGACAAAGCTTAATTTGACCCTGAATGGCGCATGCACCCCAACAAACCTCGCCGACTTTCTGCATCAGACGCCCATGCTCGAATCATTGTCCTTTGGACCCATCCGACTCAACGATGATCTTCTGGGTCTCTTCGCCAACACGGCGCCCGCCACTGACGCACAAGACGAAAGGGAGAATATTTTTCTCCCTCATCTCCAAGAGTTGGCAATCCGACAGTGCAGGCGCCTTTTTTCTTGGGCCTCTATCCCAAAACTTTTCCCTCTTGCCTCGGATATCGGAAATTTTCCTCTGAAGTCCCTCACACTAGACATTTCAGGCGATTATGACCCAGCGATCGATGACGGCGAATCTGCCAACCGCATCCTGGATTTAATTGATGGAGGGGTCAATATTGCCATCAAAGGAATAAATCGTGATCTCATCCAAGAGGCTCGAAGACACTACGGACGGCCTGCCGTGCCCCTCGAAGACAAAATTGACGGTTTCAGGAAGAGGTAGATGGTCATTATATAGGAAAAGGTACGTAATTGCAGCCAATATGGCACACTGCCAGCTTGATCATTCTAAAATAAAATCAGGTCCCTTCCAATCAACCTCAACAGGGACTTGTTCTCTCTCATAACATCAACCATCTCCTTCGTCCAGTTCTCCGGCATCGGTATACTCGCCTGCAGCCTGATACGAACGCGACGTAACCCCGGCATCTTGTCGGAGAGTAAAATATCCACCAAAGAGCTCCAATCAACCGTCTCGAGAACTGTCTCGGGTAGGCGTACCGGAAAAACAACGATGATTGTAACTTCGACGACGTGGTGCTGTCTGTAGGATGAGATAGTGGATAGAAGGTCTGTCATCCACTGAACGGAATAGCAAAATGCGACTCGGCGATTTCCAGAACGGGTGGTCCGTACGTCTCCCTGGATGGTGAGGGCTTTCAGGCGGGGGAGAGACGAGAGGCTTGGTGGGTGATATATTGAATTATAGTGTTTCACGATGTCTCCGTCTTTCTTGTATGTCGAATGGGCTAATTGCGTTCACACGTCAGACATGAAAAACGCAAAGCGACAAAGAAACTGAAGGGCTCACTCTTTGGACTTGCCACCAAGTAGAATTCTTCGACATTTTGGCACATTCCCATCAGCCGCTCTACGCTATTGTAAGTCATTAGCATATCGACCGTCTTGACTTCTAGTTTCTTTAGGTTTGTGATGTCGAACAAACATGTCGGATCCTGGAGCCAAGGGATCGCCTCGGAATAATCCGTGGATGACATCCCGTCGAAAGTCAGGCTCTCGAGCAGACATTGAACTGGAATTGTCCTTGCCGTCGATGGTGTAAGATTTGGAGGAATCAAGAGTCGCTTCAAGCCGATGAATTCATCCAATAATGTAAGGCATGCATTCGGCCCTCCGTGGTATGACATCGCCCTGAAATCAAATTCCTCAATATTCCGCTTCTGCTCGAGGGACAAGTGGTAGAGGAAAGGGATATGCCCGAAAACAGGAAGCCGATTGAGAATCTGGAGATCCTCGTCGATAAATGGGAACCCTAAAGACTTGAGCCTCGTTAGGAGCCCAAACAGAGCATGGAGATCTTCCTCCTCTGCTGAGCTGCGTGGAAGCTCGCCTACGTTGACTTGCAACGCTGTGACGTACACACGAATGTGAGGCGCCCACCGGAGGAGCGCGAGAAACTTTGTTGGTGTTCGTCTAGGTGGTGCTCGTCTTTCTCCAAGCATGGGATACCTGTTTTTGAAGCAGATAGTGAAATCGAGGGTGACCGAAGCGAAAAGCCTCTTTTGAGCTACGGCATGCAGGTCGCGACAAGTTAGCGCGGAATGTCCGAGGGACGCGCGGTCTTTGATAAACGTGACGACCTCGCGGATTAGTTCTGGTGGAAGCGACATGGAGATAGGGCGACGAAACGGGAAGGATCTAGAGGAGGAGTGCAATTAAGCGCTCGTCGTATATGTCATCAACTAACCATCAGGCCAGTGGGATCACTTACAGTGGAGGATATACAAGAAAGATAGAACACATGGACTACGCGAAGGTGAATATATAGGCACCCTGTAAAGCACAGCCATCCTTTCTGGAATGCAGTGTGCACCTGTGCCCATCTCTTCTCTCACGTACCCAACGGTAGAAAGGTAAGGATGACCTCGGCTCGGAACACCACTCTCGCTACTATGACGACAAGAAACGGCTCATCAGGACGAATCGTAAGGGCTGGATATGCCTCGAGGTTCAAGATAGTATTACTAGATAGTTAATTCAAAGACTCTGAAGAAGGCTGTTACAGAGCATACGAGCTGGCCTATCTATATCGAGAAGATAGGGCCAGGGAGAGGTGTAAATCGGATCTGATAAGTAAAGATGATACTCTATAGCTTCGTGTCTATTCTTCGAAGTGTGATATACCGCAATCATGAATCTGGGTTGTCGCGGGTACATAATGTAATGGCTGACGACGACTGAGTACTCTACATATTATAACTAACTATGCAGTAAAGCACATCCCTTAGCAACCCACTTGTCTCCATTAGAGTAAATGGGGCTGGGTTTCCAGCGCTATACTTGTGGTTCTGCGATAAGGTCGGGATGGGGTTCTGTCGAATTTTTAGTCCGGCTCGTCCATAGTTGTTTGTGCCAAGTGAATGGTGACATCGTCTTTTACTGCAACGCTGTTGCTGTGTCTGACGGTGGGTTGGACTTGAAAATCGAAGATAGACAACGAGCTTCGTTATAACAATAATCGTGACGAACGAGATCAACGTTTCGCGAGTGACGCAATGGGCGCTTGTTGATCTCACCTCGTCACTCCCTATATTTCTCAACTAGTAAAGAGAAATCGTGGTCACCAAGTATTCACGCATTGTTGTAGAGTGAGTAGAGATTCTTCTATTCACCGCGACAATCTTCAAGAAGAGCAGTGAGCGTACGTACGTACTTGCTACGATATGAAGGTGTTCGAGTGTGTTCGCGCATGTAAGTAGTCGCAATGGTCGAGCTTGAGGTCTTGAGGTTGCGGAGGCGATTCTGGGACAGATCACAGAGAGTGCTATTCGCGCATGAGCGGGCCCCAGCGTGGAAACTGCGTCGGGAACATCTTCTAGGGTGAGATCGAAGAGTTATGTCGGAAAAAAGGATAATCGCACGTTACCTTGATTCCAGTGGCGAATCCTCCTATTCATAGCGGGCCCAAGGCCACCTCAAGTAGCATTGAATGGTCTTGTGATTACTTCGAGTTATTGTAGTCATTCAAGATGATCGATATCGCTTCCCTCATCGGAAAATTGACTAGAACAGACCACCTCATTTCGTTCGTATTGACAACATATGGATTCACAGACCGAATAAGGCCCATACAAAGTCAAAGGATGTTCAACAACCGCTGGAATTCAAGCATGCCACATGTGCCATGTGCTGTATTATTGCCGAGTCCAGGGAAGACAGAGAAAATTAGCCCTAAAAGAAATTATAATTCATATGGCATGAACAGAACGTAGGAATTAGCGAAGGACCGCTGAGATATGTAGTAGCAATGAAATCAGACTTGCCCCTGCCTGATACAGTTGAGAGGACTTTAGCGAGCACAGACGGGTCTTCGCTCCTCTATCCTCTGCCGCTTTACCTTTTCCGCTGTTACCCAGAAGTCCTCCCCGCCGCGAGCACCGCATTCCCAATGCTCCAGATGATTCGTCACAGAGCGCAATTGCACCGCCCTTAGATCCCTCTTCGACGCGATTTGAAGGTCCATGGAGGGTTTGTCGAGGTAGAACGTGACGAGTAACTCCAGGTGCTGGCACTCCTTCAGGATACGTTCGACCAGCGCACCGTCAACAATACCTGCTAGGGCCAGGTGAGTTAGTGCATGCATACTGGCGAGTTTCTTCCACTTCTTCCAATGCGGTGACGCGTTGATGATCTCCAGGTGGGTGAGGCGGCTGAATGCAGGGAGGTCGAGTGGTACTTTCCAATCGTCGTAGTAGTCCTGGAAAAAGTACGACGGGTCGAACGAAAGCCGTCGTAGCGACTTGAGCACCTCGAGGATCGGCACGAGGTGGCGGCACGAGCCGTGGATAATCCATATGGCGAGGTTCCTCACGTTGGGGCACAGTTGTAGGATTTTTCCGATCTCCTCTGAAGGCCTGTTCTGCAGGAGAATGTGCCGCACATGGGGACCGAATCTCGCAATACGCTCCAGGTCGGGTGTACGCCCCGCGACTGTATGTGGATAGTTGCTCTTGTATAAAGGTGGTATGACCTTCCCGTCATCCCCAGAGCGAATAATGCGGTATAGTTCGGGCTCTAACCTACAGCATCAACATAAATCTGAGGAGGATACGTTGTAGTGGGTCACATACCATTGTCGAACGCGACGAGCGACGAGGACCATGGTCGTGATACACCTGCGGTGTGTCAACGCCACGAGCTCAAATATCTCTCTTTCAAGCTCCACTGGCAGACGATTTTCGTGGATACAGCTATTCCTCGAAGGTGTAATCCTGTCCTTTGATGGTGTCATCAGTGGGCAAGAATAGTCAAGGTCGTGGTCGAAGTGAAAGAGTGAAAGCACGTGGCTGTGTTCCGAACTTACAGAGACTCAACCACCACAAGCGAGAAGGCTTTCCTCAAACGTCAAGTTTCAAGCTTCAAGGGTCCACTATCGAGAGATCTGGCTCCAAGAATGGACAACGATTGTGTTCAAATCGTAACTTTCTCTAGAACTGTTTTCACGGGGAGACAAAGATATCTTCAACTTGGGTCGACGTCGCTGGAGCTGCCGAAAGTTTCACCACAATTTTCAGCCTAAGGTCAGTGGTTTTTCTAATTCATTCAGAGGTTTTTCCATTGAAATGCTTCATCGAAAGTTCAACGACAAACAACAACTACCGGGTCTTTGAATAGGAACCCTTTGTCGTGTTGCACCAGAATGGGCCATACCAACTGCTGGTCGTAGTTTAGTACGTTGTGACCTGGCTGAAAGGAATCGGTCTACCGGTGGCATACCTTCTCAAACCTTTAAAGCGAATGTGGCGATTTTCTTCATCTTGTCTCCGCCATCGACATCGCCTGACCTCGAAATGAACGGTCCAAGAATCGCTGTCGAACTTATCGACCACATCCTCGACGATGTGGCTGATGACCCCGACGCAGGTGCGACACTAAGAGCCTGCTCGTACGCAAACAGCACTCTCTGTGGCATGTCCCAGAAACGCCTCTTCCGCAATCTCAAGCTCGACTTTTGCTACTATCTCAAGAACCCTGAAGCGACCAGCACTTTCAGACAAGAATACGTTGTCTGTGAGCGTCGAGCTCCCCGTTCGCGTGGACGCAAGTTTCTCGATCTCGTGCAAGGTGCCGGCGAAGATGGTGGCCGATTCTTCAAATACGTGGAGTCACTCACTGTCCTCCTTTCGGACGCCGAAAAAATCGAGAAGAGCGCTCGAGAAAGCAACCTAGCCACCCCTCGGCTCCTTCCTCTCCTGCCCAACTTGAAGAAAATCACCTTCATGGAGCCTCTTTCCATTCTCGAGCGGAGAGAATGTAACGCCATGACCGAGAATATTCCATGGGGCTCGCTAGAGTATGACCTAAGGTCTGCTTTTCTCTGGGCATTTCAAGCTCCCTCTTTGAAAGAACTCAACCTCGGGAGGGTTACGGACCTACCTATCTGTTGCCTCCAGCTGTTCTCCGGAACATTGGATTCACTCGTCATTTCGACGCTTTTTGCTGGCGACAGCGATGATAGGTCCTCCAATGGTCCTGAAGAGTGCCCAAATTGTGGCGGAGAATGTCTGGTATATAAAAACCAAACGCGCGGGGGCCGTCCCTCCATCAAGCGTCTGAGGTTCGACGGCGAGTTTCAGCCCCAGAGGAGCGTTTGCGACACGGTTGAACAGCTCCGCAACCCGAGCTTCCCCTTCGACCTCTCTCGCTTGACCTCTCTGGAAATCGCATCGTCCTCGAGGAATTATCATATGTGTTTCGATCCCGTGTTGGAGATGTGTTCCGAGACCCTTGAACGCCTTCACATGCAGACAAGTACGTTCGTCCATTCAACCTCCGACGCGTTATTGATGCGAACTCTATTCCAGCACACAGCGTCTTTCCGTATATCCCAGGCGAGGAGCCAGATGAAAGCCTAAGTTCTTCATTCTTCGACGATCGACTCTTGTCTTCGATCCTCAACTTACGTGCCTTCTCTATCGAGTTCATTATATACGGCAACTATCCAGCCATGGAAGACCGGTCGCCAGCCCTCCGCACCGCCATAGAGAACAACTCACCAAAGCTCGAGTACTCCTCTCCCGACGAATGGCTGGCGCTGACGCTCGTTCTCATCAACTTGAATACGTCCCGACATGGTTCCACGCGCCATCTTGACGAGCTGACCGTCTACCTCGAGATCAACTTCACTGAATACAACACACTCCCGCGGAATTGGCTTAAATTCATGTCGATCTTTCGATCTCCTACAATGCCCAAGACGAACCGCTTTAGGGTTGAGATACATTGCCTCAGGCAGCCAAAGGACATGGCGAGGAGTGAAATGGCGAGACTTTTGTGGGAGGATGAAAACGTGCAGTGGTTGGCAGCGGAGGGCATTTTGACGGTGACTGCTAAGGTTGAGGATAACATCCGCTAGTCTGCCATATCTCCGCGTTTGAACCGAAATCTAAGCTTTTTTTAGAGGCATATTATATGAAACAAATGATTGGACTATGTACATAAGTTCGAAGTTTTCGAGCCTGAATATGACAACATGCCGTTATATTTTGGGATCCGGAGGGCTCACTATCGGAATTGAGTAGGAAAAAAACAGACAGCATCGGGAGTGCCCTCTCCTAGCTCTCCCATAAATACGTGCTGATTGGTTCTTATTTTACTCGAGTTCATCCTTCGAAGTCGGCTGCAGGCTTTACTAGCCTTGTGTAAGGAAATTTGCTGACGACGAAGTTGGGAGAATACTAGTCCACCTCCTCCTTGGTGGATTGAGCATGAAATCCAGATTAATTCGTGATTTCTCTTTCCATTATTTCTCTTTCTCAAGATTCATGCATAGAACCGGCTGAAGGATTGGAATGAACTGCGAACCTTCTACATCGTCCTCGAAACTTTTGTCGGACCATCCGGTCTGCTCACTCCTCGCGCTCCAACGATCCGCTTCGAGATCCGAGTCTTCGAACCTCGGAAGATACACGGAAACCCGTCGGATGTCCTTCCGTATTTCCGAAGTTTCCGTCGTCGTGATCATCACTCAAAGGACTTGCGGAAGAAAAAAAATCATGCCACGATTCACAATCACTCAAAGAAAATCATCTTTCAAATCTTTATCATCTTTATTCCAACTACTCTGCGGCACAAACGATGCATAGTCAACACAATTCAGGCATAGGAGAGAGACAGCACAAACAGGAAATGTAACTAGGAGAAACATACGATGCGAGATGGATGGGGGATGGAGATGGAGATGGGAGTACGACGATGTTCCAGGACACGGAGGAGAGGAGGATGGCGATGAGAAATACAAGGGATACATCGAAGAGTTAATACGTAGGAACGACTTGAAAAATATACGGTCGTCGCTAGGAGTCCAGGTAACAGATGTAATGTACGAGACTTTTTCAGACTGGGAAGAGTGGGATGGATGGATGGGAAGGGGAATCAAGAACAATATAGCGAAAACGAGAACGAATAGGGTTTGTAGCCATAAGAAAAGAAAAAAAGAAAAACGCAACGAGAAATTTATCTTCATCTACGGCGCTCACGTCGAGTACTTCACTTCGTCGGGAGGGAAGTCCGGGTAGGTCACACCCATCCCACGAAGGACACCCAACAGCATGTTCGCGCGCTCTTGCCACTGCTCCTTGAGCGCCCGCTCCTCGTCCCTCGACTTCTCCAAAGTCTGGAGCTGCTCGAGCTTCCTCTTCCTGCTCCTGCGAGCGGCGACGGTGTTCTGTCGTCGCTTTGCCTCAATGAGGTCCTTCTCCGTGGGATTGGGAGGGAGGTCGTCACCAAGTTGGTCCTCCTCGTCGCCGAAGGCAGCCGAGCGCGCGCGCTTGCGGGCAAATACAGCAGGCAGCTCCTTCTTCGACGTCACAGAAGGCATGGTGTACTTGCGAGGCTGTGTCGGCGCCGACTCATCGAGCAGGTCATCGGGAGTGATGCCTTTACGAATACCAGTGGCCTTGCTGCTTGCGCGACGACTAGCAGTCTTGGCGACGGTGGCAGGGGGTGTTGAGAGAGCAGAGCGAGGAACGGAGGGAGCAGAGGGGTCGAACGATTGAAGCAAAGGAGTCTCAGGAGAGATTGTGTAAAGCGACTCGAGGTTGAACTGCGGAGCAGGTTGAACGACCGACTCTTGAGCCTTCTCAGAAGGGTAGTCGGGCATTGAAGGGAAGAGAGGAAGGTCGTTCATATACGGGCTGGTCAGCATATCGTCGTCTTCAGGGAAGAGCGGAGTGTTGAGGAAGTCCGCATACGGCGTCTCGAGGGGCGAGGTACCGAAGTCGTCGTCGAGCGCAGGCATCGGCGATGTCATATACTTCTCAAAGTCATCCATGTCCTGGAATTCGGGCGACGAGTTGACTGCGGGCCCGAACTCATGAGTCACACTGAATCGGACTCGGGAGCGGGATGGCTTACCAAGCATCGCGGCGATGTCGCGCAGATGGTCTTCGGCGTTGGTGGGTATGAGCGGAGCGTTGAGGTCCGCGGTGGTGACGGCCGCAGCCGAAACGGGAGCGTTGGTTGTGCTGGTGGCGGCCATGGAATTATCGGTCGGCTTGTTAGATAGCATATTTAAATAATTGGCGCTGAGAGTCTGGAAGTCTGGGTAGACTTGCGCGGGTTTTGGCGTGGGTGGCTGATATCGAGGTGTTGTGCGAGGCGCGGGTGGCAATCGTTGAGGGATTCCATAATGGGCAGCAAGATCCGTGGCGGATGAGAAGACCGTAGACGTCCGAGGACGACGAATTGGGTGGTTTAGGCCATGTTGAGTGATAGGAGGAGGGAAACTCGAAACAGATGTTTCGTGTGTAGACGGTTGACCGAAAGTACGGGTTGCCGATGACGAGGACGAAGAAGTCTCGTTATTCACAAAGTGGTGAACATCTCGACTTGTGTATGTGTTGTAGTCGATGTTCTGTTGGGCGGAAATCGCGACGTGCGATTGGTGGCTCGTGGGGGTAGGTGTTACGGACGAAGGCACCGTCGTGGGTAACCTTGATACACTAGAGGTGGGCGGGATCAGTGCTTGCTCGAAATCGCTGGATAACGATGCGTGCGCCGGCGAAGCGAGTACGGAAGGATCCTCTGGGCGTCCGCGGGAGCCAGGACGGTCCACCTCCATCTGATCAGGTACATTGAACCCCAACGCTGGTTCGGGGCTCTTGGACGAAGCCCTGGCAGACATCGCATCTGCAGATGCTGAGGCCATCGGGTAGATAGCTCGATATGACTCGAATGTGGTATGAAGAAACAACGGAGCTCGCGAGTACTCGCTGCGGCACGCAATGCGCACGTAGGCGAATGTATGAGATACGATGGGAAAGGATGACTCACGGGTACTCAGAGATTCGACTTCTGAGCTGCTTGACCTAGCTGTGGTCAAGTCTGTGGTGGGGGTGGGGAAGAAAGACAATGGACTCGGTCGCCGTGACTCGACTCGGCTTATATACATTTAGCACAGCCACAAGTTCAGGCTCAGCTCCGCCCCCGGTTCCGTATCCCCGATAGGCTATCCGTCCGTCCATACTCCCAGCATTCTCCAAAGGCGATGCCCGTCAGCCCATCTTCTAGAACGCGATTATACCAATCCATAGAGCCCACGAACGCCCACCCAGACGCCCTCAACACCTCCAAAAACCCCTTCTTTCTCGCTCGATTTCGCTGGGCAAATGGACAATTTCTCAGACCGAGTCATAATGATAGTGCAGTGCCTGTCAGCATGCTGTGACGCTGACAAATCGTTCCCGAACAGTGCGGCGCCTCACATGTGTTTCCCGACGCCTGCCTTATCAGGTATAACGCGCCCCACCATGAGGCGTCGACCACAGCCCCGCCGCACTGCCCGCTGTCCAGATGACCCCCGGTCCCTGTATACATGCCCGCCGCATGTCCTTTTTACGTATCCCCGCCCGCTGTCCCTTCTCCCCCTTTCACGTCGGCCGTCTGGGCATCAAATTGATCAACCGCTCCACCGACGAAGACCCGCGCGACGGAACGCGCTTTCCGCTTCAGACGCGGCGATCCTTGGTGCCCTTTGAAATTCCCCCACCTTGAGCTGCGATCCGCATAGGTATTCGTGGCACCCCAACGCAGCAGCGAGACGTCAGCTGCCCACTTGAGCGCTCATTATGCCCACTTGCGCAGCCACCGCTATCTTCTCTCGTCTTGCTCCCCGGCGCCAGCGCCAAATGCGGCGTATCAAATCTCCTTGCACGTCGCAAGAACCCATAGCGTCTATTAATCCGCGATCGTCATCCGACTCCTCATTGTGCCCCTCCTAACCGGTCTCCTTCCTGCCGACGAGAACAAAAACGAACGGCACGAACATGTGCTGCGAGATGTCCTGAAGAAGCTCCAAATCCAGATACGGTAGTCCCAATTTCATATTCGACGGATGGTGTGCAGGGCCTCGCGTCGTTCCAAAGGAAGACGGATTCCTAATTCGAGTTCAAATGCCAATACGCTTGCGGAGGCGCCGCGAGAGGCACATGCTTCCCTCAGCGGGCGGCTGTGCAGAACCAGTGCCTTGAGTGGCTCCTTATCTACCAGTGGGCGCTCAACAGGCTGGTTGGTAGGCTTGGTTGGTTGGAGGTAAGGCGCCCACGCCCGCGTATCCTCGTCTCAGGTGACACTGACGACCGTGGCGGGTCGTGCCGCAGCGACGCGCTATGGCACTTCCAACGCCCATGTCCAGTAGACCTGTCTCCACCGCATTCTTTAAACTGACATGACGAGGACGCGGCACAGCTGCAGCGCAGCCTCTCTCTTGACACGCGCCCACTGCGCAGAGCCAAATCTATATCTGCGCCTCGAAACACGTCGATCCACGTATCTGGCACGTCATCGATTCGTTCATTTCATCCTTTCAAATGTTCGTTGCAGGTCCACGTAGCCATTCCATTCTCTTCTAGTGTTTTCGAGCAGGTCACCTGTCCATTTGTTCATGCAGCCCTCGCTGCGCGTCGGAACTTTCACGAATGATATCGAACTTTCCGAGTCTCGAGCGCCCACTGACGACGATTCCAATTTGCAATTCGTCGGGCCACCACAGGAATAGAAGCCCTTACACGAGACTTGAAACAGATGCTTGAATTGAAGGAAGAACGGTCCGAACCACTTTCGTTCTAACTTCTCTTCAACACCGATACCGTCGCCGTCGTCGCCCGTGGAACGCCTTTATGGCTTGCGCTTGATGTGCTTGAAACACAGGCTATCTTCAGCGTCAACAGCTTTGAGTTTGGCTTCACCAGCAGAACCGCGTCGAGGCGATGCGTGTCTTGCGTCCATGCGCGCCATTGGGCGCCTCCACGTCTCTTGGTCAGCGCCTTCAACATCCGCGCCGTCCGAGGAGAGTCAGGCTGGCGAACGCGAGAGCGACACACAGACGCCGACGATCCAGGAGCCGTTCACGCCGGAGTGAACAAGCAAATGAACGCACGACATTGGCCGGTACGAGAGACTTGTGCTGACAGATTTCATATCGGGATTCATCATCGTTGCACGTTGCGCAAAAACTGGGGTACAGGGTTCATGATTGACCTTCGTGAACGGAGAATAATTTTAGCTCTGGTCGCTTGTTTCATTTCGTTGTCTATGGGGCGTGGGGTTGACAATTCGGGCGGGATCGGCTCGAGAGCCGCGGTTGGGTTGACGGATTTATTACGCTTGCGTGGGTGCGGGCGGGTATGGAGGTGTACATGGGTCGGTTCGGTTACTTGCTGACTTGCACGGGCGCATAGTTTCTTTTCTTGCGTAATCTTCTTCGCATTCATATATGAAACAAAATCACGAGCGCATCGAGAGAGTGGTTCTTCGGGTTTGGAGGACGAGCAGACCGCGGACGCGCATTGATCATGAACAGCCTCTCTAGACCCACTTGCACTAGCACAACTCGAGTAGTCGGCCCTTCAGTCGCTGCACCTCGGACAGTTGTGATCGCTGACCCACTGTCCCCGGAAGGGCAGCTATCGATCCTTCGAAAAACGAGGCGATGAAAATCATTACCACCTGACCCCTTCTACCGGCCCGCCGTGGTTCTTGGGCGCTTGGTTTGTAATCAGACGGGCGCTTCCAGGGGACGGGCGGCGAAGTCGGGACGAAGTCGAGAGACCATGTGGACGTGCAATGAGAACCTAGGAAACCATCGGTAGTTGGGAAGCTTCGTTAGCACATAGGGGTGCGGAGTGGAGGTTCTAGGGCGGAGAGGATAGCCTTCGTCGATCGGAACTCGCAGAGGCACATAGTGAAGTCTTGTTCCGACCTTTCGAGCATAGAGTAGATGGACGCGGAGATTTCTCATCGGCAGTGGTAAGCTTTGATAGAGTCAGCAAAATTTCCGAAGACGAAGTAAGCCAAAAGGAAGCCCGGTGTTGACAATTATAAGTAAACTTCGCCAGCCAGGAAGCGGGCTGATCGCGGATCAAGGTAGTTCATGAAAGAATAAGGTCTATGGCTGAGTGGCACACCGAAAAAAAAATGGTCACTCACCTAGATACCAGCGTCAATTTCACGATTATTCAAGCTATTGAGCGCTGGAAACCTCGGGTCGGAAGGTGGAAGCCATGTAGCCCAGGGCTGGAGGAATAAATATCGCAGGAAAAGGACAAAGAAATCCGGCGGCAAGCTGCAGAGGAACGGGGGCGTGGGGGATTCGGGAGAGCCTCGGAGGCGCAGAGCCGGGGCTTTATATCTTGCCATCGGAGCCGCCTGACTCATTCTCGGAGCCTTGACGCTTAGAGCGCCCCGATATGGTAATCGCGGCCACACCGCCTCTTCCGGCCTGTGACGTCACGCGTCTGGACGCGTCTGAGTCATGACTGTGGTAATTCTTATGTAAGCGAACTAGTTTCGGCGAGGCACGTTGTCTCTGACGCTTCTCATTGCGCTGAGACGACTAGGAAGGTTTTGCTTCTTCCTTCACTCCTACGATTCTTACTAACGTACCTCTTCCAGATGGCTATATGCACTGTATGCGGCGCCGACGGCAGGAAAAACGTTACCGATTCTACACTTGTTAGCTGGGAGTGCCCGAAGAACCAGGACTCCCCCTGCGAACCATGCTTGAAGATTTCGGAGCTCGAGTTGAGGATTCAGCAAACCAAATCCTTACTCGTCCAGCTCGTGGAAGAACGGCGCAGCCTTCAGACCCATAGGAACCGTGAACATGATCCGATGGGTAAACTTCCGCCAGAAATCGTCTCAAGCATCTTCACGTTCTGTGGAGCTCCTCCGCGCTCATCTCGGATAAAGACTTTTGGGATATGGAAACTTAGCCTTTTCTCCCAAGTATTAGGCCGTGTTTGTAGGAGATGGCGTGAAATCGCGCAGGCTACGCCTCAACTCTGGACAAATATCACCCTTTCTCTGGAGACTGCGAAAGCGAATTGGCAAACAGAGAGGACGAAAGAACGTATATCACGCTCGGGACACCTCCCTCTTTCAATCTCCCTGTTCATGTCGAATTCAGGAACTTCACCTTTTGACCCGCACCCCTTCCACACCCTCATCGATCTCCTTAACGGCAATTCATGGCGTTGGAGAGACATATCTGCCTCCATTCCCTATTCTTTACTCTCGCGCCTTCGACCCGACAAGCATGGTATCCCTATGCTGACCGATATGACCATACGTGCCTGTGATTGTCGCATCGTGCGCCAGGCATTTCCCTTCGACTTCGGGCCCATCACCCCGTCTCTCGTTTCCGTCGATTTCTGCGCTTTCTTCTTTGCTTCCATAGTAATCAGCTGGCGTACCGTGGTCCGGGTTCATCTGGGTACACTATCCGTTGGTGAATTCTTCGAACTGTTTCAACAGGGGCCCAACATAACTGAATGCAATATTGATTCTATTACCGGCGGTGACGAGGAACATCTCAATCCCAGCGACGAGCTTATTCATTGCTCTCTTCGACAGCTGGCGTTGGGTTCGGAGGGCGATGTATCAGGCATGCACCTATCGAAATTATTGGTACCATCTCTTCAATCTTTGAATTATAACGAGGGCAGAGCCAGCGTTCTCCGAGCTGTCCTGGCACCCTCCTCTTCCCTGATATCGCTCAGCATTAAGGATGTTGCAGGTACCGAAGAGGAGATTTTGGAGATTTTGCATATGACGCCGAGCCTTGAAAGGCTGAGGGTTTACCAATGCCCGCTAGCCAATCAGTTCTTGCATACCTTGGCTGCCACTACCATATGCCATAGGGATGATGAAGGCCAACGCGTTTTTTTGCCATCTCTCAAAGACTTGATATGGGATGATGTCTCGCAGCGCCTCTCCTGGCACCTGATACCCTTGCTTTTCCCCTCTGGCCCACTTTCGTCAACAGGTCATCAGCGACCCTTGAAAAGGGTTGAAATCGCGGTTTCTGATCTGGAAGACGACGACTACATTGAAGAGGAAGTTCTCAAAGAAATTCTCGGGATCCTTAAGCGCGGAATCGAGCTTGTTATCACCAACGCCGCAGATGACGACCTCATCGCTCATTCTCAAGAATATTATGAATCACTCGACTCGCGAGAGGGAACCGACCAGTCTGAGGAGACTTGAAGGTGTTGAGGATGAACATCACTGAGTTGGGGGGACGATGGACATACTTGATCGACTTTTCTTTGAGTGGTCGAACTTGACGTGGAGTCCTGTTATTCGCCTTCTCGGAACATCGTATCGAGGAGTATGAAGCGCGTAGACATACTTATGAGCTAGTGATAGCTCTGGGAGCTTAAAGTATCTTATATGTAACACCCTGCAGTCTCAGCCTTAAGGGAAAATATAATTCTGTCATGGCCTCACCAACGGGCCGCTTCTCCGGTTGATTGACAAACCAACGAAATGAATTCGCAGGACGACTTTGACCGTAACCACCACCATCACCGACTGGTCCAGCCAAAACTCACAAACCGAAACACGACATGATTTTCCCAATCGAGCTGCTCGATCATATGCTAGCATACGTGGAAGAAGACCCAGATGCCACCACGACACTGAAGAACTTTTCGTACGCCAACCATCTGACATGCCACCTCGCTCAAAAGCGCCTCTTTCGGGACCTCCTGCTGGTTTACTCCGGCTACGAAGATGGGCCGTATCACATATGTGAACAGATAAGCCCCCCGTCTCATGTACAGAGATTCCTTCTATTAGCAGAGGAGTCGCCACACCTCCTGCAACACATCCAGACCCTCCGGATATCCTGGCCTTCCTGGACGACGACAGGTATCGAGCGAGATATGCACGAGACCCACCCGCGAACCATTGTTCTCATTTCTCTCCTGAAAAACTTGAAGAAGGTTACCTTCGTCGACGAGTCAATGCCACATCGGTGGTCGAACGACCAACCTTCGGTCTTCTGGAATGGGCTGGATACTGGGCTTCAAAGCGCTTTCGCCCAAGGATTTCGGTTCACAAACGTCGTCGAACTCAACTTTGCTTCTATAACCGACATGCCACCCTGCGTGCTCGCAGAAAGCCTCCCACTCTCAAGACCCTCACCATTGCTACCCTTAACATCGTCAAGCACCCGAAGCCACGTTCGCTAATCCGGTGCTCTTTATGCCACTGCGAATGTTCATCTATGGCGTACTGGAACTCTCAGCCTCTAACATGCCACAACCCTCGTAGAAAGCGGCCGTTGTTGAAATCGTTGACTATCTCATCAACTCTCGACAATAGTAGCCGAAGCACCAGGTTCGCTTGCACATATGACTGGTTTGTGACTCTATCTTGCCCCATTGACATGTCAGGTATGTCTACTCTGCGGTTGATGACGTCAAACTGCACAGGAGGAGGAACGGCCGGCTTCGAGCGTCTACTCTCAACGTGTTCCAGGACGCTTGAACACCTTCACATCGATGCATGTAAGTCTACATTATGACTTCAGTATGCGATTGGGATTCATGATCCCGTTCTAGACTTCGAAGTACAATCGTACATCGGCGAGCGACTGGTCGATAACGTCTACTGTGATAGTATTCTTGCTGCTAGTCGGATCCCTCCACTTCCAAGGCTACGCACCCTGTCGGTTGACCAATTGTTGTATTGCACTGAGTATTTGGTCAGAGATGGAGTTCGGGTTGAGGACCTGTTTTACACGCTGCCAGGAGGATGGTTCCAGAAACTCATCAAGCAACTCCGTCCTCCAATGCACGATGGTGCAATGTCGTCCTTCGAAGAAATGGTTATTTATCTCGAACTCGACTTCAGCGAAAGCGACGAGGTTCATCCCAACTGGGCCAACACTTTCTTATCTGTCTTCCACTCGCCTACTTTCGCTGGTGTCCGATCCAGGGTCACCATCTCGGACCTTACCCCGACTAGACATGCGTCAACGACCAGGATGCTGGATGATATCCGACAGAGTACGTCCTTCAAGCAGCTAGTAGCAGAGGGGAACATCGTCGCTCAATCTATGCAATAAATGATCTCTATTCTAGCAAGGCTCAACGTGTATTTATGTTGCTTAGCTGTCGTTCGACTCCGTCATGATCTTTTCCTTCAATAAAATCTTTTGTGCATTCTCCAAACCATTGTTCTAACAATTCTTTTTTGCGCCAGTATTCAGTTTGAAGTACAAGGGTCATTTACACCCCCACAATTCCGTCTTTTCACTGAAAGTATGCAATCATGGAAAGGCCAGTTCTCGCAGCGGCCCGCTTCTCCGAAAGCTTTACCAACAACCACCATCATCGAGCACTCCTGCCGATTTTTTTCTTCAACCTAAGCACGTCATGATTCTGCAGAGTTCTAGCATGCTATCTCGCTCCAAAGCGGCTCTATCGTCACCTGCTGGTTTACTCCGCCGCCTACACTAGTGGACGATATTACATCTGTGAACAGATTGCCCCCCGTTCCTGCATACAGAAGTTTCTTCAGCTACCAGAAGAGTCGCCACGCTTTTTTCAACACGTCCAGACCCTCCAGATATCCTCGCCTTTCCGTAAACCCGAAATCGAGCCAGAATTGCACGAAATTCGCCCGCGCAGGGCTATCCTCATTTTTCTCCTGAAGAATTTGAAGAAGGTCACCTTTATCAACGGGTCGGTTTCATTTCGATGGTTTGAGCTTCACTCATTTATGTGGTGGGATGACTTAGAGAGCGGACTCCAAGCGGCTTTCGCTCATGGGTTCCGCTTCACGACTATGTAGACTATTCGAACCGAGCTTCATCAAGCCGGCCGCTTCTATGTGCGTTATGCGGTTTCACATGTTCGCCCATCACATGTTGGAATTCTCAAACGCCAATGCCCAACAACATTCACAGAAACCGCCCGATTTTGAGACCGCTCACCATCTCCCCATTCTTCGACAACACCCCGCGGCCCAACCCACTTGAAGGCACTTTCGACTGGCTGTGTTTCCCTTCCTGTCCCATCAACGCATCCCAGTTGTCCAGTCTGCGGATTGACACCTCGAGAGCTTCGGAACCCTACACTCGGGGTCTGGATTTGACCGCCTTCTCACTTTGTGTGTTGCCACTCTGGAACACATTATATACCGGAGAGCTTCCAGAGGTCAATGCGTATACGTACAGTATTCTGATTGGTCACTCTTTCCCGACCCTACCCAAGTTACGGTTTCTGTCCGTCAACCAACTCCTGTATTACACGGATTACCACGCAACGAGAGGCTCTGCGGACCTCTGCTGTACCTCGTTCGCCAAGTGGTGTGAGGTTACAGGTGGACTGACCGTTAACCCTCAGATCCACGATGCTATGAAGCTTATGCCGTCCACCCGTGCCCTCGAATCACTTTCTCGAAACCCATAATCATGAACTTCCGTGCCGTCGATGTACGTGTTCCTCCATTAAATTCAAACGTTGATCGGATTGCACTGAAGCCTTGTCCGATAGAAACCCGAGTACTTAGCCCCCATCACTGGCATTCAGGACTTTTTCTTAGTCCTTTCCCCCTACCCGCGGTCCAAATTATTGTCCGGACTCACAGCGTACTGCGTTGGGCCTTCTTGAGGGTGCTGACGGATTGCACAGATAGTGAATCGTTATTCTGCGGATCTTCTACCATAGAGAACCCACCTGTACTGCTTGTGCATCTGGCACTAGGTGCGCCTCCTATCCCTATCGTGAATGAAGCCTAAGGCTTGCGATCGTGCTGTCAGTATGTATTGTCACTTTTCCCAATGAGAACCCAGATATGGCTTCTCGTAGAGCTTTGAAGCTGGAAGTTGGAAGCGCAATCAGACTTCGACCTGCCCAACTTTCAGATCTCAAGCTCCACTTCTTCCATTAGGTTATTGCGCCGAAGGACACTCGCTTCTCGAAGCCCGTCGTGTTTGCTGCATTCAGGAAGGCCGCCTGCAGAATGCTGCCGAACACGGACGATTAAACCTTCGACTGCAGCTTGATGGAAGCATCGAATCTAATCATGTCTGTCTACCTTTGTCCATTCTATTCCCTAAAAGCTGCAAGCCCAAGCCAGCCCTCCAGCCCATTAAAAGCGTGCGGAGTTTCACCCGTATCTGCCCCACCTTTCTTCCTTTCCTCCTCTTCTCACTATGACCTCGATTGTCGACTCGCCTCCCGGGATGCAGAGCAATGCTTCGACAGTCTTCTCTGACCCGACGACCTTCTCAGTGAAATTTGCTGAACCCATTGGAGCAGCGGTTGACGTTGAGCCCCTTCCAGATTGTATTCCGCCGGACCATCTTCATCGAACACTTGTCCTTTGCTTTGACGGCACTGGCGACCAGTGAGTCCCATCCACTCGTTCTGATTTCCTGCGGTTGTCCTGATCATTTCCGCTCTGACAAATAGATTCGATTCTGATGTGAGAGGCACTCTCATATAACACCTGCAGTTATGCTTACCGAGCCAAGAACTCGAACGTCGTCGAGTTTTTTAGCATGTTGAAAAAAGAAGACCCTTCTCGTCAGCTGGTCTACTACCAGGTAGGCATCGACTGACAAGGCCCAATGCACTAGTTTTGACCTTATTGATTATAGGCGGGCATTGGGACGTATACGACTCCAGAAATAGCGACGCCCACGTTTGCCAAATTCAGCAAGGTGAGTTGCATATTAGACACCTCAAAACGGTTGCTAATTTATTTTGCTTAGTTGATGGATGAGATGATTGCGTGGAACCTTGACGCACATATCATGGGTAGGAAAATGGTTTGCGTTTATTTCAGCCCATAACACTTCACTTTTCATAGGAGGGTACGAGTTCCTCATGCAAAATTGTACGTCAGTTAACTGTCATCTTGAACCGCCTACTGATAGGCGATTTCCCAGATCGAGCGAACGACAAAATCTGCATCTTCGGTGGGACCATTTCATGCGCATATATTTACCGTCGTCTCACTGATGGCTCCAAGGTTTTTCTCGGGGTGCCTACACCGCACGATGGTAAGCTCCCTCCTTGCACCTTTCACTCTCCACTTTTCGAACCTCCATATGCAGCTTGGCTGGCATGATCCATAAAGTTGGCCTCCTACCGACATGCAACCATCAGCAAGTTCCGTTCGCCTACAAGATGTACACCCAAGCAGACGAGGAAGGATGGAAGCAATCAAATGCCTTCAAGAAAACCTTCTCTATCGACGTTGACATCGAATTTGTGGGAGTCTGGTAGAACAACATACTGCTCAACCACGTTCCGTAGAGACTAACTGCCTAACCAACAGGGACACTGTCAATTCCGTCGGCCTGTTTCCACGGCGCTTGCCATTCACGACCTCGAACATGGTCGTGCACACATTTAGGCACGCCGTGTCGTTGGATGAGCGTCGCGCGAAGTTCAAAGCCAATCTCTGGAATTGCCCTGACCACCACGAGCAGATGCTCAGCATCAGCGATCAGAAGGCCAAGCATCACCTCGATGAACACGCCGCAGGAGCTGCGAATAAGAAGCGTAAGACGCCTCACCTCCATGCACTCGAGCGGAGGTACAGCCAAGATCGCAATATCGAGACGGACGTTGAAGAGGTAAGTACATGCTGTTTTCGCCTAAGGATTTTTCGCTCATTCTATGTATCTTCTAGGTCTGGTTCTCCGGGTGTCATTGTGGTACGCCTTATTTTGACGTAGCTTGCTGGATATCCCTCTGATTCGAACATTTCTCTCCCTTTATTTCTCCCTAGATGTTGGTGGAGGCTCTGGTATGTTTTTCCTCTGCACATTTTGAAATCTCGAAACTTATTTCCGACAATGCTAGTTGAGAATGGTGCCAAGCCCTGTCTGGCTCGCATTCCTCTTCGTTGGATGGTTCGCGAATGCTTCAAGACCAAAAGCGGCATTCTTTTCCACACCGACGGTCTGAGGGCGATAGGACTCGATCCCGCCTCCTTGTATCCGGAGGTGCTCAAGCGGCTGCCTGCCGTCGAGCTCGACACCGCCACACCAGAGACTTCTCTTATCCAGTCCATCCCGAAAGGCCCTCGTCCTCCAGTTCATGATTCGACCGCAGCAACATCCTCAAAGGCACCGGTTGAGTCGGAGGAAGTCGCCGATCTCAAAGACGCGTTGGCACCAATATACGACCAGCTCAGCATGCACTGGTTTTGGTGGCTCCTCGAGTTGCTCCCATTGAAACATCGGCGCCAGGAGCACAACCATAGCTGGACGTGGTGGTTTGGCTGGAATCTGGGTCAAGGAAGGCACATTCCGCATCACCAGCAGCGACACTTGAAGGTGCATCGGAGCGTCAAGACGAGAATGACTGCGGAGGATGCTCATGGCCAGAAGTATACGCCCAAGGCTTTTCGTGACTTTGAGGAGGTTAAATTGGAGGATATAACTTGGGTTGATTGAGATGTGCGCTTTACGCATCTCGTTCGAGTCGTGTGCCAACCGAGTAGTGACCAATGACCCCTAATTGTATTCCCGCTCTTTTCCTTACCACTGAGCCGGTCGTTTCTGATAGGGACCTAGTACCGGTTAATACACTTCCTTCCTTCCTTCCTTCCTTATGTAATCCAAATTCCATATCTCTCCGAAATTCACTTCAGCCCCTCAGATCTCAGAGTCCTTTCGACGTTTATATCGCCACAGACATTACTGTATCCAACCAGAGCGAACTCAATGAAATGTGAGTCCATTAAATTCTATCACCATTTAGTGGTATGAATAACCGTTGGGTTCAGATGAGTGCCTGCCCTTTTTGCAAGGGTTTCGATAATAGCAAACCGCAATGCCCACCAGATTCTCCTGATCCTCCCTGCGAACCATGCCAAAAGATTAGGGAACTAGATTCAGAGATCCTCGAAAATCAGTCACATCTGGCCAGGCTCCTCAGAAAACGGCGCGTCCTAAAGACCGAGATGAATCATGTCCATGACCCCATGCACAAACTCCCTCCGGAAATCGTATCTCGCGTTTTCACCGTCTGCATGCACGCAACCTGGGAGAACCGTCGTCCACACGACGCCCTCCTCAATCCCGTTCCTCGAGCTACGATCCCCCCGCTGTTATTCGGCGCTGTTTGCCAGAGGTGGCGGGAGATTGCATGGTCGACACCACAGCTATGGACGAAGCTCAATATTTACCTCGATCCCAGCATCTGTGGCTGGCAAACGAAGGTGGCACAAGAGTGGCTTGCGCGCTCTGGCTCTCTCCATCTCTCCATTCATTTGCGTCCCCGGCACGAGCAAGACTTATCGTACCACACTAATCTGTTCGCTCCGCTTATGCGTCTTCTCAGCGAACACTCCCCTCGCTGGAAGCACCTCAATATTGCCCTTCCGCACTCTTTTATGACCCACTTTCGAGGAGACCTGCAGGGAATCCCTGTGTTACAGACCATGGTTATCAACGGCAAATCCGTATTCCCGTTGGGAAGTCAGGGTGAAGAATCCCTCCACTTTGGTCAAGAAGCTTCATCCCTAGTCTCAGTCGAAATTTACTCTTATCGTTTCAGATCTATAGGAATCGGTTGGAAACACGTCACAACGGTCCATTTAAGCAAACTGTTCGTAGAGGAATGCCTGGAACTATTCCAAGTCGCTTCTTCCATGAGGGAGTGCAACATCGCCCTCGTCACACAGGCAGATGACACAGAATTACCTGTTCATCATCATGTTATCTCTGACAGTCTTGAGAATCTTGCGATCGGTTTTGTGAATAGTTTGGATGGGCCAGCACTCATGAACAACATAACACTTCCCCGTCTGCAATCTCTATCTTACTACGTCTCTGCCATTGATTCACTCTCACCCTTCTTTTCACGTTCTTCCTCCACACTCACCCGCCTTCTACTTTCCGAAAATGACGCAAGCGAGGTGGAGCTTATACAGCTCTTGTATTCCACGCCGTTCCTTCAAGCCCTCGACCTTTACCACATGGACCTCGAAAATCAGCTCTTGGACCATCTTGTTTCAACAGCCCTCTCAACCATTGACCGCGAAGGCAACAAGCATGGATTTTTACCCCATCTTGCAGAATTATCCCTTCTTGGTGAGGGCGACTATTCGCTGGACACACTTCCCATGATATTCGCACAAGGACACCTGTTGCCCAACCAGGCGATGAGGCCATGGGAGAAGATGGAAATCGCGTTCTTTGTTGATCCAGAGGAGGAATATCTTGGGCAAGACCTTCTCAACAAACTTCTTGAAATCATTGACCGTGGAATCAAACTGCTGCTCTTCAACACAGAGACTGATAACGACCTCATCAAGGTCTCTCAACAATACTATGAATCCCTGGATGCTGAAGATGGAGAAGAGGCAGATGACGACGGCGATAGTGATGCTGAGGATGAAAACGTCAAGGAGGAGTATTCAGAAGGTGAGGACCAGTGAAACCGGGAAAGTATGCCGCTCTTTCCTTCGAGATCAAGCAGCAACTTGATAAATCCTTCTTCGCAGCAGGTTCAGAATGAGCCTCGAGTCGAGTCATCACACTCGCAACACGTCGTGGCTGTTTGTTCAGTCAGTTATTGGCGCTGTGTATCATGGCAGCAAGACCCCTGGATTAGCATGAAAGGCGGATGGTACGTTACTCCAGACTGCTGACGCTGTCAAACACCTCGTCAATGAATGCCTCATAGTCAAATTCCGCCTCGCCAGCCTCGTTGCGTCCACTCGGCATCGCATCACGCAGGTAGTCAATGGCAACCGCAGGAAGATGGGCCAACCGCAAGTCTAGCTCTGTCACAAATGGCTGTATGGGAAGATTAGAAACCAGAAAATGGCGTCGGACACAATGTTACTCACCTTGTCTTTCGCTATGCCACGGAATGCCTCGCGCAGCTGGTCCGGCGAAGTCTGGTCCTCCGTAATATCCACCTTAGAACACAGTTAACGCAAGGAAATCATTCTAATGTCAACAATTTTTACCAGAAGGTTGATAAATGCCTCGAACGTCACTGCGCCATAGCTCCCAACGAGCTGGTCATATATCGAGTCCATGTCGTCTTCAGAGTAGACAATGCCCAAGCTCGCAAGAGCCGCGATCATCTCCGCAATGTTCAGCGTATTTGTGCCGTCCTTGTCAAAGTACCGGAAGGTGCTTTCGAACTCCTCGAGCTGTGCTGGGGTCAAATTCGACATATTTCGCGATACGATCTGGAAGATACTTGTGTCAGACGATTTGCTTTTGGCTCGTGTATGTGGGCTGTGGACCCACCTGGTTCTCGATGAAGGTTAATTTCTTCTGTATGCTTTGTATTACCAGCTCCAGTTCAAACTCGAGGTCTTGACACGTAAAGACAGTGTAATCATTCTCTTCAACGTTCGCCGCTTCGCATTCAGCCTCAGCTGAGCAACAGTCGACAACGCTTCTGAGAGGGTCGGTATTCGTGTTTGGATGTCCAAGACGTGATCTTGTTGTTCCTATGAGATAATCAGCAAATGCAGATTCTCAACATTCAACCAGTGCATACATACTTCCAGAGGACCTTCAATCGCAGCCAATTCGCTGGAGATCGCACGTAGCCGCTGTTCAAAATCGTTTGCAAGAGTCGCGAACGTCTTCCTTAGCGACTCCTTAATCCTACGCAACAGAGGGTCAGCAATCCTGCCACCAAGACGAACCTGAATCGGACTCACATCCGTATCTGTGCATTTATTTTCCGACTCCTCTCCGCCTCCTTCTTCAATAGTAGTTCCCAAGCTACGTCGAGATCTGACAGGGCAAGACCCGGAGGTGGTACGTATTCTCTTAGGCCATAGGTCTTCAGCTTCGTCTGCACATTCCCGAAGAGGGTTGCGACATCCTGTCGTTCGATAACCCATGTTCGCTTCGTCGTTTGCTTGTAGTTGGTAAATTCAGCCGATTGCTCCTTCGCGTCTGTATAGGTTCCTGTGAAGACTTGGGATGCCCATTGGGATTGGATCGAGGACAATGCTGCGAGGAGCTGGTGGAAAATGGACGCGTCATCCCAAGGATTCGAAGAAACGAGAGAGGAAAACTCACCAGGCGTATCCGCCGTTCGTAATCGTTCCTTATCAGCCACGCTGACTGCATAAGTTCGGCAAATTTCTCCACTCTCCGCGATTCCGTCTCTGCTTGATCTAAATATATGCGTAAGGAACAGCGATCGTACGAAAAGCTCAAGAACACCAACCCATTGTCGAAAACGCGTGGAAAAAGCTTGCAATATAAGTCATCACACTCCGTTCGTCTGGATGGGCCGAATCGCACAGATCTTCAACTTCTAACAGTTGCTGTAGGGAAGAAAATCGTTACATCTACGGTAGTCGCGTGAAGAGAGTGAACATACAGGGATGTTAAGGTGTTCGGCTGCCACTGTGAACGCCAGTCGCGTATTTCCGTGTCGATCAGACTGAAAGGAAAACTCAGTGAAACATACAACGGCGACGGGTAGGACTATGCCTTGTCGAGCTTATCGTAATCGAGCAGGTCTGGCCGATGACAATGAATGAGGGCACACCTAGATACCATTCCAATCCATCAGCTGACTACGAATTCCTTCCGTCCATTCGACTCACAGCGCTAATCCATCCGACCAACTGTGCGAGAAATCCTGCACATCTACCTCCTTGTACGGCTCCGTCTTCCTCTGACACCACAGGAGCAGGCCTTCCTTTGCCGAGAGGCCTTCTTCGCTTTCGTTGTGCCACTTGAGACGCGTTCGGATGGAGAGGGAACAGAGGCAGGACACACCTGATGTCCGCGATCGTGAACCGTAGGATAAGCGTCCAGATCATCCCGAGAATGAGCTTCAGGTTCCCGTCGATGATGTCTACGCGTCATGGGCGATCAGGGGTATGGTTAAGATGGGCATGATTGTTGAGATGACGAAGCTACAAAATGAGAGAGATTGAGAGGACACACCTTCGGGCCCGATGTTGGTCAGCTTAACGCCCCGCGAGGTGATGAATTCTAGTGCCTTGTTGACGTTCTCCGCCTTCTGGACGCGCATTCTAGGATTCTTATTGTACCGCCCGAGCGAGGTGTCGCCTATCCATCAACAGAGAACGAGTTCGTCAAGATCTTGCATCCAAAATATAGAAAAAGGGATAGACAAGTACCCATGATCTCCTGAACGCGACGCCGGAACGATTGGCAAAAGAACGCGCTTTATGTAGTCACAAAATATCCGCACCATGAGTTGGATGAGCCGGACACCATCCGACAGATCTTTGACAAGAGACGACATCGGCGGGTATCCATTCGCCTCTAGCTTCGTGTTCAACCTGAAAACACCAAATGAACCGTCAGCCAACGCCCTTGTCCTCAACCCAACGCCCCTCGGGCCATCCGGCTCGCCTCGCACTCACCATTTACAGAACGTCCTTTGTTGAGTATCGCGCGAGCGGCTTTCCAGGCTGTCCATGGCAGTTGTTGCAGGGTATTAGAGAGATAATATCGTGGATAGTAAGAGAGGAGTTATAGGGGGAAAGTAGATTGGGCAAGGGGGAATGGCAGAGGCTCAAATAGGGCATCAGCCCCATCGACTCACCGATGGAACGCGTCTTTCAAACTCCGCAACGCGTCGACGACGTCCTATCTGCACCTATCGAGCTTCGTGTTCATCAAAATTTGCTCCTATCAGCGCATTGCAAGGGTCTTGGATGAACGAAATAATTCATTGAGTAGATAGAAAGTAGGAGGTCGTACTAAGTATATCATAAGGAATCGTGTACAAGGAATATAACAATATTAATGCTAATTTTGTGCGTGAAAGACATAATGTGCGTTGCCTCAGAGAGGCGTCATCGAGAACATCGTATAACACAGCAAAAGAACAGAAGGTATGTAATGCCATGAAGGAACAATCAATCAATCCAAGTGGGTTCGACCCACAAGACTGGCTTGGGCACGTACTTCTTGCCCCTGCGCCTCCTTTCTTCGTCCGCATACTCTGCTTCCATCCTCAGCTTGACGCTCCGGTGCACCTTCAAACCACTGGTGCGTTGCTTCGGGATGTACCGCGGGTTAGCTCTGTTCAGGCTGCAAAATAGGCCCGACAACAGGATCAGCAACGTCGCCATGAAAGCAAGAGAAGATAAAACTGACCCCCAATGCGTAACCCACTCGTTATTCCCCCTCTGGTACCTCAGCTGGAGCGGTAGCCACTCAAGCACCCACCAGAACTTTTTTAGCCTGAGCTGATCGTACTTCGGGGCCATGGCATCCCGAATCTCCTCTTCCTCCTCCGAGCCCAGGAACGGCACACGCTGCGCCTGCAAGAGCTTGGGCATCTCCTGCGACGACTTCTTGTTTTTCTTTGTCAGGAGCTTGTGTGGGCGGATCGGAATAGGCTTGGACGGTGGGTGTTGGATCTTGTGCTGTTCCGTGATGGGCAGAGGTGGCGGACGGGGTGCTACGTAGGGGTAGAGTGTCGATGGGTCGAGGCCGATATCGCGAAGGGTGTCCGATTTGAACATAATCCCCGTATTGCACTTGAAGCACTCGCGGACCATCCAGCGCAGGGCGATGCGCGCGAGAGAGTGCCGCGTCTTGTTGCTGACAGCACCACCACCGATGTCTATTGAACAGAATTTCAGTCCGGGGGTACGGCAGCATGTCATGGGCACCTACCGCAATGGCATCCAGCAAACCACACCTCCTCAATATCTGTCATCGTGTCGCCCTTCTCGGAATACATCCTCTCCAACGTGTTCAGAGCCTTGTCATCCTCGTCCTCCTTCCTTCGCTTGATCTTCGGCTTCTCACCAGACCATCTCTTCTTCTCTGTCTCAGGACTGTCTAGGCACTCGTTCTCTTCAAAGTCTTCGTACTCTTCGAAGAAGCTAGGCGGTCGGGTTGGTTGTTTAGGAGGAGCCGGAGGGTGCTGGTGACTGCAGGAGGGAAGTCCTAATCTTGCCTCTTCATGAGTAGGTCGGTTCCACAAATTGGCCTTGAACTTGGCGCGACGTTCATCGAGTGCTACAGCGTGCCGGAAAGTCTTGACGATCGTGTTTGAAGTCGTGAAGGGCAGTCTTTTCGGGATGATGCCGACTGAATCGACTGTGTCCCTATTCCAGAGGGTCAGACGAGGCTACAAGAAAACCTGCGGCAACTGACCAAACGCCGATGAACTCGATAGACACATCAACTGAAAATGCCTTCTTGAACTCGTTGGATTGTTCCCAGCCTATATCGTCGGCACGAGTGTACATCTTGTACGCGAACGGTACTTGTTGGAAGTTGCCAGCTGGAAGAAGGCCAACCTTGTGGAGCATGCCCGCGAGACTATCATGATGCGTAAATAAGCAACATGAAACCAACGAGAAGGAACTGAACCTACCTTCGCGCCGTATATGCGCCTCTCGAGAAACCAAATAGGTAGATCTTGTCCCCTGAGATATCTATAGGACCAATGTCCTGCTTAGTCTACACCCGAGTTCGTTCTGGCAACACGACATACAATTCTGCATCAAGAACTCATACCCACCTACGAAACATGCAATTAGCTGCTGACATTGCGACAGGCTAGACAGCGACGTACTCATCACATGGGCATGCAAATTCAAGGCGATCATTTCATCGAGGATCTTACGACAGAAATGTAAGTCGCCGACGCCACACTCTTAATGGAGAGCACCGAACGACACTTACCTTCCTAGTCTTGGACATGAATGGAGTTGCAACCTTGGGCGACGTGTACGTTCCAATCCCCGTCTATCAGAGCCGAAAATAGCCTCAGTACCCCGCAAGACAAAAAAGCGTGCATATACGAGGGAAACACACCTGGTAATACACCAACTGTTTCGTCTGATCGTCCTTCTTCAACAGCGACACTAGCTGCACGATGTTTGAGTTGTCCGCGTCGAACTGGTCGCCCGTGCCATCGAAGCAGACCACGAGCGTCCTGTTGGTATGGTTGGGCGGGATAACGGGAGGGCAGCGGGTGGGATCGATCGTTCCCTCGCGTCGCACGGGCGGGGGTTTGTCCGCAACCTCTGGCAGTGCCTCTGACACGAAGACGCCATCCTTGTCCGCGTTCAGCGTGCTTGTGGTATTCGCGGTTTTCTCGCTGCTGGTGTTGGAGAGACGCGACTCCTGCGCCTCGACGAACGTGCCTGTCGTTGAGAGCACGGTGGGCTCTTGGACGTGGGCGGTCGGGCGGGCGGCTGACATGTCGATGGCGGGGACTTGGGCGGTCGTCGCGGTGTGCCTCCGGCCAGGGGAAACGCACAGAAAGACGCAGAGGGCAAGGGAGGATTTCCCAGGGGGTGTTAATATATGTCACTTTGCGACGTCCTGAGCGCTTCTCCCCGCAGCTGGCATCCGGTATGTAAGGAGGGTGCGTCACGGCGAGCTTAAGAGGACAAGAAAATAGGGCCTGAGAACCATGATATTATCAGGGCTGTACTGATGGGCCCGGTGGATGAAGCAGGCCGACTGTCAGAGTGAAGCGAGAACTCCTCCACGAGGCTGGTGGGGACATTCACGATTGGAGGAAATTCCGGCAACTTGCAACAATAGTGTTCGCCTTGCGAGGGAGTCGGCGTTTGCTTGAACGAGGTGCAAAGAGCATGAACACAGCTTATGTTGAGAGGCAGGCATTGGGCAGCGCTATTCGGGGGAAAGAGGTAAAAATCAATTGATGGTCCAACTGCAGAGCTCACATTCTCACGGCCATTAGGGGTAAAATCGACTTAGCACTGAGGACAAGAGGGAAGCAAGCCTTTCTTGTTGTATAGCTTTGCCTTCATTTTAATCAGCTGACAATGCGACTCGAAGCTCCTTGGACATTTGACGTTATTCGCTTCTTCGACGGTGCATAGGAAAGTGGTGCTCACCACTTCATTTTAGATTGATGGAGTGGAAATGAGCTGTGAACAATGCTTGATAGTGTAAGAAGCTACCATATACATCATAGACTAAAGGTTTCAAAAAATGAGAACGTAAACTAGTGGAGTGACCAATCGCAGGGTAACCGAAGATAAGTCTTGTTCAGGCTTGGATCAAAATAAGCGCTCGCCAATCCCTTCGAAAGGCCACGGCATCATAAATGACTTCACTACCGCTGCGCAGCTAGCAGCCCAACGCGTCAATCGACCCAAGTGACATGCTCGAGGTTTAGGTTCGCCTTCGGCATATACCTCTCTCCGCGTGCATCCTCCGCGGTCATCCTCGTGCGGACGCTCCGGTGCACCCTCACTCCATGACTCCTTTGGCCCGGGACGTGTCTTCCTGTTCCAAGATTCCATCCAAACCACGACGTCCACGCATTGTTGCTTCGTTGGTATCGGTGCTTCAATGGGAGGAGTTCCAGAATCCACCAGAACCAGTTCAAGCTGAGCTGGTCGTATATCGGAGAAAGGGCATCTTTGAGCTCGATTTGTTCTTCCGTCTCCGTTGGTTTCAGCGACGACACTAGCATGTTGTCTTCGTCGGTAGATGGGATTGGATTCTTTGGAATGGATTGTATCATTGATGTTTCGACGCGGGAAGTGTCGAGGTCGAGTGGCGGCGGGCGCGAGAGGACAACTGGATACAAGGTTGAAGGATCGAACCCGATATCTCGAAGGCCTTCTGTATGGAAGGCGATCCCGCTATTCGTCTTGAAGCACTCCCGTATCATCCAACGAAGGGGAATGCGAGCAAGGCAGAATGGAACGCCGTTTTCCACTGGTTATCATATCTTCAGCCCACGTAGAGTTGTATGACTAGAAGAACACTCACCAGACCCTCCGCCTATATCTAGAGAAAGGTTGCAACACCGTCAGAACTTTTCTTATTTTTTCGTGTGTGTAAAACTTCTTACCACAATGGCAGCCCGCAAACCAAACCTGCAGAGACGTCAGTCTCACGACAGACATTTAGAAAAGTAAGCGAAACTTGCCTCATCAATATCCGTCTCGCCAACCGTGCTCTTGCTATACCTCCTCTCCAGCTCACGATGACTCGGTGCATGGCTCCCATGCAGGCGATGCGCCAGGCCACTACACTGCCGTTGAACCTTTTGATCGGTCGTGCTCAAAAGCTTCTCGTTATCGTTGGGCCGATTCCACAGATTTGCTTTAAATTTTGCCCGACGCTCATCAAGAGCGATAGCATGCCGGAACGTGCGCACAACGGTGTTTGACGTCGTGAACGGCAGGCGTCGCGGGATCAGACCCACGGAACTGACGGTGTCCCTGGAGGTCGTGGGGTAATGTCAGATATGATGCAACCTCGAGTATAAGGTGTCAGAAGCGTACCAGACGCCTAAAAACTCAATGTTGACGTCGATGGAGAAAGCTTTCTTGAATGCGTTGGACTGTTTCCAGCCTATGTCGTCCGTGCGCGTGTACATCTTGTACGCGAAAGGAACTTGTTGATGATTGCAAGTCGGGAGAAGGCCGACTTTGTGAATCATGCCCGCTAGGCTACATCGCGGAGTTAGGAATGCTGAAGAAGGATTAGTGGAAGGCGATCAGTCACCATCGTGCTGTGTAGGCCCCGCGCGAAAATCCTTGAAAGGGGTTAAGGAGCAGTTAGGCGCCGTCACTGTGGCGTAGGTGGCGTCGCTACTTACCGAAGATACAGATTCGGTCATTCGCACGATCTAGCACCATGAACCTTCAATTGACGACATGTAAAATGCACGCGGGGTCATGATGACGCACAATTCTGCATAAGAAACTCGTAGCCACCTTCATGGCGAAGTTAGTTTGACGGTGTGAAAGCGAAGTTCAAATTGAAGACGTACACATGATATGGGAGTCCATATTCCAGGCGACCATTTCGTCCAATGTCTGCATACATTGGTGGTCATGAGGGCGTTTTCTCGAGGGGAGCATGCAAACATACCTTGCTTATCTTGGCAAACATCGGCGTTGCAATCTGGGGTGTCGTAAAGGTGCCAATTCCAGACTGAAATGAAGAGCTTCAGAGACAGTTGTAACTCTCTACCTTCCCTCTTACCTGATAGTATACTAACTGACGAGAAGGGTCGTCTTTCTTCAACATGCTGAAAAACTCGACGACATTTGAATTCTGCATACCCTCAGTCAGTCAGTGATAAACTTGGCAAGGACTGTTCACGCTCACGTCAGAGTCAAACCTGGGATCAAAACATTAATGAACATCCATCTTATTCACGGAAATTAAACTTACTGATCACCAGTGCCATCGAAGCAGAGGACCAGCGTGCGAGAAGGGGATTCTGGGGGAATGCAATCTGGCAAAGGAACGGTAGCAGCACCACCGTTCAGCGACCCGAACTTTGACTGAGTAGGAGAGTCGGTCGACAAGGTCGTATCAGAAATGGCACTGTCCAGTCGTGCATGGGCGTCAATGGTGGCCATCGTGCTCATCGAGATCCAGGAGAGAATGAAGCGATTCAGAAAGATTGAGAGAGGAAGAGAGGAAGGAGAAACCGCTGGATACACATACGTCGTAGAGTGTAGTATTTATTCGCTTCGCGTCATGGTCTACCAAGAGCCCGAACAGTGCGCATTGGCAGGTGTAATGTTCGTCATCCTCAGGGTTCAGCGCGGTCTGATGGACAAGCCGTCGTTTTCCCATTCGTCTCGATAAGAATACTTAGCCTGGAGCAACTTTAGGCGAACGAAGTCCACCGACCTAAGTTACTCACCCGTCAGCTGGGCTTCTGGACAGTGAAAATGCTTCGAAGTGTTCATACTACACCGCATATATCGGGCCTGATATTGCGACATAAGACTGAAAACATCGGACATCCGATCGGCGGGAAGTGAGGTGGGAGCACCGTGGCCTCCAATATCGAGCATTGGGCAGGCGGATGCAAACATTTTCTCTTCCGATACTGGGTTGACAGTTTACCTAGAGTAAGTAGCTGTGTAATATGTACAACGAGATAGGGTGGAACTTGCCGGTTCGACAGCCTTTCTTTGTTCGGTTCTGTTTTCGATACAACCGTAACATCGTGCACGACTGGTCGCAGGTACGGCGGAGGGTGCATTATTGAATGCGGTTTGGGTATGAGCATTGGAAGGAAAAGGTCTGTCGATCTTACATAAGTAGCCACAAAGTTCTGTGCCGAGTTCCCAAACGATTGTGCGAGAAGTTGATCATTTTCAAATTGGGAAGAAGCTGTGTGGTGCTGATGTTATAAATTTCGTTTACATCTTCCCGATCCTAAGTTTCTTCAACGCAGGTGCGGGCGGGGCAACAGCGCGTTGAGGTTCATTGTCGAGGGAATGAAGAATTTTTCGATGATTTCTGTTGGGGATACGTGAATATTATTCATATCTTGTCGTTCAGAGCACACCAGGAACGCACTTGCGAAGAGGAAGAAAGTCGTACTTACCCACGTACTTAGGCATGAGGAATCGCGGTTGCACGGCCCAGTCAAACCAAGGTCAAACCTGAGTGTGCTGCCAGCAGCTTGCAGAATGGAGTCAATTGCCTGATCACCAAGCATCAAGTACATAGCTGAAGTGAGAACGTATTCACGTCTCATGGATTCTCGTCATCTGAAGGGTCATCCGTCATGCCATCTTCCTCGTCTTCAGTGTCTAGCATTCCGTGATGCCTCTGCGAACGCTCGATGAGGTTTGCCCCAGTCTCTTCGTTGGTAATCTTCAGGTCGATTCCGCGGTCTATGATTTCGAGAAGCTCTTTAAGGAGATCTTGATCGATGAATCCCACATCTTCATGCCAGTAAAATCCGATTTCCATCATCTCCCAAGGACGTCTGAGTTGCTTCTGTGACTGCGGTCCTGATGCAAATATCCGGGGAAGATTCTTGAGCAAATAGTCTCGACCACCGAATAACGACAAATCCCCAAGATGGGGTAAAAATCGACGACTTTCACCCTGTTCATCAGTGCTCGAGAGCGCCGTAGTCGCGAGAAGATCTAAGAAGTGATTCTCGATGTTAAGGTGGAAGACCCGAAGTATCTTGAGGTGCGGTGTGGCGTAAGAGTCGGATGAATTCGTCTTCGGTGGCATCAATCTCCGACATATGGAGGTGGGTAAGAGCGCACGAGGACTGCGTCAAGAAGGACAGGATGTCGTTGATTAAACCGCCCTCGACAACAAAGGACTGCAATGAGGGAATCGATATCTTCCTGAGGAGGGTACAATTGTCGGCGCTGACACAGATGACCAATCTCTGCACACTATGGGAGACAACAGTGTCAACAGGGATGCCGAATCCTCCGCTACCCTCGACAACCAAGGAGAATTCACAAGTGACCATTGAAGAGGCGAGTTGGAATAGCTGCAGGCATTCGTCCACGAACACCTCCCCAAGCCTCACTGTATTCACATGTCGCCAATCGATCCCCACCGACCGAAAGTAAAAAGTCTTGACTTCAACCGAAATAAGAGAAGGAGCTGTCTGCCCAAGGTGAAAGGATCCTTCGCTCCGTTCTGTCCTGAATCCGGAGGTATTTTTGATCAGGATGGTTTGCAAAGCAGAGACACCGTGCAAATCTCCTCGCAGGAGCGCCACCAAAGAATGCGGAAGGGCTACCTTGAGGTCTCTCCAACGAGCAGATTGCCGGCTGAGAAGATACATCAACGGACGGAAAAGGTCAGCAGAGGACGACAAATCCCGCTCGCCTCGGGAGTGCAAGCGGATTGAGAGCGGGAGGGAGCCCGATCGTGCAAGCCACTCCTGCGTCATCAGCGTCTGCCAATCGACGATGCTTGGGTCGAGGTAGAGGTTAAGTCTTGTCCAAAGTCGGGGCGTCGACCAAGCGATGTCGCGCCATCTCTTGCAAACGGTCCCGAGAAGGAGCGGAGGTTGGGTAACGTAGGGCAAGGGGTTGAGGAATGGGTAGTACGGCAGGGGTTCCTCCCCTGCGAACATGCACAATGTGAAAACGCGCGAGACGAGCTCAGGAGGTAGCTTGTTCACTGGGTCGTGAAACTGGTTCATGTCGGCCTTGAGGACGTGTCATTCGTTGAGGAGATGCGTAAGCAGCGCTTTGGTTTCGTCGATCCTTGAGGACAGATCCTTCGTCTTTCGGCATGGCTCGCATGGAGGGTTGGCGGAGTCTGGCGGACACTGCGGCTCGACGTCGTCGGGACTCCCGCAAAGAACGCAGTCATTCATCTAAAAACCCCCACATCAGCTTTCGGTAGAAGAACTGACCAGACGAAGATAAATACTCTTCTGTGAGAAATGTGCTTCCCTGGTGAAAGTAAGGATGTAAGTTCGTGGCAAGGCACGACTACGGTTGCAAAAAGACCGGCGTCTTCGTTACGTAACTACACCGTAAGTTAGGGGCTAATTTACCAAACCGCGTTGGAGTTTATCCACTGTTCGAAATGGTGTTCTTTGACATCTGGATTCTCTTGCAAGTGTTATTTGAATGCTCCAAAAGATGATATATGTTGTATTTCAAGGGATGCAGTCAAAAAGACAGACCGAGGTCAAGTTCACTCATAGAGAGGCTTTAGCAAACCTCCGCGTCATGTCGCACTCCTCCTTGATAACCAACAGTCCTTTTTCGATAAGGCGAGACAAATGCCTATCGTGCTGTAAAATTTCCAGCACCCTGATGACGCCTGACTTTCTTTCACGGTCGTCATGGTGAGGGACCCAGAGTTCGACGCTCTTCAGGCCCTTGAGGCGGTCTGAGGTCACTGCTTGTACCAACGTGTTCCAATCGACTCTGCTAAGAGCGGCCTGATCGCCTCTGAAGTGGATACGGAGAGCGAGGTGATGGAGAGGGGAATATTCGGGTAAGGTTTGAACGATGTTCGCAATCCACTGCAGCGGCGACAACAGGTTCCTGGCCTCAATGGTCTCTTCTCCAGTGCTTGACACCCAAAACTCTTGCGACAACCAAATTCTTGTACGAATGGTTAGACTATTGAGGCGATGAAGATTCGAAAGGCTGAGATGACACATTTCAGGACTAGAGGCGATGGTTCCGTCGATGAGGTTAAACAGAGTGTGGTCTGTAGATTCGATAAGTAAAACAGTGCAAATTTGTGAATGAACTTGTGACCCACAGGCATTTCCAGGATCGATAACGAGGTCCGTAAGTGAGTTAGAGCATTGCTGCAAGAGAAGAGGAAGACGATTCACGTCCTCGGAATTCATTGTCTGAAAATCGACCGAGCGAAGTTGTGTGATGTCTGGAGAATCATTGCGGAGAAGCCAGTCCAGGATTTGTGAAAAGGCCAAAGAAAAGCGGCGAATTGAAAGATGCTCGAGCTGAGGTTTGGTGGAAGTGTGTTCAAATGTCGATTGAAGGTCGACGGTTGCAATGTCCTCAATGGCGAGTCGTTTGAGAGATGAACAGCTTTCAAAGGCTGCAAGAGGGAAGGAATCGACAGAATTGATGGTAATATCCGCCATCGAAGGTAAACGGAGAGTCTGGAGGAAGTTGACCGCAAGATATCACTTAATCTCGTCCAATTGATCATTCCGTTTCGGGGAGTAGTTAGAGTGATCTTAGAAAGGAGGGGCAGGAGAGGGAGCACAGTGGCTATGTCTTGGTCGTTCAACGACCGGGTGAGAAACCACTTCATGACGCCGGGCGGGGAGATGACAATTCGAAGGTGTTGCACATATGTCGCTATGTGAGGTGATTCTTGGAGGATCTTGCATAGATGTGCCGGCGTATAGCGATCCCGTTCAGTGTTCTTCTCGTTATGCACCGTAACATAGCTGTAGATGTACTTCTCGGCGATGGCAAGGAGTAAAGGGTCAGCATTTGCGCATGCATTTAGAGACCCCTTGTCTCCTTGAAGGAAGCTGAGGATGTAGTCGAGGATCTCGACTGGGAGGGCAACGTTAGACTCTTGGGCCATTCCTGCGGTCAAGACCTAGTTCTCGAACTTGGATGAGAGCCTGCTGAAGGCCATTGAAGAAAATAATACAGTTAGATATCCATAGCTTGGTCAGTCCGAGAAATAGGGCTCACACGACGACCAGAGGTAGAAGGTACGTATGTTGTGGAGGTAAGATCCCGGACCTGAGCTGACCACATGCTTTGCTCCGACATATTAGGTAATCCACGACCTGACAGTGGCGCCTGACCTTGAGAATGGTTTCCTGAATACCAACCGCCAACGTTCATGGTCAATGGCGCCCGCCCTTCAAAAGTAAAGCGACCTAATCCATCGAAAAAGCCGACATTCACTGTCGAAGTTTATCCTGCTGAACGCAGCTCTCCGTCTCCACCATCAGGGCAGTCCACTGGTCTTCTACAGACGCCTACGTTCGCACAACACATTCGTTCACGGTACATGGCCATGATATCACCAAGAAGCAGTAATTACGAGCGGCTGGAAGGTGGGCACGGTCCGTCCAGGACGGGCACACCGAAGCGTTTTGGATGGAAGAAGTTTGCTCTGGTAGCAGCAGCACTGATCACTCTGGTGTACTTTTTCGGTCCTCGAGCGTCCAAGTCTTTGCCGTGGAAGTCCAAGACGCTGCCAGGTGCGAGTATGTGCTTGGCTTCTTTCTTGATGCTAACGTTGCCTCCTAGAATCACCAGGTTCTGGTTATCCATATAGTGACGACATCGAGCAAGACCCAGCTCCTGTCGGCGGGCATACAAAGACCAAAGTCGGGGAACACAAAGGCGTTGACAAACCCAAAGTCACCAAGCCAGAGACCCACCCCGCCGTCATTCACCCCGAATCCTACGAAACTGACCCCGACCCGTCGAAGACCACCCATTGTACCACACCCCACGATCCCCACGACCCCCTTGTGCAATATGCTCTCATGATCGACGCAGGCTCGACGGGCTCGCGTATCCACATCTACAAGTTCAACAATTGCGGATCCTCTGCTGAATACGAGTACGAGGTATTCAAGATGACGAACCCTGGCCTGTCCTCCTTTGCGGGTAGGCCAGAGGAGGCCGCAGAGAGCCTGGACGTACTTCTCGATGAGGCTATTCGTGTTGTGCCGAGGTCGTTGCGTAAATGTACGCCTGTGGCCGTCAAGGCTACTGCTGGTCTTCGGCTCCTTCCAGGCTCGCAAAGCGCAGACATCCTGCACGCGGTGGAAGATAGAATACACGAAAAATATCCTTTCAAGCTGCAAGAGAAGGATGGTGTGGTCATTATGGACGGCAAGGATGAAGGAGTATATGCTTGGATCACGGCAAACTACCTCCTCGGAACAATCAAGGGCGACACTCCCAAAGATACCCCGACCTATGCTGTCCTTGATTTGGGTGGCGCCTCGACCCAGATCGTTTTCAAGCCCGCCTTTTCCACGAAGCACAAGGGTCTTGAAGACGGAGAGCACAAGTACGACCTTAAGTTCGGAGGCAACACGCACACGTTGTACCAACATTCCTACCTTGGCTACGGCCTCATGCGTGCCCGCGCCCATGTTCACACTCTCGTCGACTTTATGGCGTCCATTCGACCACCTTCGTCGAAGGAGAAGGCGCAGAACATGGTCGGCAACCCTTGTTTGGCCCGTGGTACGAGGAGGGTGATCGAGGTCACCGACGAGCCAACCGGAAAGAAGAGGAAGGTTACGATGGACGGCGACGATATTGGCTCTTTCGAGGCCTGTGATAGGATCGTGCAGCTGGTGCTGGCGAAGGATTCGTACGTATACCTTTTCATTATATAGCGCTCAAGCTCATTAATTCACACTGCAGGATCTGCGAGCTGAAACCCTGCTCGTTCAACGGTGTCTACCAGCCTTCGCTCCTCGACTCTTTCCCTCATGGCAAAGTCCTCCTCCTCTCCTATTTTTACGACCGACTCCACCCTCTCCTCCCTCCAAAGACACCCATAACCGTGTCGACCATCGCTGAGACCGCGAAGGAAATCTGTCAAGGTCGCGAGACATGGGCTAAGAAGCACTGGGGCAAAGACAAGGAGCTCATGGCGGAGCTCGAGGATCGCCCAGAGTGGTGCCTCGATCTTACGTTTATGCATGCGCTGCTGCGTCTCGGATACGAGTTCCAGGATGACAGGGAAGTGCGCATCGAGAAGAAGGTGAGGGAGACGGAGTTGGGATGGTGCCTTGGAGCGACAATTGCGATGGTCGGTGGAGAGTTGACATGTCGAGACTCAACAGAGGATTAGCTTGAGCTGTAGTAGAGCGTTATATCTCGTTGTGGATGGATACTTGTAATTTATCGATAGAGTATGTTAATATTTAAGTCGGAGAGTTAGGAAAGCGTGTGAAGGAATTTCACCTGACCTAGGTCGACAGCCTAGGCTCCAAACGTTCAACATTCGACGTCAACACTCGTTCACTTCCGCTACTTTCAGATCTACAATGGTTTCAAGCGCCTCTGCCTCTGGTTCCTCGTCCAGAGCTTATATCGACCTAACGGACGACGAGTTCGTTGGAGAGATTCAAGCCAAGCTTCGTGCCGAACTGGCTGACAATCTCAAGGAAATGAACCGCCTTCGGTCTCAAATACGCGACCTTCAATCCGAGAGCACAGGCTTACGGCTGGAGCTCAAGGAAACCAAAGATGAACTCAAGGAGACGCGCGCTTTACTTGGTCAGGCTGTCGTGACAGCGACGCGGCAGGTGGGTTTTCTATCATGGCCCCTGTCCAGGCTGAACTGACGTTTTCGTGCAGAAGGAATCCTCGACCGCCGCTAGTAGAACTTCGACACGTTCCGTGCCTCTTCCGCCCATGAGGGTAAAATCAGTACTGTAAATGGCCGTGTTTCTGTCTGAAAGCCGTTAGATTCGGTCACCGTCTTTCGAGGTCATCGACTATGTGGAGAAAGACAAAGATAAATCGACGGTAGAGAGGTACATCATTTGTTCTCTACTTCTGCTATAAACGATTACTCAAGCCGAATGCGTAGAACACGCGACCAACCACACTGAAATCCGCGAAGCGACTCATCTCCTACGTCGACGTCCCTCCACGAAAGACAGCTGTTAAGCTTGAGCAATCATCCTTGAAACGGCCTCCGGAGACGAATCCAAGTGAACAAGAGAGACAAGAGTCTTCAAAGCGTCCGAAAGTCGAGCCTGCTGCCTGTGCGAAGAAGCAAAGTACTTCGGTGAGCATAACACAACTGTTAGATCCAAAAAGTCTAATGTTTAGCATTCCTATTCTCTGTCATGAAGAGCTCTGCGACCAGCTCTGGCATTCAAAAGGCTGAAAGCGTATCACGCCATGCTCAAGGAAAAGCTCCTGTCAGTCCAAATACCACCGTTCCTCCCAGCCATCTGCTGGCACCCTTTGATGCTTCGCCTAGATTGCCCCTAAACCCGAACTGAAAGCCGAACCTAAAATCATTCTCGATCTCGTATCGCATCACCTCCACGGCGCGCCAACGCTGCACATAGATCCGCCTCCTTCGACCATCCCGGTGCCCCGTCGGCTCCTACGCCTTGCTTATGGGGGCAGCGATATGCAATTCGTCCAGTACTTTCCGGACTGGGAGAACCCCTCTGGCCCAGCGAAGCGACGTCTTGTCTTCCCGCAACTCAACATGAACCCGGCTATGCCGACAGAACCTGGGACTCCAGGACTCGTCTTCGCGTCACGGCACGAAATTTTGGACGATCCTCCTTGGACGCTATTCCACAAGGTCCAGAACGCGAAGCCCGCCGTTTGGTTGTACCAAGGAGAGTACGAGAGTGTGCTGAGTGGGACGATGACGGCAGAGCAGTTTCGGGGCCAACGGCCAGAGGTAACTGATGCCTTTTCTCGCTGGCAAAGGCGTCGTGACAAATGAATGTTGTAGGTGAAACGTGAATGGGGCGACCTTCTCGTGACTCAGGTCGTCTGCAAGCCCTACCTTTCTATGCGTTCGCGCATCGCTCTGCGGAAAGCAGGACTGATACCTTTGGGAGACGAAGAGGCTGAGGAGGCGCTCATCAAGAAGGAGATGGTGGCCGTGAAAAAGAACGGAGGGCATCCTGTCAACGCAGATGATATTATTGCCGCTCTTGAAAGAGGAGACGAGGTTCGTCAGGTTTGGCATTATCTGCGTCCTGCGACCGCTCATGTTTTCTTACAGGGAATTGACATTCTCCGTATGACATGCGTTAAATACGACCATGCTTTCGCGAAGGAGCTCGAGGAACGATTGCCGACTCTTCCGCGCTTGATCGAGGAGGCAAAGGCGAAGAAAGAAGCGGAGGAAGCTGCGAAGAAGGCTGCGAAGAAAAGGAAGAAGCCGACTGCGTCTGTGGGACCCACCTCGAAGACGAAGAAAAAGAAAGTGGCGACGGAAAAGGGTGTGTCGAAGAAGCCTCCGCCCCTTGAAATAGAGGAAGATAGCTCGGCAGACGACTTCGTTGGACCCGACGATGATAGGACAGCAACTCCCTCATCCTCTGTCCGGGAGCTCCGACCTCGTAAGTCCACAAGGCAGTCATTCGTTTCTCTGACCACCGATGAGGATGAAGGCGGAAATTCAGATGACTCTGATATCGTGGGTCTGGACTCGCGGTATTGATTTTGGACTGCTCATTCTTGCCATATACTCTCGTTGGATTCTACATTCTTTTTACACCGTATACTTATCCATCTATGTAAATTATATCCTCACTTATGTATGATATCTAGCAAAAGTCGACCTCCGAGCTTTTAGCCCCTAAGTCGCGTTTCCGCTCCGCCGGCGGATCAGGGTCGCTGTCATGAGCGAAAACCTGGCGAAAACCTACATAAATGGTCCAAAATTTCTTCCCTAGCCACCATCCTACGCGTTTCCCTCCTCAAGAATGTCTCGACTTCAATCTGTCGCGTCGACATCTACAACTTACGTTGAGATTCCTGATGACGAACCTCCGTGTATTGCTCCTCTTCAAGCAAGCATTCACGAGCAGACGACAACAGACGCCATCCTCGAGATGCAACGCCTCCGGTCACAAGTACGGGAGCTGGAAGCTAGAAACGATGAAATACTTCTGGAGCTGGAGGACATGAAAATAGAACTGAAGGAAACTCAGAGTTTGCTTGGGCAAACTTTGGTGAAAGCTGCTCGACAGGTAAGTACGACGCGTGCATATATCTACGTATCCTCATTTGTTCACCGCGTTTTTTCTTTCTGTCTACAGAGAGAAGGCCGTGACACTACGCCTAGCTCTTCAAGATGCGTCAACGCATCGACAAAAAGGGTGAGAGACTTCAGATTGACAACCTTTTCTTTATATGAACTCGACGAGACCAGGCTCGGTCATCTTCGCTCGAGGTCGTAAAGGTTGTCGTAAATTCTCAGAAGACCGAGAAAGGTGTGGAACGGGATGCTCTCGAGGTAAGCAGATACCTAACCGTTAACATCCCTGACCTCTTCTACCCTAGAAGCCCCTATCCAACGGTCTGTCCAAACATCCCACCGACGCTGCGCAAACGACCGCAAAAACGGAAAAATTACAAGTTCAACTGACCAAAAGGACCACCGAGAAGACGAACGAATACGCAGTCGGAAGTGTTGCGGTTAAGCGGCGAAAACTAGAGCCAGTGCAGGAGCCTCGTTCCGCTAGTAAGGTATGCCTGCTCCTCAGGATTAAACCGTACCATCTTCTCAACGATTTATTTTCCTAGAAAGAGACGACCCAGGCCAAAGTGACCACTACAGAGAATTCATCAGCATCTTCGGTAGTTACTTCACAGCTTCGCAGCTTTGCCATTTCGCCACCGTCTTCCATATTCGAGGTTCCGCGCGCCTTCCTACGCGTACAGTACGGTGGCAGCGACCAGCAATTCCTCCAGTATTTCCGAGCGGAAAAGGGCAACCTCTCCTCGCCAATAATCCGCCGACTTGTCTTCGCTCAACCTAATATGAACCCTGACATGCCGAGCTCCCCCGGAGCTCCTGGGATGATATACGCCTCAAGACATGAAATTGTTCAGAACCCTCCATGGACGGTTTTCTACAAGAGCACGTTGAAACCTGCCTTGTGGACGTACGTTGGGGAATACGAGAGTGTGGTATCTGGTCAGTTGTCGGCTGCTCAATTTTCGAGCCAGAAAGCCGATGTGAGTTCCTCAAAATGTGTCCTGATTTTGCCTCTCCTCCTAATTTGGTCCGAAATTATAGTTCAAGAAAGGTTGGGCTGAACAACTTATAACAGCAAAGGAGCAAACGGTCTATGTCAGGATGAGAGCCCGCATTGCTCTGCGTAAAGCTGGCCTTATCCCTCTGGCGGACGAGAAGGAAGAGGCAAGGCTTATTGAAAAAGAGGTCAAGGCCGTTGTTCGTAGCAGTGGGCTTCCTGTTCGTGAGCAGGACCTGATAGACGCGCTCTGCAGAGGCGAGGAGGTAAGCCTTCGACATCTCTGCGTTATGATTTGTTCTTAAAGTCTATGACTGCACGCAGAATATTGATATCATCCAAATGACCTGCGTGAAATATGACCATGAGTTCGCAAATGATATGATGAATAAGCTACCTCAATTTAACTCTGCACACCGAAAAGACAGCAAGAATGCAAATTCCTCCTCGCGGAGCTCTGCCAGAAGAGAGGCAACACAGACCGACAGGATGGCACCACAATCGACGCGTAATGGTAAAGTGGACACCCTGACCGCGGGGCCTGTGCCCTCAGAGGAATCACGCCTAAGGCGCTCTACTCGCGCTCGGGGTAATGCCCGCTCCTCGGTCATCGCCAGCATGGATGACTCAGATCGTGGCTCCATGAGCCCTATAGAAGCAGATTCAAGACGGCGATGATTCTTGTTTCTGTATCGACTTTTAATAGAATGTAGCACTGCATCTACAATATCGCCTATCCTCACGTCCTCAACAGTCATCAACCACATCATGTCAGTCTTCACCTATATATTTTCCTCACAACTTCCAGGCCTTCTTTCTCTCCCTCGATCCAATCCCGGAACCCGCGCAAGGGAGGGACTACAGTACAAGTTCTCATAATGCACAGGATTTTCGGAGAACCAAATTGCATGACCCAGGCAAAACGCCTTCTCATAAGGCATAATTCTGGTAGTCACCGACGTTATGCGGTATGAGAACTTGTAATAGCACCGTGTTTGTTTGTGCCGTCGGCCATTTTGTCCGGATCGCGGTACCAAATGGGCAAACCGCGGTTTAGCACACCCAACACGCACCGTAAGCCGCGTTCTCACGTTCGTTATCTTTCCTTCAACCACCAGCGACACAGTTATCCGCCATCCTCGCTCGTAATGTCACGAAAGCAGAAGTACGCATCGGCATCTGCAAAGTTGAACAAACTATGTTGATCTGACAGAGGATGAATCCGCCAGGGCCCCTAAAGCGAACAACAAGAAAGCAGAAACCTGCCAACGTCCGGAGGTCCAACGCCTACGCGCAAGACTGCGGGAGGCTGAAACTGAAAAGGATCGTCTAGCGTTGGAGCTATCGGAGACGAAGGCCCACCTCAAGGACACACAGGCTTTCCTGGGGCAAACTATAATGGCAGCTAGAATGGTGTGTACTACGCGAATCCACTTTCATGTCTCTTTCTCAAATCCTGTATGCAGGAGCCTTCGACCGCCGCATCAGCGTCGTCAATGTCTGTAGCACCTGCGGAACCTATTAACGGAGCACGGAAACGGGTGAGGCAATCCGATCTTTCCTTCTGGGCAGGCGTGCTGAAAACCTTATTCCAGAGTCGCTCATCTTCAATCACATCCATCGACAATGAATCCGCACCGTCTTCAAAAAAAGCAAAGAAAAAAGCAAAGCCAAACTTACCAAAGGCGAAGCAATCAACGAGAGGCAAGGCGAAATCTTCCCCTCAGCCACCAGGTCGTAAGGTAGGCACGGAGTGCAAACCTCGCCTGACAGACGTGACAAGCCCCAATCTCAGACAAAAAATCTTAATGGCGGTGGCAAACGGAAGAAAAGCAAAAATCGAGCCGCGCAGGGCCCTAGAAAATGATAGGTCTGAAAACCCTGCTCGAGCAGATTTTTTGTTTTGGGCGTTTTGGGAGCGCCATTAAGCTTACAAGCATCCAAAATCGTCCATTTTTACGTCGTCTCCCCTTCTTCGTTGTCTTATGCCCACCATCGTTGGGTCCCTGTGTTAAATTTCATTCTAAAAGTAGCGTTACCTCATTCAAGTAGATGGAGTGAAAAAGCGGTGGGTTACTGCTCGGATACATAGGGATGAGGTGCTCAAAGGCCGCGGTTCTCCAACCCTCGTCTAGCTCCAAGGTCTCGACTGGGTGTAGGTCATTAAACACATCCAAAATCCAATTTAAATTCCTCTCAACGCATTTTGGGTCTCTTCCGTGACCAGGCAAAGGCTCCACGCTCGAAGCGTGGGTTGGGGTGAGGGTTGGCATGTCTGGTGTGGCGGACTAACACATAGGACATTTACGGGAAGGTGATGGAAAATTTCTTCCCCTGGGAGCTACAGTCCCTAACTAACTTACCCTACTTCCAGGGGTATTGTGTTGTACTGGCCATCTGAGGAACACATCGAAGTTGGTTTGCTGCGAAGTGCCAAACCATACCCCTGAGTCATGCCGCATTCTCCGCGTTGTATGTCTGACCCCACTGGTTGCTTTCTATTGTCTCACTAGTCCTTTAGTACCTCTCCCCGTACTTGAATTCACGTGCTATGGAACAAAAGTCTAGCTTCTGGTCTATCGTGGATACCTCAGGAGGTCACTCGTGGCATCCCCTATGCCTGGGCAACGGCCATGCCCAGTTTCATGCGAAATTCTGGGAAAAGAGCATGGAAGACGAGAGGGACATATGGCGACAGTCCGAAGGGCTTCCACCGCTGAACAAGTCATGACGAAGATGAAGCCAAGGTTGACAGAGAAGTCAACATTCTTCCTGGATGCTACGCTCTCAACATTGGTATTCCGGGCTTCAGCTACTCCTCAATCTGGATCCGTGCTTATGGTGGTCCGTGCTGGACAAAAATACAATGTAAATGAATTTCAGTGATGATTGTGGCAGAACACGGAAGAAAGTCAGGGAATGGTCACGATAGCCAAGGAACGGTCATGATTGTTGAAGAATGTTGACGTTCTTTGACGATCCGCACAGAAAGTTACCTTTTTTGGCAGGATGTTAACAATAATCAAAGAATGACACCCCGCAGAATGACACTGTTTGTCGCCGATCCATTGACAGAGGCCAAAACAAATGAGAATTTGTCTTGACATGGCCTGACCTATTCCAGTTTCTTCAAGAATCTCTGAGACCCTGAACTGCCTCCATGATGCCACACCATGTGTGGGTTTCATGTGCCATGAAGTTATGTAACATATATACTGTTGTAAACCCCCATAAGCTGTATAAAATGCAAAAACAATAATATGAATAACAGTCCCTCATCCATACCCAGCCCTAGGCATATTCCCCAGCCCAGGAAGCATCTGGACTATTTAATATAGGCACATATATGAGTGGGAAGACCACCATCCAGGCTTTGGGAGTGGCAGGATATACAGTATCATGGTGAGTAATTTACCTCTCCTTCTACCCCTCTTCCACACACCAACATCAGGAAAAACTGAGTTTCCTGATCAGCCTCAGTAAGCATGAATAAGTCACAATAAGTTGGACCCTTGCTGATCTCACCTTACTGGCATTCAATAATGTAGAATCAGCTGCTAATCAGTAAGAATCAGCAGTGAGGAATGCTTATCAAGGGTGAAAAAGTATTTCATAAGAAAGCCCATTCACTTATTCAATGCCACTCAGGAATGCCAAAAGGTCAAGGTTTGGAAAGATATTAAATCAGCTTAAACTAACTACATAAACTCTTCTGTAAGTCACTCACTGAGAAATACAGAGAAGCATAATAGAAACAACTGTTGTTTCCACCCCTGCAATCCTCCTGTCTGTTTCCTGCACACCCAAACACCATCCTCACTGTCCACTAGCCTACATGCATCGCTATCATCTTTGCACTGTGCTCACACTCGCCATCATCCTCGCGCTGCATTCACCCTTGTGGTCATCCTCACGTTGTGTTCACCCTCGCCTCCTTCCTCTTCATCATTTGGAATTGTTGTTGTCATCAACTCGCTGGGCTTGTGGTAGTGATACTGTAGCTCCGGAACTGAGGGAGAGGAAGGGAGGAGATAGAGAAATGGGGGAAGGTGGTTGGCTGGTGACAAGGAAAGTCCCTCTTGAAGGGGAAGGGAGGATGTGCGAGAGCAAGGTGGGGCAGGCTGAGAAAGAGCCAGAGACGGTGGCGCGAGTAGTTGAGAGAGAGCGAGGGTGAGGGAAGGCATAGGTGAGGGACAAGTGGCTGTGATGTCATGTTGACATTGACGTGATCTCTTTGTTTGGCTGCAATCAACAAAGTCACATGTCAAAAGTTGAACTTCGAACTTCTCGATCCCACCATCCTTGCTCTCTCCCAACTCCACCCCACTCGTCAACTCCCTTACACCACCATTCAGCACCCCCCAAGACCTTCATGCGAGAGTTTTGCATGCATCAACTATGCCTGCTGGTGTCGCTACACCACGTACTGCGCCATGCTGCGAATTGGAGGGAGGAACATTGGCAACAGGGAGGACAGGACAAGGGCCAGTGGAGGTACGTCACAACACACCAACCACCTGCCCTCACTCATTGCGACCCCCCATCACCCCCTCGCTCTTTTGGCATGCAAGATTGCCACGGTGTGCCATAACCAACACTGCACAATGTGCCCACCATACCCCATATCCCCATGCCATGTCTTCAGTGATGAGGTCCCATTTGGGCACATCATGGCCACACACGCATGCACATTCTTGACACACTGCAGGAATGGGCACAGCCCTTGCATCTGCAGCACGGTGGTACGCCCAACCCATACCCCACTCACTCACTTCTAATGCCCATCAACCAGGCCAGGACCCTCCTGTGAGGTCCTGCATGTGGAACCTTTGTGCTCAGCAATGTGGGCATGAACCATCCACCATCTGGTCAGCCCGCTTCCCACCACCGTGATCCCTGGCCTTCTCTCTCCCCCTTCCTGTCATCCTAGCGACACCAAATGCGTTTGTTCAGCGATGTTAGGGTAGTTTCTTTGTTCCTAAATCACCGCTGCTGCCTCCCTTGGTGTGTCACCTTTGCCTGCCCTCTCTTCCTCCTCATTTGGCACCCATATGCATCGACCAACCACATGCCACTTAACGGTGTCAGCATGAAAAATACTTTCACTAGGGTTTACCGGAACTTGCTTTGTTCAGGATATTCCTATCGTTCAATGAGGGAGGTTCCACTAATCAGTTTCGACTAGAGTGGTAATATTTGTAGATGGGTCTTAGACAGAAGTATTGTTCTAAGTTCCAAGATATAAGGATGTAATTGAAGAGTATTTGTATAGTCTTCAATTAGTGTAAGTAAAATGTAATATTTCACTTAAGATAGGCACGTAGAATTAATGCCTGGGGATTCGATACTGGACAATAGGTCTTTGATTACCAGGTCGAAATTGGATTCAAACTTCAATTGGTAAGGAGAAGTTTAGATGTTGGAAGGAAGATGACAGATTTGGTGAAGATCTTGAAGTTGGTTGCTGTGGACAATGTTGATGTTGTCTGGGATTTGATACTCGACTAATTATTGTCTGGCGATTTCCACAATGACAATAATATCTACTTTGACGTTGAGATGGTGGAATATTTCGGCAAGGTACAGGACGATGACAGTTATGACAGGTAGCTTGGTAGTAGTTGCGTTCGCTTTGGTGGTTAATGGAAGTGCGGATAGTTGATTGATGTTGAAGACGGGAAGTAGATGACAGAGTGCGATAAGACGGAATGGTGTCTGTCAAGGAAGTTTTGGTGATAATTCAATACTGATGGTCTGCAATTGGTGCAGACTGGTTTACGT